>JAODUP010000684.1:0-395419 GCA_025642065.1 Paralvinella palmiformis | reverse complement strand
CTGTCAAATCTCACTGTCACCTGATTGGCTGCTCAATCAAATTGTCATTTATAATATTGTTCATTATTGATTCTGTAACTGAGAAACCACATTTGAAACATTTGAAACAGACTAAGTACTGTGTACTTAACTGAATCCAAGTTGATTACCATGGGCTCCCAATTATCCCCCAATTAAGAATCTATATCTGGCATCCCTGATTAGTGAATGTTCGCATTACTTGTGCAACTGTTCATATATAAACTCCCTAGTTTACAGATCCACGTTGAGGCTGTGCCAAACAAGCGACAGCCTGGGGATACTCCCCGAACTACAAGCAAGATCCACGCCATATCTTACAGCTGCTATCACTGCATTACATCTGATATACACATAATCTGATTTGTAATATATTTTATGCTGTATCTAGGATATTATCAATAATATAGACATCCATGCTCATTCATGCTCATTCAGCCATGACAGGCATATATGGAAATTCTTCACCTATTGGGAATTTACTAGTTGTTAAGTGTAACTAGGTAAGGTCAACTGAACAGTGTTGGTTTAATATGTAAATGAAGTTTTGTGTTGTATTATTTTATGATGAGAGTGACCCAGTAACATATAAAACTACCAACACTATCATTAACATTACCACTATTAATAATAATAATAATAATAATAATAATAATAATAATAATAATAGCATAAGCAAAAATGTAATAGTAATAGTAAGAAATGTAATACTAATAGTAATATATTACATTCAATATCAAGTGTAATAGTAATAGTAATAGAAATACTCATAAGTAATAGTAATATATTACATTTCAAAGTAAATGACCCAGGTCTGTTAGTAATATGATGTTTTATCTCGGTAGTTGTAATAACGAAGCATCTTCACATTTATAATAGCCATATTAAAATTCACACAGGTGAATTTCATTTCTAACAATGTGCCATATTTTATGTTACAAGATAAAATGCCTTATAAAAAAGCTGTTTGTATGTTATGATTTTAAGGATCCATCATTAAAATAACAAAAAACTAAGCGACAAACCATGTTACAATCACCATCAAATATTAATGTAGCAATAGTGAAGTGACAGATCCAGGTTGTTGTATGCATAAGGGGATTTAATAATAATAATAATAATAATAATAATAATAATAATAATAATAATAATAATAATAATGTATATTTAATAAAGCGCCCTTACTAGCAGAATCCATTCAAGGGCGCTGTAAAAATAATGTGTATTATAATAATACCACAAATAATATGTCTGTAAAAACTCTATAAACGATTTAAAAGATAGTTATTATTTATTTTGACAGCGACCTTGAACAGGTGTGTTTTAGAACGAATTTAAAATTGTGAAGACACGACGCATTTCTAATATTTGCTGGCACCCTATTCCACAAAGTGGAAGCTGCAACACTAAACACACCATCACCATATGACTTGAGCCGAGACACTGGTACCTGCAATAGTATCTGACTGGATGATCTGAGTTTTTGGGAAGACATTCTAATCGATACCAATTCACACAGGTATTCAGATGCCATATCATTGAAGTTATTAGTAATATCTTGAAATGGATACGTTGACTAACAAGTAGCCAATACAGTTTTTGAAAAATTGAGTGATATGATCATATTTTCGGGTATTTGTCACTAAACGAAATACATTATTCTGAATTCTCTGAAGGCGATTGATTTAATAATCAGATATGCCATATAACAGGGAGTTACACTAGTCTATACAAGATGTAACAAAGGTATGGACTACAGTTACAAGTGATGCTTGTGTCAAGAATGCTTTTAAACAGTGGATACATGTTAATACTTTGGTCAAAAATAACCCCTAGATTTTTTACTGACCCATTAGGGGTAATCGAAGATGCACCCATCTGTAATGTGGTGTCTTTAGGGATTTAACACCATGTGGTGATGCCAAATATAAAATATTTGTTTTATTATCATTTAGTTTTAGAAGATTTTGAGTCATCCATAGCCGAATATCGGCAATACAATGTTCTAAATTCTTCAAGGAAGAGGAGAAATTTAACTCATTGTCAGGATCTAATGATATATACAGCTGTGTGTCATCAGCATACAAGTGATATTTAACCCCATATCGCTGCGCAATGATGCCAAGAGGACGGGTTTATATCGTGAAAACCAGAGGACCAAGAACTGAACCCTGTGGTACACCAGATAACAAAAACTGAAAATCAGATAAAATACCATGAACAGACACTCTCTGGGAGTGTTGTTCCAGATAAGATCAAAACCATTCAAGTATTTTATCTGACAGACCAAACATATCTTTTAACCCAGAGAAAAGTACATTATGGTCAACTGTATCAAACACAGTATACAGGTCCAGAAGAAAAAGTAATACTGGCTTACCTTGGTCAATTGACATTATAATATCATTTTCACTCGAACCAAGGCTGTTTCAGTGCTGTGACCACTTTCATATACAGCCTGTAGTGACTCAGTAAGGCTATTATTGATTAAATATCTGTTTAGATGTAAAGCGCCCGTCCTTTCTATAACTTTAGATAAAAATTTAATATTTGAAACAGGTCTCTTATAGTTTAGAATAGTACAGTCCGTACTGTTTTTTATTTATTAATGGTTTACAAGGGTAGCTTTCATGGGTCTTAGGAACACACCCAGAGATAATGATTTATTAACTATATTTGTAATAGGGCTTATCAGAACATCCCTGTAGGCATAGGGTCAACTGCACGAAAAACATTATATGACCTTTTCAGTAACTGCCTGATATCAATCTCTGTAAAAGGCTCCAATGTATCCATCATGGACATGTAGGACTCTTCTACCAATAGCATAACCTGTGATAAGGTGCTGGAAGAGAACCCACGATGCATATTTAATATCTTTTGTCAGAAGAAGTTATTAAAACAATAGGCCATATCTTAATCTGAGTTGATAATATTAGGTAGGAAGTCTGACTTTAATATAATACTTTATTCACAAAACTGCAACAACCCTTTGATTTCCATTGGATGCTTTGATCTTTTTATTGTAATATTCTGATTTGGTAAGGGTAAGGGTATTTTTACTAGAATTTTACTGACCTTGAACATTTCATGATGAACGCTCAAACTGGTCCTGATCCACAGCCGCTCATAATACCTTTGTGTCTCTTTACATATTGTAGGTCTCCATGGAAGCAGCCGTCTTCTTGGCATTTCCTTTATCTTTAAAGGTACATGCTCATCTACAATATCCCTCAATGTACTATTCTAGAGATGCACCAGATGATCCACATCAACCAGTGGATCCAATACCAGAGTACAGACCACCAATGAGCAAGAAATGCATCCTTCTCAATCTACTTATATTTTCTGAATGAAATACCTTTAACTGAAACAGATTGTTTCTGTAAGGATACATCAATGTTAGTAAGGAAATGTTCAGACAGCATGGATATACCCTTGATCAAATTGACAAGATCTAAGATATGACTATGTCTGTGTGTTCCTTCTTGCACGTGCTGCCTCAGATTGGAATGCCAGTGTAATTTCAAATCACCTAAGATCAATAGATGGCCACTGTTGGTAGCAAAGAGAGCACAAACTTCACAAATTCCTTGAAGAATTCGGCAGCTTTCAGGTTATTGTTCTTAGTTGAGTGTAATCGGTAGATTATAGCTACACGAACACTTATTCCCTCATACACAAAAGTCAGTTGGTAATTTTCAAATGACTTAGCCTGAAAGTGCAAATTGTCTGGTCTGAAAATATTACCAGTCAGCCAAGTATCTGTAATAACGATCACCATCATATAGTGATGCACCATTTGAGAAGTGACTGATCCAGATCGTTGTTTTACGGAGAAGGGGATTTCCACCGAAATAGCTATTTCTAAAAACAACTTCAGACAAAATTCAAATTCTTAGAAGCAGCTTCACATTTGACCTGAATTCCTGTACACAAATATAAGCATCATCAATAACTTTAGTTATATAAGTGAGCCGTGTTACAATCTAAGTCAGAACACACAAAGTGATAGTCTATAGCAGCATCAAGTGACTTAAACAAAATGATAATGGCATTTTATGACAAAATCTACCTCGTTGCTCTGTGTTTCTTTGTGTGATACGCACGGATGGTTATTTCATAGGAGAAGCAGTCCGAGATTAACCAGGTAAGATTTATTTTATTGTTTATACCTTGAACAGCTCGAATCGTTACTGTGCTGCAGATTTCTATTTCGGGGTTCGAATTCCTGTTCTTACTTATGGCTATGGGCCGTTTCGTTTGATCATCTCATTTTGTTATGATAGCCCATTCCGGGTCATATGTTCAATAGTTCACCTCTACTTAGGCTACACAAACCATTGACTAACGTTGATAATTAGAATAGTTTAGTTAATGGGTTCGTTGGGCATTTATCAATAGGGCTAAATAATCATTATTTTGATCATCATCTTTCCTACAAATCCAGTTTACCACACGACAACAAGAATCGATCCGGGCATACAACTTTCTACGATAGAAAAGGTTATCAAGGTGAACTATTTCGACACTGGGGTGTTGTGGTGGGGACTGATAGCGGTGGAAGATGACTCATACATAAGGCAAATATAAAGAACACGTAAGAGGTCGAAACTTTTCCAGGGATTAATTTCTCGGCTCACAACATCGTGGGTGGCTGACCACGTTAAATGGCGCTGCCGTCTCCAGTGAATTATTTAAAATAAAGGGGGACGTTAAAAACCCCCTGAGGACGTAAAACACTCTGGCAGTGACCACCCTCGGGATATTTCGGCTCCATATTTCCGTACTGCTCCCCTGTGAGTGGTGGGGGAGGAGTTTCTCAATCACTCCAACATAGAGGCTGTGCTGATTAAGCGACAGCCTGGGGATTCTCCCCGAACAACAAAACCAAAACCACAATTTATAGACGAATATTATACACAGATAACACTGGGAATCTTAGACCAATGGTTCTATGAATCTTGAAATAGTTCGATTTTCTAGGGGAAAGAATGGGAGCAAACATCCGTTATAGCAGAAGTGTGTATGTTATTCATATTTGATTGGTGGTTCAAAATGTAGCCAGTCGACATCACGATATAAAGGTTGGAGATAATTGATTGAAAATCGCTATCGTCAAATTTTACCGAAGTAATGTATATTTAAGTAGAGAACATTATAATATTTACGAGTTATGGTAATAATTGTACTGTTCTAGATAAGAGATTTACCTGTTATTTGACTGTTAGTAATTGCTATATCATCATTGCCATGATCAAGATTAGTATCTGTAACATCATTTAATTTAAATAAACAAAAACTCCGTGAATCGTTTAGTTTCACATCGTCTAATTAATTACGTTGTCTCGATACAGGGTGGCGGATATGGACGCTCTAGTGAAACGGTTGTCGTAGACGCGAAACGCATGAGTGATAAATGGGGTCATCTAGACGGCCATGATGTATCAGAATGTCGTGTTTGGGATTGTATACGACCTGGTGGCTCGGAGTACAGCTTCACTAGCGTTAATTGTCATGATGGTAGATGTAGGGTAATGGAATTACCTTAATCATTGTAATTCTAGTGCAAAATTGAAAGTGTCTATCTATTGTCACATATATATAAAACCTTAATTTATGACGTAGATACTTCATATAGTTATGAAACAGTTGCTTATTTTTATTTTTATGAAATAAACCACATAATTCATAAGATATTGGTTTTATATAGTCTACTGCACAAATGCTGTTCGTGTTTATATATGGATATTCGGCAACATTCACCAAAACACTTTGACACATACTTAGTTTGATTTGGTCTCCCCTCTTCTAAGTCATATACCCAACGAGTTGTAAAGTATACCGATTTGCCCGGTTCACTGTAAGCCTCTGCTATTACCAAGCCGTTACTATTCGGTCAACCATTGATAAATAGGCTTCACACAGTTCCCGGAAACACACGCATCGTGATACAGCAAGCGGCAGCCATCATACTATTTAGAAGTAACTATTAAATTTGACATTGATTGAAAAACAACGACACGAAAAGATAGTGTCAGATTACTAGGAATAATTAATAAACGATAAAACGGTGACATGAAATCCAGACGAGATAGAGTTAGATTTATATAATTGGGCAGGCACCGATATGAAAAGGTAATACTAAGTTAATTAGAAACAAATTACCTTTAGAGTTATCAATTAAGTACTGATATGATCAGATGACTGATGCCTGGCCGCAGGGCGCCTCCGTGGTCTAGCCGTAGCGTGTTGGACCACAGATCACTACAACCAGGGTTCGAATCTCGGAGTGGGCATATCTGAAGGTTGTTTAATCTTCGGCCCATTTAGCCTACCATGTGCACAAAAGTGGCCGTAAAACATCAATCATAAATCATCAATCTGATGCCTGGCCGTAAGTATCACTCTCGGTCTCTGATCCGTGAATTGCTATAAGAGCCAGTAGCGATAAACTTACGTAAGCAATTAATGAACCAGTGACTCAATGAAGCAGAGACTCAATGAAGCAGTGACTCAATGAAGCAGTGTCTTTCGCAGCTCGATACTGACACGTGTTACTTGGTTGACATATTGTATAGTTGAAATAAACTCTGCTAGACGTAGCAGCAAAACACATCGAGTCTTCCGTCTTCTATGTGTGAAGGAACGCACGAATCGGATCGTAGAATTGCTGCCATCCGAAATATCGTTTGTACGGGCGGCGGTCCTAGAATTCTATCACAGAAGTCAAAAGACAGAAGAAGATGGCCGCTCAAAGTCAGATACAACCAGTAGCAGGATCCGGCGCCGACAAAGACACCATTACTACCCAAGACAACCGATAGATCAACACTCCCAGGGAAATGGATAGTGGGATCCGGCCTCGTAGATGGACGGCTCCAGATAAGACTGATAGATCTAGTAGTGGGAGTATAAGTGAACGATCTTGTAGACACTGGAGCATGACGAAGGTTAATAGACTTGGATCTTTAAACAGGTATATCTCGCTCAATGACATCCTAATATTTAAATTCTTCAGGGCGACTAGTGTTAACTTATCTTAATGAGCGAATTTAATTTAGGATGAAGCGCTAATATTGTGACGCGTGTCGTTGTGGTGGCCGACTTGGTGGCATAGTCTTCTGTTGGCCACTGATCTGAATGGACAGTGATACTTCGGTGAAACCGGATGAAAAATGGCAGCGGATTTCATGTACTCATTCTTCGCACCAGAATGGATAAGGTCTTAAATGGGCGTTGCATGGTGAAATTATGCGACTATATTTGCGAAAACATGAGTTAAAATGAGTAAATATCGAAGGGGTTGTTAATTAAGCACAACTTATTTCACCGGAAAAGCTCGTGGATTATTTGTTCTTCAATTCTTCCAATTTCACCAGGAGTGACCTTGCAGCCGGTGGGAATCGAATGTAATCCCATCGATACTGCACGTGGCCGATCCTGGTCTAATATTATTTTGTTTATTGTTATTATTGTTGTTGCATTTATACATCTCGCAAAGTACGCATGGCCACACGGAAAGAAAATGCTAATCCCTAGATCAACCTCTCATTTACGTGACCAGACCTGCTTTCGCGATTATTACTTATATATATATATGTTTATAACATTATCTGTTGTCTTTTAGTAAATCGATTAGTTACCTTGAATTGGTAATTTTAGTTAAATATGCTATTTAACTTTTAAGTGTAGGGCGTGTGCAAAGTATACCGATTTTCCCGGTTTATTGTAAACCTCGGCTATTACCAAGCCGTTAGTATTTGTAAGCCATTCAAACGTCGAGGGTTGAACCTGTTCAGATTAAGATCGTTTTCTAAAATCATCAACTGTGATCCGATTAAACTCGAATTAGATAACTGGATGTGTAAACAAGAATGTTATATGTTTGTTCAATTTGGAGACAATCATAGTAATACAAACCATACTTCCATGACAGCTGGTTAAATGTTGGTGGCGAAATAGATTATAAAGCGTTCCCTGAATATTTGCCGAGTTTGAAATAGAGTGGGTTTTTTTAAATCATTTTACATAAAATTGACAGTCCGTCAGTTTTACACCGCTCCCTCTTAGATAACAGAGATGAAATTGGTGTTTCTTAACCACTTCAAATTGTCTAATTGGCCTAGGCGGGGTTGCCCTAGTTCTGTGTGTGTATTACATTTATGTATTTATGCTTATTATCCTGGTTGCATATGTATCCCAGTGAATTCCTACTCAGTTTTTACTGAAGTGTTCAATGGTGGTCCTTTCGAGCTTAAATTAAGTACACTAGACGAAGCATACGTTCGTCGAAAAACTTCGCATCGTGGTAAAACCTAAACGTTCGAATATGCCCCATTTCGACAACATTTTAAATAATAATGCTGTAAACACTGGTTATGAAATGGGGTATTTTACGTTACTAACGTATTAAATACATTTAATTTTAAATGCCAATGTAAAATATTTAATGTCGAGTTAATGAGTGTCGAATATATTATTGTGGTTTGGAGGTTGTCGACGAAAACCTGATTTTTTCGTCCGTTCACCTTGGTTTACCTGTAAATAAACGCTGAGATGTTGTTTATTTTGTTTCACCTGTTCAGCAAAATAATCAAATCAAGACAAATGGAAAATGTTCGGATGTGCTGCACTTAAACAATGTTTACTATAGTAATAATAAAGTAAAAACTTTCGTTTAATCAAGCGTTGTAATATCTTTACCTATTAATCGTATTTATTTTTGTATTAAAACGATATATTTAACCACAATTTGTACAGTACCAAAGGTAATGAAATGATGAAGCTCGTTTGTCATAATATGGAAGATGATCATATATTATACGACAGAAGTTAATCTATATGACATGTGTCTATTCTACGGTGCTCTTTATGCAACTTCGGTGGCGTCTTGTAAAGGCATGCGTGTATTTATGTAAAATATCTTTACTTCTAGTACGGATTGCCCAATATCCTCCTTGACGTACGCGTGGACTTTCGAAATATGGCTTTCCCATGGACGGATTTAAAAGTGAATCCGGGAAAGGCGTGTTGCTGATTTGGGTTTCGAAGCCAGATACTGTGGGTGTGTGGTCAAGCGCGGTATCAAAGCTCCAGATATGTGGATTCCAATCCGATCTTCCCATGTGTTTCGCGGATGTTTCAGTAGGCAGTCGCTCTCCGGCTGCACGTCGCATGATGAAGGCCAGCGTCGAGGTTATAAATACTTCAACTCAACACAGAAGTATGCGTTAAATTTCATTAACATATTTAAATACAAAATAAGATATAAAATAGCCCGATGGTCAGATTACCTGTCGACATCAACGTAGTACCAGACAGAGAATACAACGCAAAATCAATAATAACTTCAACCAGCTTTATATTAATGTACGAAAGGAGACATTCCAACATCATCGCCAGCTTCAAGCCGATAAGAGTTTTATAAAAAAGGTCAAAGGCGAGGTCAAAGATCCAGGTCGTCGCGTACTGGAGAGGATTATCTGCTAGTTTGGCTGTTTATAAAAGTAAGGAAGATCATTTTCTTTAAATAAATCTTGAGAGCCCCTCCTGTAACTCGAAATCTTACAAATAAAATTAATAATTAATAGCGTCTGTCACTCCCGCTAACTTGTGTAGGTATGACACAGCAGACAGTTGGGAAGTGATAATACTTGGAGATAATTCACAACTGCATGCAAACCTAATATAACTATATTATATTAGTTGATAATGTGCTTGGCTGCTGTAGGGAAAGGGTGAACAGAACTGTTGTTGTGGTGGATGAAAGTGTAGACCATGTTTATGGCCCTGGTATAAGTTGGTCTTGTGCTCAGTGACAATACTGCCTGAAGGATTTCGGAATGTATTTATTGTCTAGAAGTAGATGTGTTGGGAAGCAAGATGGGACTGACGGACAAGTTCGGGTTCAATTTCATTGCTTTCTGGACCTGAAAACGTGATAAACAATCAGCAAAACAACCATCATATCCAGGAATATGCACAGCTCGGAATATAATATTGTACAACATAGTAGTAATGTTTGTAGTAAAGTTTGTATATTGATAATATTTACGAGAGATAACTTATCAGTGTGGAAATGATACACCTATTGGCTAGGAGTTTACACCAGAAATCAGCCTTAGATTTAAACGTGTGTGTGTGTGTGTGTGTGTGTGTGTGTGTGTGTGTGTGTGTGTGTGTGTGTGTGTGTGTGTGTGTGTGTGTGTGTGTGTGTGTGTGTGTGTGTGTGTGTGTGTGTGTGTGTGTTTTATGTACATAGTAAGAGGCAACAGGCACAGAGCATCAACATATCTAAACATCCTTCGAAACCTACCTCCATAAATCTAAATACATACATTAACCTAAAAATAAAATGTTCCATACCTCCACAAGGAGTCAAAACCAGGAGTCAACGACAGGAGTCAAAACCAGGAGACAACGGCAGGAGTCAAAACTAGGAGTCACACCCAGGAGCCAAAGCTAGGAGTCTAAACCAGAAGTCAAAACCAGGACCCAATAAAGTTTCTTAACGGGGAACTGTACATAATATAACGATTTATTTATCTAAAAGATAATGTGTGTACATAGTTGTTACACAGAGGTAATCTTAAAGAAAATACAGTCTTCATGTACCACACTTGATACAATTTGCATATTCATAAACATCCACCGACTCAAACGATCTTTGTCGAATATGACGTCATTTGTGGAAAATCCCCCTTCGCAATGCCTTTTTTCATATTCTTCTATTTTCCAGAACTTTATGGTAAAATATTTTAACGCGTTTCTCCACTGGTCAGTGACACACATACAATATATATATATATATATATATATAACTTTTGCTGCCTATGAAGAAATGAGGTTGGACCTTATGTTCGTAGATTTTACTTACGCTATCATGTAGGAAAAGTTCCCAATTTGTTTGCAAGCTATAAATTAACGACCTAAAACCGGAAGAGAAAGCCAGGATGTAAAGTAAATAAAACGTTATGGTGAAGAAAGGGAAAAAAACACTTATTTAGATTATTTTGTCACGAATTTGATGAGTAAAAGCGGTGATTCTTGGAAATATGTTCTTATATATTACATATAACGACTAAAAAATAAGTGTCAAATTTTCTGTAATGTCATAGTATGTCATGGCTCTTATAATGAGTTTTTCTGCTAAATTTTGTACTCACTGCAATTTACGAACTGTTGCATGGGGCCATTCAGATCAGAATTGTTTGAAGTATAAAATATTTCAAAACATAATTCCTTTAGAATTCTTTATATGCTTTTGATTACAAATAAAGGACTATAGTAGCAACCCGTGGACGTGATTCTGGCTGTAAAGTTGTGAATATATTTTAACGTCCGGATACAGCAGACACACGGAATAAAATGGTTCCATGCGGCGATTCTAAGTATAATCGCACACAAACTGTACAACTAATACCCGGATGAGTCCTCTTCCTTAAAGTATCTCCCCAAATGTCAAGACGGTGTATTATTTAAGAACACTGCCCCTTCGGTGGTAAATTGGAGTGAAAAGGGAAAAGCTGCTTAGAATTACTAGTCGAGTAAGTACTCTAGAACGAGGTATGATTAGCCATAAAATTATACTTTTTTTATTGTTGTTCAAAGTATCAGTGCTGCAACGCGATGCACACAGGTACCTTGGTCAGATTCGAACCCCGATCTGGAGATTTGCAGTGCATTGTTTAACCACTGCACTATCGGGGCGTCACTCCGCTTCAGTACACACGCACACACACATACATATATATATATATATATATATATATATATATATATTTATAAACCCTCAAAATATACATATAACGTTTGATGGGTAATATCTTCATCAATATAGCATTATATTATTATGGAAGCGAGACCACGAGTCTTGTCTTTCCTGCAAAAGAGATGCCACTCCAAACCATAACACTACCACCACCATACGCAGTCACTCTCTCAATACAGCAGTCAGCAAAACGTTCCCCTGGTCCCATCCAGACTCGAACTATCCCATCCACTTTAAGTAAGCAAAACATGACTTCATCTGAGAACATCACCCTCCGCCATTCCAAGGGTGGTGTTGTCGGCACCAATGCAAACGTGTTCTACGATGTAAAGCTGTTAACGCTGGCTTCTAGGCTGGCTTAAGAGCTCGAAGGTGCGAAGGGTCCAGTCTGTTGCAGGTGGTCTGATCTGAGTATCTGCGCCCATGACGTCCTGCTAGTCTAATCCGTCGGCTTACGCAGTGCCATCAGGCGGATGTAACGATTTGCATCAGGAGTTGGGATTCTGGGACGACCACTCCTTGGCCTGTCTTTTACATCTCCTGTTTCACGGAACTTTCTTCTCCACCGTGATTTGGTACTTTGGTCAACACCAAATGTTTGCGCAACTTCACTCTGGTGAACCCCTGCCTGTAGTTGCCCAATGGCAAATGCTTTATCCACAAGTGATAAACGTCCCATATCATAGCGGTGACCTAAGTGACAATGATCATTTTGACCATTTTAAGCGAAAACACAAACTGAAAAGTGTGAAGAAATTGGTGAGCACTGTGTACATCAGATTGAGAAGTAAGCTGACCGATATATATATTGCATTGTCCTATGCATGCATTGTTTGAGTTTTGGCACTTTTCAGTAGGGACCCCCACCCCATTCATGACACTGGTATTCCTCCTACAGAAACTGTACAATAATGGTATTGGGGTCATAGGAAAGCTATATAATCAGGCTTTCACAATAATATTTCACATTTAGCCGTTTATGCTATTTATAGAATGATATTACCCATCAAACTTTATATGCAAGACTTTTTGAGGGGTTTATATATATATATATATATATATATTCCTTACTTAAAGCTGACTATCCGGTGTATTAAAGTCACATTAGTTTGTCAACTAACACTGACTTCACCGAGTAATGTACGAGTTTATTTTTCAAACAAAATACATGAAAAAAGGTTTATAGGAGAGCGTCATATATATATATATATATATATATATATATATATATATATAATTATAAACGAACAACACGAATAAATAAACAAACTGCCAATAAATTATTGACAATGAGGTATCATGAAGATAAATTATTGACAATGAGGTATCATGAAGATACTGCAACATTACAATTAATACCAATCCAATTAACATTGTTATTCAGGATTGTGTTCTATTAAGAACAGCGAAATTAAGACACCTTGATAACAATATTGAACAGACAAAAGCAAAAAACAGTCGCAAAACACAAAAACCGCATCATATTGTCTCCTGTTATTGTTGTTATTATTGTTGTTATTGTTGTTGTCCAACTAATGTATGGTGATAGATTTCCACGAAGTAACATATGACTCGACGCATTATTCATTATCTATGAGTGACCATCGGGATCATCTTCCCACCATTGACCGTTCTATTGTTTACGGATGACGTGTATGTAATAGGCGGGCGTGTAATCCGAGCTCAAAGATTTGAAGTCGCCGTACACGTTGTGTTGTGCCGAAGGACCGAAGACGCTCTTCAGCAATGAGATGAAGTTCTCCAAACGATGGGGATAGTATGACAGACGAAAGTGATGCTCCCTAAAAGAAAATCAATCCTATTAGTTTCAGAAGGGAAGTGTGCTTTTTAACGCCGCATTTACTTCGCGTTATTCCATCTGCTTATATCAGCTATACTTTGTGTATGATTGTATGTATGGCGTGTATGATATACACCTTTTTACTAGTATATTCATATCTATGGGTATATTTATATCAGTAACTAATTTTATCCCTGTATATCTTTAATGCTAATTGTATGTGTATCTTTATTTATAGGAGTTTTTATGTAAATGTAGATGTTGCTGTTGTACGGCCACGTATGTGCACATGGTAGGCTAAATGGGCCGAACAATCTCCAATGGTAGTGAGGCGAAGTGAAAGAAGAAACACCCTTTTGACATAGCCCGGCAGGGGTTTGAACCCATGTGCTATCGATGTGTGTCCAACCGCGCTACCTGTTAGGCAACGGAGGCGCCCCTATGAATTCTTATGAATAAATAAACTAATTAATGCATTTATTTCATATAAATTAGAGTATGTTGCTAAAATCGAGCAGTTGCCGAACTTCATTCAAGATCAAATTGTGAAATGATATTCTTCGGGACGTTCAATTCAATAACTCACAATAGGTGGATGGGTGGATAGATGGATGGATGTTGCTTAACGACACATCGGGACAATTCAGGCCAATCAGTGTCCTAGAACGTCATAACTCACAATGACTGATCGAAAAAGAATTCAAATATGCCTCTCGATCTCTTGAGGACAAAATCAGGATCATCTAGTTCAATCAGTCTTAACTTGATGACAGTAAACATGTGTTACTGATTTCTATCTTACGATAATAATAATAATAATAATAATAATAGATACAGAATGTTGGCGATATGTTATTACCACGTACAGTCTAACCATGTTATAGTGAGTTCCATTAACTTTTCGATGACTCTATTTGAGCCCCAGGTCAAACTATAATGTAACTTTATTACTGGACAGAAACCACTTTATAATAATAAACTGAACAGAGTTCGAGACTTTATCCGAATCAATATTCTCACAGATGTTTTAAAGATGTGAGCTAGCAGCGTGCATCAATGTTTTGTTTGGTGTATCCATTTGGTTTCGCTCTTGAATATCGTCCAGGAAGATATTTTTAATACGACTGGGGATTTCCCCTTTTTAAAACACGCTATTCACTCGATCGTGGTCATAAAATGGATGGATATTCAGAGATTGGAGAAAGTATCCGTCTTTTTGAAGAAACATTTCCCGGGACTTTCCCTATTTGATTACTACTCTTGATAACACTCGGGCATACATTAATTGCGGTTGAATACGTACACTTATTGGTGCGATAAGAAAGATGGGTACACCTAACCGTTGATTTATTATGTAATTATGTAAGTATATATATATATATATATATATATATATATACATATATATATAGTATAATTATGCTATGAAATATTGTACTTACACGCCAACGTCTGGACTTCTATGTTTCGTCGGCACCGGCATTTTAATTGTGTAATCTAATGTCACCAAACATGGCTCGCCGTTCACGTATAAATTGGAGCACTTAATGTCAGTTACGTGATCGCTCTAAATAGGAAAACAGCAGTAAGATACAAGACACACATAACAAATGAATTAACTAGCAATATCTTAATTTAAAATTATCTTTAAGAAGCATTGTATTAACCCCTAGATAAAGATTCTTAATTCCGTTCCATTCAAGTAATAGTATTTCATATCTCACATTTGTCAAATAAAGTACAAATACATTATATCATGTTATAGGAATTCTGAGTCGGATTTTAAATTGAATATATTACCCATAAAAATGGAACCATATATTTCATCGATTTTGTAGAGATTTCCGTGTCTTCGTTTCAATGGCTATATTTAACATAAAAACTATATTGCCACAATCCACGATTTTATGCAGCAAATGTGACAACTAAGCATCGAGATCAACCTATCCTCAATATCAAATAATCTTTAGTGACAGTCTGTTAAAGACAGATTCTTTTATTCATATTCGAATTGAGCTTGTTTGTGTGTGTGTGTGTGTGTGTGTGTGTGTGTGTGTGTGTGTGTGTGTGTGTGAGAGAGAGAGAAGGCAGATGCGTCTTCCATATATGCAAAGATAAATATATAACATTGCTAATTCAAAATACCATATACATCTCCATCGAGAATCAATTCCTTACATTGTAATATATATTTCTAGCCGGTGCTGCCCCCTTCTTCAGGATTTCGTCGTAGTTTCTGTGGTCGATTACCAATATGCCACCTGGTTTGATCAAGGCATGGAAATTACGAAGTGCCTCTTTCTGATTGGTCTGATGTCCTTGAAAATCTGGCATATGAGCAAATGAATTCCCCAAACAGACAACAGCATCGTAACCATCTTTCGGTTTGTCTTCGATCGTGGCAAGGTCATCAACTAGTGTTAGCCAATTACCTTCTTCGATGACTGTAATGTAAACCATACATTTGGTCACACATTGTTTAACGTACAGGTAATATTAAGCAGAGAAGCCATCCACAAATGAAAATGTTTCCCCGAAACTCCGTAAAGTCAGATTAAAGTTAGAATGTTTATTTATTTAAAAAAAGAATATGAATATTTTTCGAATTGTTATAAATCCAAGGATGCCTCCGTTAAAAAATAAATTCGACACTCTTTTATGAAATTCGAACCATGGATTTACAGAGCATACATACATCAAGCACATTTTGTCGCATCTCTAAAAATAGGATCGTATCTCTATCCATATAACTGATGAATTAGTCGGCAAAACGCATACAATTGTAAGCCACCATCTTGTATCCTAGTTCACAATAAAGAGTACCATACAATACAACATTCCTCCATCTCAGTACGAATGCTGCTTTAAACTTTCTTTTGTAAGATGGTTCAAAATGGTTCCGTCTTTAGATTTCTCGGTGACAAAACAATCTTCGAGAAGTTTCCCTTACGAGTTCCCCTGAATGCTAATCTCTTCCCCTTCTTCATAATTTTTGGTCCGACTTATTCGTAATTAGCAGGGACGAGGTGGGGATCATAACAAAACGAATTACTTTTTCTTCCATGGCATGCGTCTTTCCTGCCGTAAATGGGGTCTTGATCGGAAGTTGGACCGGTTTAACTAATGGATGCCGCTTTTGTTACTAATCATGGATAAATGCTGGATACGATGCGCCCGGGTTTATATCTGTGTTAGTCAATATGCTAAATGACGGATTCAAAAGTAAAACATTGATCCAGCAACATACCGGAACGCATAAGATGCTTGTCCACAAAATGATAAATTCGTCATATATACCTTTTTCATAGTTAGATATATATATATATATATATATATATATATTATATATCCTCATCGAATACCGCTACCAAATGAAATTTACTTAATTACTTTAAAATAAAGCATTTAGGCAACGATATAATGACAGATTGTAAATAAATATCAACACTTACCCCATTTATCAAAGGCTGGCTCCCGTCTCCTGTTCCATCGTTCTTTGAGTGCATATTTTAACATTTTGTCGCTAGCATCAGTACTTGTCACAGAAAAACCTTCTTCTAGCAACAAGATCGAATCAACCCTAAATCAAGGAAATATATATATATATATATATATATATATAAAACTCTCGCTCTCTCTATTATTACCAAGTGTTTGTGTTATTGCAAAATTAAATAAACAATACACAGGTAAATAATACACGCATACACACACACAATACAGATCATATTAATTATAAATAACACCGACTTGAATTATTGCCCTTTTGTTGTCAATATCATCATCTCTGATTAAAGGAAATTTATTTCATTTTAGTTCAAATGTTTAGGACTTATAAAAAATATTAGAAACATCCAGTTGAAAGTGCAGATGACCCGACTAATACTCATTTGTGGGCGCCGCCATTTTGAAGCAAGACACAGACCGGATACTCCTGATATGTTCAAGGTCAGTAAAATTCTTGTTAAAAATACCCTTGCCTCTGCTAAATCTGAATACTATAATAGAAAGATCAAAGCATCCAAGGGAAATCAAAGGACTGTTTTCAGTGTTGTGAATAAAGTATTACATAAAAGTCAAACTGTCCTCCCAAATAATATCAACTCAGATAAAGATATGGCCCATTGTTTTAATAACTTCTTCTGTCAAAAAATATTAAATATACATAGTGGGTTCCAGTCCAGCACCTTATCACAGGGTACACCATTGGTAGAAGAGTCCTGCATATCCATGATGGATACATTTGAGCCTTTTACAGAGACTGATATCAGACACTTGCTGAAAAAGTCATCTAATGCTTTCTGCGCAGTTGACCCTATGCCTACATGGCTTGTAAAAGATTGTCTGGATGTTCTGATAAACCCAATTACAAATATAGTTAATAAATCATTATCTCTGGGTGTTTTCCCAAGATCCATGAAAGCTGCCCTTGTAAAACCATTAATAAAAAACCACACTATGGACTGTAATATTCTAAACAATTACAGACCTGTTTCAAATCTTACATTTTTATCTAAAGTTATAGAAAAGGCAGCTGCTTTCCATCTAAACAAATATTTAATCAATAATAACCTTAATGAATCACTACAGTCTGCCTATAAAAGTGGTCACAGCACTGAAAAAGCCTTGGTTCGAGTGAAAAATGATATTATGATGTCAATTGATCAAGGTAAGCCAGTAATACTTGTTCTTCTGGACCTGTCGGCTGCATTTGATACAGTTGACCATAATGTACTTTTCTCTAGGTTAAAAGACATGTTTGGTCTGTCAGGAAGAGTACTTGAATGGTTTAGATCCTATCTGGAACAACGCTCCCAGAGAGTATCTGTTTGTGGTATTTTTATCTGACATTCAGTTTTTGCTATCTGGTATACAATCCGTTCTCGGTCCTCTGGTTTTCACAATGTATACCCGTCCTCTGGGATCATTGCGCAGCGATATGGATTAAATATCACTTGTATGCTGGATGACACACAGCTGTATATACCACCGGATCCTGACAATGAGTTAAATTTCCTCTCCTTGAAGAATTTAGAATATTGTATTGCTGATATCCGGCTATGAATAACTCAAACTTTCTAAAACTAAATGATAATAAAACAAATATTTTATATTTGGCACCTACCACATTGTGTTAAATCCCTAAAGACACCAGCATTACAGATGCGTACATCTTCGATTACCCCTAATGGATCAGTAAAAAATCTAGGGGTTATTTTTGACCAATGTATTAACATGCATGAACATGTCACATCAGTATGTCGAGCTGCCTACTACCATCTTAAGAACATCCACTGTTTAAAAGCATTCTTGACACAAGAATCACTTGTAACTGTAGTTCATGTCCTTTGTTACATCTCGTATAGACTATTGTAACTCTGTTATATGGCATATCTGATTATAACATTAATCGCCTTCAGCGAATTCAGAATAGTGCAGCTCGCATTGTAACAAAAATACTAGAAAATATGATCATATTACCCCAATTATTCAAAAACTGCATTGGCTACCTGTTAGACAGCGTATCCATTTTAAGATTCGGTTAAACCTGTAAATCTATTAATGATATGGTGCCAGAATACCTGTGTGAACTGGTTTCATTAGAAAGTCATCCCGAAAAAACTCAGGTCATCCAGTCAGATACTATTGCGGGTGCCAGTGTTTCGGCTCAAGTCATATGGTGATTGTGCGTTTAGTGTTGCAGCCTCCAATTTGTGGAATAAGTTGCCAGCAAATATTAGAAATTCGTCGTCTCTTGGAAATTTTAAGTCTCTTCTAAAAACACACATATTTAAGGTCGCTTTCATAGATAAATAATTATTATCTTTTAAATCATTACAGGGTTTTTACAGACATTATTTGGGGTATTATTAAATTACATATTATTTGTACAGCGCCTTTGAATGACTCCTGCTAGTAAGGGCGCTTTATTAAATATACATTATTATTATTATTATTATTATATATGACGTCACAAAGCACATGCTGTTTATATGACGAAGTCATAACAATGTAAACGAGCTATAGTCAAGCATAATATCGGAACTAAAGCATATTTATGAATATTACAATACAGATGGTCCAAAGTGAAATTCCCTACGAAGATTGTTTTGTATTTTTGCAGCATGAAACATATTTTGATATATATAACATCTTGTATAGTTCGCGAACATTTGTGTCGGATTCGGGGATAATTTTACGAGCATTACATATTTTATTCATATATTGAGACAGCGAACTGTACATTTACGTTAGCCAACATGCCGTCGACCAACAGTAAACAACGTGACGTCCATTAGCCGACCAACTTACCCCGTACCACAGGCTACGTCCAGTATGCTGGCGCAGTTCTGTTCCCTAAGCATCGAACTGATCCAGGACCGATACTGTTCCGTTCTCGTCTTCTTACTCCCGATGTACACCTCCCAGACTTTCGCAGCCATTCCGTCAGCGTACTGGTCGGGCAGACCTACTGCAGCCACACCGAGAGATCGGGTTCTGTATATGCTGTCTACCATTGTTGGCGATGTTTTGACTATGTTGAGGCGATAAGTTAAATTGACTGAGTGACTTCTATCTAATGGAAAGATGAATCACCCTTAAGATGATGATGATCGACGTTTACGGCCACTTTTTTGCACAAGATAGGCTAAATGGGCCGAACAGTTAGGTCGGGATTTGAACCCTTGTGCTAGAAGGATCTGATCAACTAGTCTAACAATTAGGCATGTCCCACATGGTGTAAACATAAGAAAACCCATGTAAACTAAATATTACAAGAGGCCATCTATCGTACATGTATTAAGTATATTAAACTGATGATGATGATGATGATGGTGGTGGTGGTTGATGCTTTAAGGCCACTTTTGTGCACATGAAAGGCTAAATGGGCCGAGCGACATCCAAAGGTAATGAAGCCAAGTCAAAGTTGAAACACCCTTCAGATATGCCCACGACGAGGTTCGAACTCAGGTGGTAGTGATCTCTGATCCAACGCGCTACCAGTTAGACCACGGAATCGCCCAAGTATATTAAACTAATAATAAATATGTATGTACAGACGTGCTTCGTCGAGTGGAAAATAAATGACGGTAGCAGTTCCTCCTGACATAGAACAGACAATGGTGACATTTTGATGCGTTCGTAGATAACGTCTACTCCAAACTATCCACCCGCTCTCAATACACTGGTAAATGAGGCTAACGTATAACATCAGCTACAGACATTTTAGATAGCGTCATATCTACCACAAATCATCATCAGCTTTATTAAGTAGATCGTGGTGATTGGCTTAATGGTTAAGGCCGAGGCTCAAAACCAAAAACAATCCAGTATTTAATGTTCTACGATAATAGTTGGGATTGTTCTATGGATCGTGTGCCTATTATTACCCCCGGGCAGTTGATGGTGATTTATCAATGTATATGTACCAATTGGAAAAAGTGTCCTGTTAGTATCCTTAGAGCTAGATGAATGGAAAATCCTTTATAATATATATACATACATACATATATATATATATATATATATATTGCAAGCATTTAGAATGAACATCAGTACTGGATGTTGTTAATTTATTAGAATCACGTTTGATAATAAAGGTCCACCATTTGTATGAAACAGGAATGATGTTAATACAACTTTTGTCATCATCATCATTATTATTATTATTATTACTTTTACTATAAGTATCTTAGAATGCAAAAATATGGTGATTTGGAAGTATTGTGCTTTAATAATAAAAAATGATGATGATGATGATAATAATAATAATAATAATAATAATAATGACAACAACATTAATAATAATAATAATAACGATCGGGTTTCTACTCACCTACCTGAGTCGGTCAAATCATCTAAACATAAATACTTTTACCACCGCAATACGACGAGCATAATAACCTAATTTATCAGCACCCACCCCTACCCCCGCGCCGCCCCCATTAACGGGTGAAGGATGGGTCACGTGAGCCTACTGAATGACAATTATATCAGCCTTCATGACCTAAGAAAGATGTCTCACCTCCCTTCGACCCGATGTCTGTCGGCCTAATGCACGTGGACTGGTCGCCGTCAACGCTAACTGGGCGAACTTTGTACCAGGTAACAACTAGTAATTGATTTGGTGTGCCGATAAAAGTCCAGACTCGCCGCTAGTATATCTGAATGGCGTGTGGTCTTTGCGGGGCGGCCTCGCCGCGCAGCCGGTTGTGCAGTGCAGTGCAGTGCAGTGCTGCAGCGAACTTCCAGAACACGGTTTCCGAAGCCCGTGCTTGCGGAATGATCCATCCAGCTCACCTCATTCCCTTCCCTTCCCACCTCCCCTGCCCTGCCCTGCCCTGCCCCGTCGTAGACGCTGGTCGTCCATTCCCGCCAGTGGTAGCAAGTCGCGAAAGTAAACAAAACCGCGTATACATATTTACCTCGTGGACTGTTGCTATGTGGCGTAAAAAAGGCCTAACGTATTATAAGTACGGGCTTCAAAACGATCTGTCTCCTCACATTCTGTATAACACGCGACCAGATGCGGCGTACATCAACATCGATCTCGTGTTCGTTCTGATAATCTCGTCGATGGTACGTGGGCCGCCGTTTGTAGACTTCATTATGACATCACTGTTCGATGTACAGCCAAACAGTTAGCCCAGTTCGTGCCCTATGTTGTTGTGTTAGAGCAACCCAGGGGCGGATCCAGGATATTTTCGATGGGAGGGGTCTAAACAAGGGCGAAACAATTATGGGGGTACAAGGTACCTTGGGGTCTCCTCTTTCTCTGTGGAAAAAATAATCAGATAATGCTTAGATGTCTTCTTAAACACTGCAAAATCCGAATTGTTCAAGAATATATACTATGTATAAATCCTGCAGAAAGTAGATACTCTTCTAAAGAATCCATGGTATGAGACTTGATGATTGGTTCAGTGTATATACAGATTGTTAGGATTATTGGGGGTTACTCGATTTGTTATTAGAAACATGAAAGTGTCCCCGTTCATTATGTGACATATTGTGCATTATGTCACTAAATATTTAATAAGCAGTCTGACCATTTATTTCAAGGTGCATACTTATGAGAAAGAAACGATGATGTTTAAAATATTTATTATCTCATGTAAATCTACATCAGTTAGTCAAAACGGCTGCCCTTGAACAAACGTCTTTAATTAACATACCTGTAATGTATTTTCATTAATGTTAAGGCAGAAAAACTTATGTTAGCCATTCAGCTCCTCAAATGGATCTTGATTAGCCTCACCACAGAGAAACTACTCTCTGTTTCTACAGATGTGGCAGGAAGAGTACATCCTAATACCAGGAAAAGTATCATGTTCGGAAAGGAATCTGGATCTGCAGATACTAATGATTTCATCAAAGTGTCAGGTAAATCGGCTCTGCCAGACTGCCTGGACCAGATATTGAACCAGCTTGATACCTCATTATATAATAACCTTGGAGTTAATAGGTGGTCATGCCATGATTAAAATTGCTCTGGGGGAGGCACCCCTAGTTTCAACATTATAGATGGTATTGGACTCACCAAAGCACTCACTGGCCAGCAGTTGTCTGCAGAGAAATTGTTCCGCAACTGTAGCAGTAAGATATAAATAAAAGGCATAGCAATTGATAATAAAGAAGAGGTTTATCAGCAGGTACATTCGACCTATTACACTGAATCCTTGGAACCCTTGACATTTCCTCTTCAGTACCTATATATGAAGCCAGCTGCTTCGCTTCGTCGTGCCATTTCTGTATTTCTACACCAATGTCATCCCTCAAACATTGAATCTCTGATTTGATATTGTCAATCATTGTCTACGTCAATATCTTTGCTTTGTAGTTTAGCTGACAAACCGTTCAAATAATCCAAGCTATTATTTAATACTGTGAAGCCAACAATAACCCCAAGACTACTTTTCATAGCATGTGTCGTAGTCTTGGTGTCACTATCCCAATTCCAACCACTTTCATAAACCTCAGAACAAACGTGTGGATTAACCATAACATCAGGGCAAGTGACCTCGTGTCCGTAAAGCTAACCGAATGTTTTCAAACGAGAATGTCTCTCAACCCAGCGTGTCTTGCACAAACCTTTAAGTTTCTCGTGACGAGTATTGGGGCAATATTGTTTGAGAGCAAACTCCAGGAATGTTTGTCTCTTGGGAGAATAGTCCAAAAAAAATGTCTTATTAAGTTATTATTAAACAGACTTTATTGAATTATACTTCATTTATACTAAGTAAAAGTTTGTTAAATAATAATGCTATCAGACACACACTACCCAATATGCAATGCGTGGTTATTTAAGAATGACAAATTCGCAGTACTACAAGTAGTTATTGTGTCGCCAAATGATAGATTGCATTTAAAGATGGAAGATCCCCACTAGAGATGGGGGTGGGGTCCTGACCCTCTGAGAGGTGGGGGATCTCGAGCTGGCTCCCCCTCCCCCCCCCCCCCTGTCCCGTAGATCCGCCACAGCAGCCGACGCTGTTATTGTGGGGTTGTGGTTCCCCCCCCCTCCATGGTACCACAAGTACACTCGTTTGCGGTGCACGTAAAAACCTATCCCGCATACCTTAGAGCTGTAATACGACAATTGGTCGTAATGTTTTCGTTAGTTTCTCTAACAATTCGACCAGTGACACATTTCGGGCCAATGACTGACGACTATACGTTATGCCGGTTGTTCTTATGGTCGAGTATGTCTGTACCCTCCCCCCCCCCTCCACCCCCTGTTTTGCATTTGTACTTTGTGACAATTTGTTCTCCGTAAGATGCTATCTCGTTTATTTCCATGCGAATGGGCATACAGAATAGCTCTCTCTCTCTGTTTATCTCTCACAGACACATTGTTGTAATCTAGTTTACACTGTTCTTAATCCAAATCACTGTTACCACTACCACCACCACAACAACAACAACAACAACAACAATAACAAAAAGAGACAATAACAACATTTCCTATTACGAGATCTCAACATTAACTTTTTTATTATATTACTTACCAAGTATGACAAGTAAGAAAATAAAACTTTTTTATTATATTACTTACCAAGTATGACAAGTAAGAAAATAAAACTTTTTTATTATATTACTTACCAAGTAGGACAAGTAATAAAATAAAACTTTTTATTATATTACTTACCAAGTATGACAAGTAAGAAAATAAAACTTTTTTATTATATTACTTACCAAGTATGACAAGTAATAAAATAAACTTTTTTATTATATTACTTACCAAGTAGGACAAGTAATAAAATAAAACTTTTTTATTATATTACTTACCAAGTAGGACAAGTAATAAAATAAAACTTTTATTATATTACTTACCAAGTAGGACAAGTAATAAAATAAAACTTTTATTATATTACTTACCAAGTAGGACAAGTAATAAAATAAAACTTTTATTATATTACTTACCAAGTAGGACAAGTAATAAAATAAAACTTTTTATTATATTACTTACCAAGTATGACAAGTAAGAAAATAAAACTTTTTTATTATATTACTTACCAAGTATGACAAGTAAGAAAATAAAACTTTTTTATTATATTACTTACCAAGTATGACAAGTAATAAAATAAACTTTTTTATTATATTACTTACCAAGTAGGACAAGTAATAAAATAAAACTTTTTTATTATATTACTTACCAAGTAGGACAAGTAATAAAATAAAACTTTTATTATATTACTTACCAAGTAGGACAAGTAATAAAATAAAACTTTTTATTATATTACTTACCAAGTATGACAAGTAAGAAAATAAAACTTTTTTATTATATTACTTACCAAGTATGACAAGTAAGAAAATAAAACTTTTTTATTATATTACTTACCAAGTATGACAAGTAAGAAAATAAAACTTTTTTATTATATTACTTACCAAGTATAACAAGTAATAAAATAAACTTTTTTATTATATTACTTACCAAGTATGACAAGTAATAAAATAAAACTTTTTTATTATATTACTTACCAAGTATGACAAGTAATAAAATAAACTTTTTTATTATATTACTTACCAAGTAGGACAAGTAATAAAATAAAACTTTTTTATTATATTACTTACCAAGTAGGACAAGTAATAAAATAAAACTTTTATTATATTACTTACCAAGTAGGACAAGTAATAAAATAAAACTTTTATTATATTACTTACCAAGTAGGACAAGTAATAAAATAAAACTTTTATTATATTACTTACCAAGTAGGACAAGTAATAAAATAAAAAAACATTATTATATTACATACCAAGTATGACAAGTAAGAAAATAAAACTTTTTTATTATATTACTTACCAAGTATGACAAGTAAGAAAATAAAACTTTTTTATTATATTACTTACCAAGTATAACAAGTAATAAAATAAACTTTTTTATTATATTACTTACCAAGTATGACAAGTAATAAAATAAAACTTTTTATTATATTATTTACCAAGTATGACAAGTAATAAAAAAAAACTTTTTTATTATATTACTTACCAAGTAGGACAAGTAATAAAATAAAACTTTTTTATTATATTACTTACCAAGTAGGACAAGTAATAAAATAAAACTTTTATTATATTACTTACCAAGTAGGACAAGTAATAAAATAAAACTTTTATTATATTACTTACCAAGTAGGACAAGTAATAAAATAAAAAAACATTATTATATTACTTACCAAGTATGACAAGTAATAAAATAAAACTTTTTTATTATATTACTTACAAGTATGACAAGTAATAAAATAAAAAACATTATTATATTACTTACCAAGTATGACAAGTAAGAAAATAAAACCCCTTGTCGTGGCTGCAAAAACACTCGTGCTGTTGTTCGTCTACTGCTACTACTATTATTTAACCCTTTTGTTATCATCACTTATTAAGTCAATTACTAATGTAGTCAGGCCTCATATAGTACGACATGTGTATTCCGTCAATTCGATCTTCCGACAGAGACAACCCCAAATAAAATAAGCAGTTGTTATCTTCAGCATCAGCACTTGCCTCTCTTGGAACCAACGGACATGCGGCTGTTGTCTGGAGAAATGAAGCGATTAAGCGGTAACTTTGCATTGCTGAATGAAACAACTCACGAATAAATCCAACACCGACATTCGATCGCCCAGTCCGGAAACCTATGATGTTACCATCCAGGAAGTCGATACCGGACGCATAGTCCGTCATATCCCTGAGCTGTACGCTCTGGCCATTGTGCATATTTGATATCAAATAAAGGCATCCACGTTTTTAAAATGCAATACTATTTCAGTCGGGCGTCATCTTCTGTGACTTGAGTTAAGTCGATTTGCATTGATTTCAGTTGTGTGACCTCGTAAAACATATCCAACAGACACGGGCATGAAATGGATTCAAACCTAGAAACTGGGTGTTTTCAGCGCAGTACCATAACCGCTGCGCCATCAGAACGATCTTCTGTCACTTGTAAACAAACTAGTGTTCGGGTAAGTATATTAGTATGGATGATGATGATGATGATGATGATGATGATTGGTGTTTTACGGCCACTTTTGTGCACATGGGAGGCTAAATGGGTCGTATATTATTATGGAAGGGTGTATACAATTGGGGGGAGGGGGGCGTTACTGGGTGTCCTGATAATACGGCAGGTAAAACAATGTGATAAGAACTATTAGCCTCCAAATAACTTCTAACTAAAGAAACCACTCATCTCATTTACAGTTATTGGAGCCCAACACTTTATATATATATATATATATATATATATATATTAGTATTTTACATCCATCATCACAGAATATCATGGTCCATTTCAGTATTTAAGGCTGTTTATTTCTCTTGCTATATTCAAATTACATAACATTCGATAATTAGGTCTCTACCTGTATATTGTATAAGGTGACAAAATTATCGACAACAAGAAAGTGATAAAAGTGGATTTTTTATTTTTTTAACTTTGACAGACATAGCCGGATTCCGCGCTGTTTCCATCACCACATGTCATACTTTCCATGACACCATGACAGACTTCTGCAGACCTCTGTGTCAAAAGCTACCTGTGTGCTTCTGGGATGTTTCATCCGATCATCTCACTTGCACGGATAGTCGCCCTCAGTCTTAAACAACTGACTTACTCACATTAGATTACATGTAATACAGTACAAGAACAATAATTTCAGGTAAAACATAACACTATGATTAAATCAGAGCTAAAATATTCTAAGTATTATAAAATTTAGTATTAAACATAAGCTTATTTGTTTATAATATATATATATATATATATATATATATATATATATACCTAATTGGGTCACTTCCTGGATATGTCCAACTTGAACCTGTCTCAAACACCTTGCTTCCTCATTGGTTATGACAATACGTTCGCACTACTAGATAGACATAGATAGATAGATAGGGCGGGAATCTCCCCCCTTTTCTCACCCCCCCCCCCTCTCTCTCTCTCTCTCTCGTTTCGGATTATTGACTCTAGTCATACCTACAGCTGAATAGTTTTAGGTTCATCAACAGAATTTTAAATTAAATTGGTTTAGCTAAGATCTAACAATACTATTATATATATATATATATATATATATATATATATTTTGTTGTCTTTTAAACAGTAGAAAATATATTATTATTATTATTTTTCTGAAAATTCAATTGAATTTTATGCATCCTAAATAAATTTATAATTCTTATCACTGATGCAACGACCACAACAACAATAACAACAACAACAATGGCAACAAAATTAACAAACAAAAAAACATTAATAATAATAACAATAATAACAATAATAATAGGCATTGTTATTTGGGTTAGGAATAACTTTTTTAAATATCAGAAACTATCTTCTCATTCGAGTTATAAACAAACTTGAGTTGATCAATGTTTATTTACACGCCGTTGTGAGGAGAAAACTATTATGTAAATTGATACTTAAAACTGACATAAGAAGTTAGCCATTTACGAAGTTGTGGGCTGAGTGGTACGGTGACCATGGTGTGTGTTTGAAATCATAGTCTCTCGCAAAATCCCGATACTCCTTGCTGATGAACTGTGGCCCGTTGTCTGTGTGGCAAACTTCAGGTATGCCGAATCTTGCGAAAGGAAGCCTTGTCGCATTCAAGACAATTGACGATAGTGTGTTTTCCAGTTCGTCAGTTTCTATCCAGTCTGAATACTGACAGACAGTCAACCAAGCAGTTTTTACATGCAATGAGAACAGGTCTTTGTTGACAAGTTGCCATGGCAATGTCGGTAGAAGTAAGGATTTTATTGGTTCCTTTGTGGCAGATTGTCCGTATTTCGCACAAGCAGCGCATGCCTGACACATATCATGTATGGCACTTCACATGCCCGACAAGAAAAACACTTATTTTTCCATGCGTATGTTGGATTCTGCTCCGAGGTGATTAGAGTGGATACTGTGAAGCAGTTATGTGTGCATAGACGGATGCTTGGAGACCTTTGTATATAAATCATTCTGTTTTGATAATTCATCCCTATAGCTCCAGAATGGTTGTAGGCTAAGATCGAGATGTCCCTTGTCGGTAGGCCAACCTTTGGTGATGACATTCCCCAGCACAGGTTTCTTTAAGCGGAGGTTCTTCTGTGGCTGGCTTCAACCGCGAGTTCAGCTGGGTATCGTCTGACTCCAACCGAAGCCTGAACGCTTCAAAGTCAGACACGGACTGGGTAAGCCTGAAATCTGACGTCACTTAATACAAAATGTTCGTATCTTTCGGTTATGAGAATATAAACATGTCTCAGCCAAATGTGTAATTCGGAACAAAAACATATTTATGAATATTACAGTTTAGTTGGTTCAAACAGCCTAAGATGATGATGATGATGATGATGATTGATGTTTACGGCCACTTTTGTGCACATGGTAGGCAAAATGGGCCGAGCGAGCTCCAAATGTAATGAAGCGAAGTCAAGGATGAAACAACCTTCAGATATGCCCATACCAAACAGCCTCAGAATGGTTAGAGAAAAGTATATACATGCAGTGAAATTCTTTGTGAAGATTGTTTCTTAATCTTCTAACACGAGGTGTCTACTGAGCTGTCAGGTTGATATAAATAAAGTTAGTAGTAGTTAGTTGGTTGAGCACGGGGGTCTGGTAGTCACCAGGATGGCTAAGCAAGACTCTACGTGACTTAACCTGATCTGGATCGAGATGATAACGTGATACTCTGACGTCAGAACGCGTGACTTTTCCGTCCCTCCCCCATGGCATGCGACGAAACCGTAATGGATACCCTCCAGTAATTAGGATTATTTCCATATATCTATAACATCAGGTAGATTTCGTGGTATTTATTGGATGTATTTTGAATTGACTTTTATAAACATTACACATTTAAGTCATAATATCTGAGTGTGAACCGTTGTTTCCTTAAATACTGAGATCAAAAATTCAACAACTGAAAAACAACTGACTGTGCCCAATGGGCGACAGCCAGTGGTATCTACCCCAAATTTCAACAATAACAACAATAAACGAGTGAATGCCCAATGGGCGCAGACATGTTTTGAACGCTTCCTAAGGGGGCTGTTAATTTGGCATTTCCGGTTAGGCTCCATTCAGTTCGCTACCGAAGCTTTTTCGCCACCGAGATCATTCGTCACCGAACGCCTAATTTCGCGACTACTCGTATTGAAACAATTTTATTGCTGTTTAACAAGTGGTTTTCCGCGAAATAATATGGTGGTGGTTATTGTACATTTCCAACGATAGCAGATGTTAAGATGGAGGGCATTATATCATGAGTGTATGTTTGTTATTCGTTTGTTATTTCCTTCTTGTTAGTTACTGAAACCTATGATATATCTAAACTTGGCAAGACTTTTAACAACAACATCAACAACTGATAACATCAAATAGAACAGCATGAACGACGGTGATGAAGTGTAGCACTATTATATTTGACATATAATGTGCCATTCGATTTTCTGAACCGAGAAATAATAGCATTGATGAGGCGACAGATGGGGGCGCTCAGAATAACAGACCCTCAGCTTTATATCTATTATCTAATTAATGCATAACCATCATTTGAAAAAACTGTTAGAGATTGTTTTATTAGAAAATGACTGAAATGTTAATTTGAAAAACCTGCCAGCACGGTTTTGGCAACATGAACTGAAATGAACTGAATTATTTACGGAAAATTAGGCTGCACCGATACGGGCAGAAACTAAATTGTCTGAAAAAAAGAGAATATCCGCATTATAAATTTGGTTTATCCAACAGGTATATTGTTAAAAACGACAATGAATGACGTTTGTTTGATGATGATTAATGTTCTACGCCCACCTTTGTGCACCTGGTAGTCTAAATGGGCCGAGCGACCTCCAAAGGTAATGAAGCGAAATCAGAGATGAGACACCCATCAGATATTCCCACGCCGAGATTCGAACTCAGGTGGTAATGATCTGTGATCCAACGAGCTACCGGTTAGACCACGGAGGCGCCCCTCGAAAAAAAGACACGTCGATTATATCAAAGCATCAGTGTGTCGATTAGCTTTAAAATAAATTGTTTGCACCGCTGACTTGTTTACGGTTAACTCGTTAATTTTATTATCTTTGACTCTGTGTGTGTTAAAGATGCAGTTGATTCGTCGTCAGTATAATTATTATTGTTCTTATATGAGTGGCAATCCCGGATAAGGGAAGGGATTCCTAAAATAGGAATCACTATATAGTTTGCCGTTTCCCCACATCTAGAATTACCGAAGCAGTCTGTCCGAACGGTTGTTCAAAGTGATCCTCATTGACTCATCGGTAGAAGTGTAAACTTCTGGCGGTTGCGTGTTGGACCACAGATCACTACCACCCGTGTTCGAATCTCGGCGTGGACATATCTGAGGGTTGTTTCATCTTTGACTTCGTTTCATTACCTTTGGAGGCCGCTCGGCCCATTTAGCCTACCATGTGCACATAATTGGCCGTAAAACATCAATCATCATCATCGGAAGTGTAAACTATGCAGCCGCGGCTAAGGATAGAATTTTTCATCACGTCGAGGCGTATTCATTTACTGACAATGTAACTCTCGTCGATCCACTGAACGTGTTCGTAATAGAATTAATGGTTTTATTTGTTACGCTTACGGTGAGGTCGAGGTTTGGCATGGACATAATTACCAACATCAAGTGGCACCTGTCACTGACCAATTGTCCGGTCGTACGAGTTCCTGCTCACAGTTCTCTTGCGTTGAAGCTCCTTCGGCACTATGTCCGAGTCTACTGATTGCGCTGCGAGTAGAGATGATGATGATTGTTGTTTGACCGCCACTTCTGTGCACATGGTAGGCTAAATGTGCCGAGCGACCTCCGAAGGTAATGAAGCGAATTTAAACACGAAACACCCTTCAGGTATGCCCACGGTGTGATTCGAACTCAGGTGGTAGCGATGACAGAACATTCGCTGGGCTAGTGAATATGTATGTCCTGTTGGCGTTGTATTCCAGTAAAACAGCCTGGCTTTGTCGTAATCCTCGGATTTACGAAGTTGTAGGCTTTACAGACTTTCACTGCGGCCTCAGCTCTCTCATTTCTTTGTGAGTGGTACGGTGACGATGGTGTGTGTTTGAAACCATAGTCTCTCGCAAAATCCTGATACCCCTTGCTGGTGAACTGTGGCCCGTTGTTTGTGTGGCAAAGTTCAGGTACGCCGAATCTTGCGAAATGACACCTTTTCCGGTTCACAACAATTGACGGTAGTATGTTTTCCAGTTCGTCAGTTTCTATCCAGTCCGAATACTGACAGACAGTCACCAAGCAGTTTTCACATGCACTGAGAACAAGTCTTGGCTGACAAGTTGCCATGGCAATGTCGGTAGAATTAAGGATTGTATTGGTTCCTTTGTGGCAGATTGTCCGTATTTCGTACAAGCAGCGCATGCCTGACACATATTATGTATGGCACTTCACTGTGCAGTTCTATGTGCATAGGTGGAGGTATCGATGCTTGGAGACTTTTGTATATGATGTAATTCTGTTTTGATAATGCATCCCTAAAGCTCCAGAACGGTTGTAGGCTAGGATCGAGATGTCCCTAGTCGGTAGGCCAACCTTTGGTGATGACATTCCCCAGTTTGGTCAGCACAGGGTCATTCTGTGTTTCTTTCAGCAGACGCACCTCTGTGGCTGGCTTCAACCGCGAATTCGACTCGGTATCGTCTGACTTCAACCGAAGCCTGAATACTTCGAAGTCTGTTACTTTGGCTTCCACTGGCATGGATAGCGCAGCCGTTGACAGTGTGTCTGCAGCACAAAGGGGACTACCTCTCTTATAGGCAGGGCTCTAGATTAACAGCAGCAAAGGCACCAATTGTACCCCAGTTCCTTCAAAATCCTGCTTAGAATTTGGTCCGGCAGCAAATATTTGCTACCCGGTTTATCTTCTCCGGTGTTGACTGAGATGAGACTCAGCCTTTCACTATCTGCTCAGGACAACAATGCAGGCTTGTTGTTTATCAGTTCATTCGGTAGGACATGGAAAGGATTGTTTCGGAGCGGCCTTCTCTCTCGCCTTACAGCACTATTTGTCCACGTGACCTCATAAGCTTAGAATGCACTATACGGAGTACAGGAGATATGGTGAGTACTGTTTGTGGCGTTTGGACGTAACGCACGTCCAGTGACAGGTCACTAATAGTGGTACACGTGGCAGCTGTGTCAATTTGTAGTTTCGTTTCAGTGAAACTCTATCCCGTTGTTGACAATGGGAGATTGGCAAAATATATTTTCCTCCACAGCACTTCGGGTAGCCTCGCCCGCTTGGTGCTTCTTTAATTAATAACCCTGGTGATCTTCTATGTTTGACGCAGCCTCATATTGATCACCGACACCAAGTTGGCGCACATCTTGCTTTAGGACAGGTGAGGAGTTTTGAGGTTTTCCATGGCCTCGTGGAGGTATTGCTGCCCGTTGCTATTGTCGTCTATTTCCACGACCGCGGCCTGCGACTGAGAAACGCTGGTTCTGCTGACGTGATTTGGTTGAATTGTCTGGGCAAATAATAGCAAAATTGTCGTTGCCACCATATTGCATACATCTCCTACTATTAGCTGAGCATCACTTCCAAAGGTGAGGACCTCTTCTATCCAGACATCAGTGGCGCCAGAGTTCGCAATTTTTGACAAAGCATTTTAAATCATCAAGTGAAAACATAGCTGAAACCGTCACGTCAAAAACCGATTTGAAACAAAATCATCACCAATAAAAAAACTGTCAAAAAACTACTTTTGGACAAAACTATTGTCAACAAACATGTCCAAAGTATATATTTGGCAACAGTTATCGACAAAAATCACAAACTAGAAGGTGGAATACTTCTGAGGGGCTATTTGGTTTTGAACAAGTTAGCTGTATTTTCTACGTGATGACAGCAAGTTATCAAATTGCAATCGAGTGAATTAACATGTGTGACTGGCTAAGTGCAGGTGAATAAATCAAAAGGATAGTTGTTTACTTGATTTAACCTGAGTTAAGAATGGCTAACAATAGGCCTATATATTAGCATAGAGTACTGATTAACTGTCACGCGGTTTTAAAGTGTATGCTGCAAACTGTTGTTTTGTTTCATTTCCAACAATATAAATAAATGCATTCTTATCACAAACATAGGCATCTGGCCTACAAACCTGACATCCAAAACTACCAGGCCTTTGACAATGTCATATGAAAAACTGATTTCTGACGTCAAAAACCGAACCCTTAATTGTACATACTCAACTACAAAGTAAATATTTTCTCTCTGTGATCTTCGTGAAGTAGAATTAGGGATCCTTTAATGTAATGGCTTCTTATGAATATGTATGTCACATTTTGTGATTTGACGCTTGTCTGGCATATTATATATATATATATATATATATATATATATATATATTTAATTTATTAGAACTATCATTTTATCAAACAGTAAAGTATCACAAGCATAGGCATCTGACCTACAAACATGACATCCAAAACTACCACAGTGTTTTTTGACAGTTTTTGACGTCAAAAAAGGGTTTTCGACGGTTCAAACCAAGTTTTTGACCATGTCACGTCAAAAAACCGGACACCTGCTCGTCTGTGTTTCTAGAGGTGTCAACAAAGAATTTGTTAGTCCGGTTGTCTGACTCATGGGTGTTTGCTTCAGCAACAACACCTGACAATGTCTTCTTGGACACCATCAGCTTTCTTGTTTGCTTTCAGGAGGTCAGTCCTTGTAGCCCGACTTAGCAGTCCGAATATGAAATTGTCCCTGAACAGTTAATCTGCCATAGTACCGTATTCACACAAACTTCCTACTTGGCGTGCTCTCACTTCCCAATTTTGTATAGAGTCCTGTACATTCTGTCGTACATTCCAGAACGTGAACCTATCTGATAACACAGCACCGTCAACTGAACTTGCATAGTAGTAGGCACTCCATCTATATCCAAGGTTTCAATTTGTCTGCCTCGTGTATATGTGATTCTATTGCGTATCGGATGACTGACGGAGCTTCATCTGGCATTACTGACCTCAATACAGATATCTCTAGCTGAAGTTTTTGAACTGATCCTGAATCTCATTTGGAAGTGACGGATATTTCCCAAAATCTCTATAATCTGCCTGAATGTAATAGTCATTAAAACTGATTTTTTTAAAGTCTCTACTATGTTTCCACCTAGTTTCAATTCTGGTCGTTTGGTCTTGTCTTGTTGAAATATAGGGGTAGAGACCCCTGGCTATCGCCTATTGGGCACAGCCACCTAGTATTGTCTTCTTTTCAGTCTTTATTGTTAATGGTGGTGTTTATATGGGTCTGTATAGATCGATTCGAGTTGATTAGAGATGAATCTGTCAATGAGATGGTTGAATGTGCCAGGGGTATATTTGGCATGTTCGGTGACTTCTAGGCTCGTGGCTTCGTTCGCCAGTTGGTCGGCTCGGTCGTTGCACTCAAGCTTAACATTGCTTGAAACCGAGTGGAGGATTACTTGGATTCCTCGTTTACGATGCTATTTTCGTATTTATTCTCGTTCAGTCACACCTCGACTTGCGATAAACTGTTTGAATCTCCCCTTTTATGGCACGATCGGCCTGCCATACATTCGACGTTTTCGAGCGCGGAGTCTTCCAAACTGAGCTAGAGCTCGAAATAATTTAAACCGAGAGAATTAGATTCTCACCTAATTGGTTGTGGCATACTACTGAGTTAGTTTGTCACTTCTGATACTATGTTGTGTACGTATTTATGGGAACGAACACAAACAACGACAAGTCTGGAACAACACGTTTACCAGCCCAAGAGTGCAACCGGAAGTCCCTTAATCTCCTCCAAGTACGATGGCCTCATGTTCAATCGTGTTCTATTATCTTTCACTTGCTAGAGGCTGAATAAATTATTATTAATATTATTATTATTATTGTGATTATTATTAGTATTATTATTGTTGTTGTTGTTGTTAGTATTATTGTTGTTGTTGTTATTATTATTATTATTATTATAATACACGGTTTTAAAAATGGATTTCAAAGACAGGCCTAACATCAGATCAAGGCGTGGACTAAAGAATCCTGGATAGAGGCGCAGATGACATTATTGGATTTTAACCTTTTAACGTAACTTTACATTTATTGTAATTGTTTATGGTACTCCAGTAAATTGTAACTTTTTCCTGTGTCTTCTTTCCAAGCCAAAATTGTGACTTTTTGTAACCTTGTTTCCTGTAACTTTATTACCGGACACCGCAAAACAGCATCGTTTTAATTTGTTTATTATTTCCCTCGCACAGTTGCTGTCTGAAGTTATCTAATGCTTACCGGTACGTTTATTCTTACTTGTTTAACCGTGTATTTCTAACTCAATTTGGCGTTATATTCTGACAAGCTTGCTGGATTAGGAGTACATACGGATAGTTCTAAATTTTGGCACCTATTGTTGGATATTTTGATAAATTCCTGGTTAGTTATTTAACTGTTTAGTTTTGCTTATTTTATATAGTACTACAAGTACATACAATAATAGAATTTGTAAATACATTAAAACATCAATATTATAGCACACAAAAAGTTAAAACACTTATTTCCATTGTGGTCCTGATTAATCATATCTACCTTGATACCGAATATACAGAATATAGAAGCTAGGTCTGTATATTTATTCCAGTCTTAACTGTAATACATGGCCAAATTTTCTTACCGATCATGGTAGATTGTATCTCTCCTTAAGCCAGAACTTGTCCAATCTTGCATTCAAAGACGGGCTATGGATAGCTTCGACGGGGAGCGAATTCCAGTCATGCATTTACTATTCTCTGGCTGAAGACAGACTGACTGATGCCTATAGCTATATAGCCTCGCGCGCTTCTTACTAAACTTCTGGTCGTATTCATACTGAAGAAAGTACAAGGATTTACTCTATCGATGCCATTCACTATTTGGAATACCCGCAACATGGAATACATATGGGAGACTTTTCAACTTGGGAATCAGCTCGGTCGCTCGTCTTTGGACTTTCTCGACATCGACTTTATCCCGTCGGGATCTAGGGTGCCAGATGGAATTGCCATATTCCAGATGCGGACGGATCATATCGTTGTGAACAGTCCAGGCATGCGAGATGCCTTAATTGTGCAACATGCTGGTGGAAATAGATAGAGTTCCTCTTCAATCAACACGTACTTCAAGATCTTTCTCGCTTGTCGTCATTTCTAACATTGTTACACCGATCTGGTACTTCAGTCTTTAATGTTCGCTGTCTATGTGAAGAAGATTAATTACACTTTGACACATTAAAACCTATTTGCCACTTCTGTGACAATTTCATCAGACTGGCCAAGTCCTGTTGTAGGCTAGCCTTAATTGTCCTACGAGGTGCTTAAGTGTACTTGAAATAATTTGGTATCATCAGCAAATATGTTTTATTCAAATTCTCAACACTGTTGTAATATGCTACTGATATTACTGTTAATGGACACACCCCTCCTTTGTACGACATTCCATGTAGTGGACGTGTCCCATCCGCAAATTGGTTCTCGCAAGAATATGTAAATCTGAAGTTTGGAATAAACGAAGTGAAGCAGTTATACATTGTTTTATATAGTACCAAATACTACAACAATCACATCCGGGGGTGGTCATTGGTGAAGATGACAAAGAGGATTGGTCCCAGGACACTATACAATATACTCACCGAAGATGACAGACTACTAGTTTAGGGTCTATAGACTCTAGTCTATATCAACCACAACTCGCTCGCTGTTTCTGGCCTGTCAATAAATCTGTCAGTTATATTCTCGACTCCGGGGCATAAATTTTTTATTTCCGCTTTACTGAGAAATAAATACAATTCTAAATTTTCATCCAGCTCATGCAAGAATAATATTTTAGTTATAGATCTAGTCGTCATTCGACTTATTGTTGTTGTTATTATTATGCGTTAAACTTTGATTGTCACAAATGTGCTTACGTAGTCAGACAATATTTCACGAGATGGTGAAATATATTATCGACGTGTTCTGACAGCCACACATTTTACTATAAATATGTATTGAGAGCTCATTCTTAAAATCATATTTGTAATAATATTTTCTTTTCTACTAGACGAGTTAATCGAATGGAACGCATTGTTCACTTAATATCGCTCACACGGGACTAGTTTGTCATTTATTCCTGTAAACTGTTTAGTAGACTCTAGAAGTCTTGAGACTGACTGGATAAACATTGCTATATCAAGTCTATAACTGTCACAGCATTTGTGCTTGTACTTCTATAAATATAAGCAGAATCTAAAGAAATGGCAAAGGCAGGAAGTCACGCAAAATTTCAGGTAGGCTATCTTATAGAGTATCTAGATCTATATCAGTAAATGAGGATATCAGTGTTACGCACCATCTTCAACGGGACCGTCCCGTTTCACAAACGGCGTGGTTTTAAAAATCATGCTGCCCATTTAGCAATCATGTGGCAAAGAAATGTCGCTCTATTATTTCAAAATGTTCTGTATTAGATCTAGACTCCTCGACCAGTTATCTAGCAGAATGATATGTTGTTCTGAAAATTAAATGGAAGTGGAAGCGGAGCGATTCAACAACTTCAAAAATATTATGTTTTCAGAAATTATTTTAAGGATATTATATACACACACACACATATATATATATATATATATATATATATATATATATATGCATACAAGCACATGCAGAAATAATAAATTCATATTTTACAAAATGGTGCACAATCAAATTTATCATTATTTGATCATGCCCATCCCATCTTACAACCACAAGGCTTGCAGTTGCAAAATGGGAAGGTCCTGTTTTAAAACAGGCAAGGTTGCGAATTGGGTCAGTACATCAGTGCATAACTAGTTTTATTGGGAACATGAAACTACTTGTGTACTTCGAATCCACTTCAACATCATGATCATAATTTTGACAGACCTGTCTGATGTCAAACTGGGTTAGAACCATACATGGGGGTCAATTCCATTTTTCCAATTCCACTCCATTCCATTTGTTCAATTCCACATCAGATGTATCAATTCCAAATGTATCAATTCCAATTACCTTTTTTACCGACTCTTTTTAGCGCGAGTAGCTCAGTAGATACTCCCATTACCTACTCTGAGTAGATTATATTCCAAGTAGGATCGTCATGGGAAAAAATATTTCTGAATTAACAAATTAAATGGTAAATTAATTTGTGGATTAAATTTTTTGTGTGAAATTTCAGTTCCAATTCAAATTTTAGTTTTTTTAGTAATCAATATTGGAATTGACCATCATTTCCAATTCCCGGAATTGAATTGACACCGTGTCTGGTATATAGCTTAGAATTGTGTTAGACGTTCACAGGCTAGAAAAAAAGTACGCCTTAGAAAGAGTGTGTGTGTACGATCGTTCCATCTTGATTTATATTATTCGTGTATTTCTTTTGTTCTCCAGGCAAATACATCGATCAGATTATCGAAAACTTTGTCATTTATCCTCCGACACGGAGCTCATAAAGTGGGCTTACAACTACAGAAGGGTTTGTAATTACATTTTATTAGATTATCGTATTAATAATATACATAGGCGTGTCGTGGTATGAGAGAGTGCGTCGACGAAGTATGCACATACGGCATTATGGAACTTTTACCACTGATTTCTTTAAACAAAATGCCATCAACCAGGAATTAGAGATTTCACCATTCGGTGATTTCTTTCTTGAAATTACGTACTTTCCATCTTCTTCATTATGTATGGATTAGCATAGGCAGGGTATAGAATAAGCTCGCAGACCTTACCAGCCAGTAGTCCCGATATGATCCGACTCATACCAGCCAGCAGAGCTGGTATTATTTGAATCATGCCAAGTTGTTTGATAGCCCTTGTATTTCCAATCATATCCGACTTCATTCATTCATCATTGTATTGTGATAAATCACTTATATTTTGTATCTTTGGCGGCATACAAAATATTTAACATACTTAATGTTTTTCTATGAATTTAGTCTCTAAATAAATAAGATGTTCTCTCGTGGTGCAGTTGATATAGGGCTCTGTTCAAATCCCAGTGTTAACTGGGTCTATGGGCTGTTTCATCTGGTCATCTGGTTCCGCTGGGTAATAGTACCATGACCTTATATCTCGGGTGTCCCCTGTGTTGAGATTAAATCAATCTTTCACTCACTCCTCATAAAGTCTATCATTCTTTGTTATTATCAAACATCATCTCATGCGCCTCCATGGTCTAACTGGTAGCGTGTTTGGATCACGGATCGCTACCACCTGAGTTCGAATCTTGGCATGGGCATATCTGAAGGGTGTTTCATCTTTGACTTTGCTTCATTACCTTTGGAAGTCGCTCGGCCCATTTATCCTACCATGTGCACAAAAGTGGCTGTAAAAGTCAATCATCTCATGTGTATCTTCATCTACTATGTTATCGGGTGTCCTTCTCCAGATCCTAGCAGAAATGCCTCGTGTTATTTAATACCAGTCAACCAAGCTGCTTTCTTGTTCTAGTTATAAAGCCCAGTATAATTTTGGGATATTGGGATGGATGTTTATTACAAAAATCCTTGAAGTATTAGTACTGTGTGTGTGTTTGTGTGTGTGCATCTAATATTATTCCTACAAGAGGCTACTGCATCAGAGGTATTTTCAAGTGAATATATAAAACTGTAATCTATATTAAGATCAGCACAGTAGCTATAAAGAGAAAGATAACAGGGTTGTTGTGTTACTGGTCTAATAATACGATTATCTAAATTTGACGTTCAACACCAAGACTGCATCCTACGTGGGATGAATTTGCTGACGTATTCTCAGCGGGTTCATAAACTGTTAATAGCCGATTGTGCCAAGTTTCATTAATTACATTTCATCAATTCCAGGTGGATATTTGTATATCGATGAGCTGCTCAAGTTGGATCAACTTAAGTGTTATAACTTGGAAGACGTAATGGCCGTTGTTGACACTAATGATAAGAATCGCTATCATGTTGAGAAAGAGCAGGGCACAGGACGTTTGAAAATCAGAGCGAACCAAGGCCATTCTATAGAAGTATTCTATGCTGTTTATTTTTCTTCCATTTGAACGTTCATTTATTAAACATGTGATGGGATAATTTTATTTATGTTTACAAATATTAATATTTTGCATTTTAATTCTCAGTTAATGTGGTTGATTTCATTTGACAAGAAGTTGATGTATTAAATCTGTCTTCTTACTCCTGACATGACACTTAATTAGAGTAGCTTTTAGACAAATCTAATTTTTATCCGCGCATTTACAATATCAAACATAATATAAAAAAAATTAATTACATGGGGGGGTTATATAGTGTTAGCTGTCATTCCATCAGTCTTGTGTGTTTTACCTGTGTATAATAAGGCACAGGCACAGAGAATCTCAAACCGTAAATTCAAACTCTTGACGTTTCTTCAGAAACATGTGTAATGTCTCACCAGTCCCTTTTTTCTTTTTTTACGGCAGTTATAAGAATGTTTAGGTTAATTATCTAAGTGGTGTTTGTGCATGTGTGTGTGATATAGCTAATGTATAATAAATTTATGTAACTTTTGTAAATTTACAAATATAACTTCTTGAAGTATCTAGATATGCATTGCGCGTTATCGTTGTATTCATGATGTAGTACATATGGTGTAATGCTATTGCTGTAACATTCAGTGACTGAACTGATTCAATTAAATCATAATTCCCATGATCAGTTATATTTATCACACGAATGATTTATGCATTAGCATCATAATGTTATAAAATTATAACCAACATAAACTTTGTTTACCAGCCTGATTCAAATTATTATTTAAATAATGATGTTCCTGAAATGTGTGTAATTTACAGGTGGATGATTTAGAACTGACTCCAGTAACGGATACGAGTCAATATACTGATGTTATTCATGGCACTTATATGAAGTACTGGCCGAGCATTAGATCAGAGGTAAAGTGTAAGATCCACGGCTAACAAATGGCTTCGGTCAAATAACTTGGTGAAAATCATTTATAGTTGGCCCGTCTCAGTCAAAGTAATTTTGGAAATTTAGTTTTCACTGCGGTTTTCTCCCAAACAATAACCAGATACATGGGCAGCAGGTCCAGCCTTTTCAGTAGGGAATAGAGTAGACGACCCCTTACAAAAAGTAGACAGCAGCTCACCTGTGGTGGCCTGTAAAAACACTGCGATGCCATTGCCATGGCGTTGCTGGAGGGAGGTATGGCTGTGGGGAGGGCTATAGCCGTAGGGTAGTGCTAGTCACACTAACACAGTAGTAGCCCTACTCCATTGTTAGGGCTCTCCCCTGAAAAGTTAGGGAAAATGGAGTATTTGGTTCATTCTATGCCACTTTTTCATCCAAACCAAAATAGCCGACCAATTTTCTGCCAATGAAATAGGCAATGAGGGACTGTTAAATATATGACATATATACAACATATATTTTGTACACTTACGTTAAATGAATATGATACCAACAGGATAACAGCCGATTGATTAATTAATGAACCTGAGACAGAGAGATGTCTCCGGATGAGTCAAGTGCTAAAAGTCTATAGTAAGAACAGGAGTGGTACAGGCTTGTTTTCGATATTTTGTTTACTATGCAGTAAAGTCCCATTTTTTTATAGTATTTTGTCTATTACAGAGGGGGAAGGGCATATAATAATTTGATATTAAAATATAGATCTTCTCGATTTATAAGGATTGCTGTTTTTAGTACCTCCTATAACAATTGTAGGGTTGTTAATTAAGCATCCTTTATGCTGACCCTACACCTTGACGTTAGCAGGTAATTCTAGTGGGAGCAGTGAAAAGTCAAAATCTGATCTCTTCCCGGAGCCATGTCAGGAACGGTGTTACTGCCATGGAATTAATCTTATGTACATATTTATAGATTAAGCCATCTTCAGTGTGTGGCTACTGTTATGGCTTTTGGCTACAGTTCTCTAGCACAGCAGGTTTAAACCATGGCCTATCTATGTCTGATGGATGTTTCATCTTTCACTTCACCTCATTGGCTATGCAGGTTGTTTGACCCGTTTAGCTTGTATTGTTTTTGTGTAGACATTATGTCACATGGTAAGAGGTGTTAAGAGCCCAGTTTGGCTGTTGATTATCCGTGTGTGTGTGTCTGTGTGTGTGTGTGTGTGTTAATGACAAAACTAATTCTCTCACATGTTGTTTTTGTTAGGGGATTGCTAACTACTGGTACGTTTTTTTATATATTCCTCACAGTGCACAGTTGTTTAAGCAGTTTAAATACAGAACATGATTTTCCATCAGTGAGGATTGAATTAGGATCTGTATTTTGGTATATTGTTGGCCAAGTTTGCACAATCCTCTGATGGTAGGAAAACTAGGAGATATTTTTCACTGGGGAAATTAATTATTTAAGAATGAATTATATATATGCCAACTAATGACTGAAGCAGCATTCTTAATAGCAACAAATCGATGAATAATCAGTTATATTGCTCAATTGCATTCCCTAGTTCTCCAGCTATATAAACTGCCTTCTAGTTCTACTTCAGTTGAGTGAACCTTCTAAGCTTTTGGACTAACTCGAGCAAAACTGAGGAATCATCTTGGTTACTGAAAAACAAAAACAATTATTACATACTATGGGTACCTTCCTTGCTTAAATGAACTTGATTAGTAAATCCAAAGTCTGAATGACTGTGCAGAATGAAATGCTCTTCTTGCTTTGCCTTTGACGCATACCCTAGATATTGCTTTGTAGTATTCTACTGAGTTCAAAATCTGTTGAAGAAAAATTGGAAAGTCCCATCATTCCTGTTCACAATGACTGCATGCTGAAGTTCAGACAAAATGTAAACAGGTGTTATCTGCATCATACAATCAATCATGCATGTCTCATTTCGTATTTCCAGGGTTTAAAGAGAATGGGAAGAACACATATTCACTTCGCTCCATCTGAACCAGAACGAGGTCAAGTGATAAGTGGTGAGCATAGATAAAATATACCAGTGTCCAGATTTAGATCCTGTATCTTCATATAATATTCAGTAGATTAAATGTTATGCATTATGAGCTATTTGTATCTAAAATAGATCATTTATTTGTAGATTTAAGACAAAATAATTATTTGGGTGTATTGTATTAATCTGTTATATCAGCATCATAATCATCATCATCTTCACTAGCCACAATAATTATGTCAGTGATTTTATTATCAAACATTTTACAGCATTAAACAATAAATAATATTATCTATAACTGGCTTGCCCATCATTTTTTAATGGAGATGAAAGTTATTTATTAATTTTATTTTTAAAAGGCGGACAGCTATTATGACTGGAGTCTTGGAAATAATTTTATTTCTTGAACGTTCTCATGACAACTCTCTCTCTCTCTCTCTCTCTCTCTCTGACATATTTTATGAAGCATTTCAGACAGAAATAAGAAAACAAGTAAAAGAATAGATTAAAAGACTTTATGGAAAAACAACAATAATAACATATTTCTGACATAATTATTTAGGTCTCAAAAATATTCACTATGTAGATTTAATAAAGTGCGCCTTACCAGCAGGAATTGTTCAAAGACACTAAACAGTGATATCCCAGATAAGATGTATCAAAACTGAATTATGAATTTGAATGTTCGATTCTATGTATTGCTGAAAACCAGCTTTTGAACCAATGAGCTTTTAGAGCAGATTTGAACCATTTCTAGACTAAAGACATTTGTAGTTCATTCATTTCAGTAACTGACCAACAGAATACTAATAAATAACAGTGTTTAGAGTTCAGCATATTTGGCCGCTAATTAATAACTAATGTGTTTTGTGAACTATGTCAATCGAAGAAGAAGCACAAAATAGACTTAGATATAGATATTACTGCTACCAATATTTCCTGGGGCGCCTCCGTGGTCTAGCAGTAGCATGTTGGACGACAGATCACTACCACCCATGTTCGAATCCCGGCGTGGGCATATCTGAAGGTTGTTTCGTCTTTCACTTCATCCCATTACCATTAGAGGTCGCTCGGCCCATTTAGCCTACCTTGTGCACAAAAGTGGCCGTAAATCATCAGTCATCAGCTACCAGTATTTCCATACAATATCATAAGGACCTGTAGATTAAGTAGTGAGTGGTATATAACCAAAATGCTGATTTATAGTCAGAATACTCACAATCCATAAATTAGATTATATATTTTTTCTGCTTTCCCCGACGCTGTAGCACTGATAGGTTTGCATGACAGAATTAACAAGCTTTCATTTACATAGAATACAAGTTATGTACGTGTACATTCATAACTATAATTAATAATTGTACAATTTGTGTTACGTTGATATGAATTTACATATAACATAGAGTTTTAGTGTAATGTACATTGAGAATTTGCTTTCCTAGAATCTTTTCATTTTTGTTATATATTCTTGTACTGTGTAAGACAGCACAACGTTATTATCTACTGACAATGGTGTATGCCCGTGTTATTAATTCAGTGACTGATTGTGTGTTGTTGATGTCAATGTCGAGCCTATCCATAGTCGCATATAAATTTAAGTTGAGGACCAGATATAGATGGCTTGCATCACATTTAAATCAAAATGTGAATATTGATACAAATAAGTGAAAGTTGATTGCAAGCATAAAAGAAATCACAGGTGTTGACTGAGCTAAACATGGTAATATTATAATTTGCCATAGCACCAATAATATTCCATAATAAATAGTTTTTGGGGACTTTTTCCTTACAAATGTTCTTGGTGGGGATAATTTATCTCAGCTCTTGACATACTATCTTTGTGGACCTTGCATTCCAAGCTTTGTCTAATGTCGTGGCTTATAGTGTGGTAAGTAGGTAAGTGCTTGCACTTAGAACAATACCAGATGCATATTTTTTCACAGTGTTCACTTTTACTGCTATTTCATTGGTTTAATATTATGTGATGTTAGTTTATAGACCTGTAAAATGCACGTGATATGGGCTTGGTCCCATCACAGAATTGGAATATAATTCTAAATTCCAAATCTCTGGAGCCTCGAACCTGTGACCCTTCGGCTATGAGTCCTACACTTAACTAACTGCGCCATCACAGCTAATGTTTAATGAATTTATCAATAAGGCATGGGTCAGATCAGGTTTAATTTCATGTCTGCAATCTGTGATAAACAATATTGTTTAATTAGGTTCTCAATTACTCATATTATAGTACAGCATTTTTGTGTCTAATCAAGAAAAATCAATAAATTTGGTGATTTTTTATATTTTATCTTCAAAGGTATGAGAGGTTCCTGTGATATCGTTGTTTACATTGACCTTCCACTGGCATTAAATGGTGAGTGTTTGTGCATATATTACATGATTAATAGACAATTGCTTTGTTGTTCATGAAGAGATACCAAAAATGTATGTTTCTAATATATGTTAACCGATATACATGTATCATTGTTGTACGATAATAAAGACATGTGTAATTAACCATAATTATTCATTTTGATGTGGGCCTATTGTATTTCTTTTGTTGTACCATATAACACGGTAAACCATTTGATCTAACAAAGTATTATGCAGGTTTGAATAATGGAATATTATGAAACAACATTAGGGCAAATCCATATTTCTTTTTCGACTGACATCAAATGAGAAATTAAAATAGGGAAAAAACCTAAAAACTTCATTAGTCATTAAGGATGCTATTTAATTTTTTAAATACGTATAAATCACAGCAGAGCAACTTTTGTATTTGATATGGCATCATATGACTTTGGTGGTACAAACGAGGATGGTATCAGCCATATTAGCAGACAAAGCCTGTATATCATTATCAATATTAGTAAAATTGTGTATATATTTGTGTGTGTCTGTGTTTAATTTACAATAATTTGTATTCTTGCAGTTTATAATTTATTCACAGAGAAGTAGCATGTTTCCATATATATTTATTACTCACACGACTTTTAATACCAAATGTTTATCTTCTTAAAATATTTTTTTTTATTATAATAAATATTAAGGAAGGACTGGCATCTAGCCATTAGGTGATTGTGTCATTCCCTGTATCTGTGTATGTTTTATGTATTACTGTCGGTGTGCAATGATAATCTCACTAATTTCATTAAATTTGATAATTCAATGTGCTCTTGGTGGATGGGTAATGTGAATACTATTAGAATCCCTGACTATATTCCAGAAAGTTTATTCTGATAACAAATTTCCAAACATTATATAAACGTAATCCACACATTCCCATAATAAACATTTACCTGTAATATAAATACAGGCAGAATATTGTCCCCCCCCCCAATGTTTATTGTTATAATGACTATTAGATATTTGTATGACATTTTTGACATAAAAATATATTGTAGTGTAATTATATAAAATTTGGGATTGGTATTCATCTATGTGCAAGTGAAAGCTGTGCGTGCATTTGGCAGTGTGATATATGCATACAACAGATGAATGTCAGATCTATCAACTGTAAAATGTTTGCGTATGTTTGTTTGGTGGTTAGGTGTTAATAAGAAATATCATCTAGCCAGGAAAAAAAAGGTTTGGGAATCCCCCGGTGTTGATTTCACACCTGAAGGATCACTAGTGATCCAGTGGGATTTGAACTGGGCATCTTACATACGTTAGTTTACTTCTTCTATCACTAAAATTACTTCGTCTCACATCTGAGTGTCGTCCTCATAGAGAGAGGCGGATTTTGGAACAATAAACGACTCCGTCTTTTTTAAATAATTTCCTTTTGAAGTATTTAATGCTTAACTGATAAATGTTCGTTATACCATTTTTTATGCCATGCACAGATGGTCTTAAGTTCTTTGTTTCCGCAAATGGCGTCATACTCACTCCCGGCAATGAACACGGCGTTTTACTCCCGAAGTACTTCAAGAAGGTGATCAACAGAAAGTCTAGTAAGTTTCATCAACTTGCACTAAGATAATCAGTGGTAATGGATTATTTTCTTATGGTTTCATTAATACAATCACATCCATGATGTTTAAAGTACATAATACATTTTCTATTTGTTTGATTCTTGCAGGAGAAGAACTTGCCTTTTGATAGAGTCTGTGATATAAATATTTGTTGTTGTTGTTTTTAGATATCTGTGATATTGTTTGTAACTTCAATTTATTTCCAAATTATAAACCTGTAATTAGAAAATAAAATCTTAATTGTTGAAATATGTTTTTCCATGTTTTTGGTATAAATGCTCTTTATATTAATGCAGTACAATTCGCACTAGATCAAATGAAAAAATCTTCTAAGATTTTTAAAATTCATTTATTGCAATTAGATTATTTATATTATCTACAAACAGGTGTATTCATGTATAAAATGTGTTTGTGCTGGGTGAATCATATTGTAAAACATCTTCGAGTAGCTTGAGTTGATTAAGGTGCTATATAAAGTATTATTATAAGTGTATTATGTAGGCATTCAGAGTATCAGAAATAATACTAATTTAAATCATGCACATGCAGCTTATGATCACAAATATTTTATATAAGAATATTAACACAAACACACACACATTTTACAGCGTAAATATATATTTTGAAACATCCATTCCCTGGAGTTATCCGGATTCCACCATACGTGTTGTAGATGTTTGGGAACATTGTTCCTTAAACGTATGATTTCGAGTATATCCCCATCAATAAGCACGTCTTGATCACCATGGAGACAAGGTGGTACTGCTAGCGGCTTCTGCCTGGTGGTGAATGTGTGTGGTACTATTTAGCGTCAACTAATGTTCTGTAAACCCTCAGAGGCTGATCTCGTGTACACATTTATTTTGCGATACACGTTGTTGTTGTTGATAGTTCCCGTGTTATTTATACGTTATAAACTATCGATAGCTAATGAAGTGAAATTGAGTCAACGTATTACGATAATCAAATCATAACGTTCCAACCAAATAGGTCAAGTACAACGTGCATGTCATAATGCATTATAAACGTTGAGGATGTTGATGGGCTGAAGAGAGTGTTATATCTACAGCAGATGCCCCAGAAAGACATAAATACCCATCAGAGTTTGCTGGTGTCAGTAATGGTACGAACAATATAACAATAGCCCATGTGTCAGATAAAGTAGAACATCTATGCGATACTATCATCCCGAAAGAACACGTATATTCACTGCGAGAACTGCCTTTTTTACAAGCCAACCTTCAAGTCCATATGACTTGACAGATTGTAAAGGGACAGACAGATAAGATCTTGTGAAAGCCTGTGGATCAGGAATTTTTCTTATGTTCATTTTGAAATGCTCAATTTTCGTGAAATTCAATTTAAAAATACTCTATATAAATAATAGCGAATTTGTTTGTTTGTTTGTTTGTTTGTCTCTGTGTTCGCAAAAACATTCTGACAAAAGAGTCTTAAACGACGGTGAATACGACATTGGTTAGGACTTAAATGCTTACTCATTAAAAATATATTTTTTAAATGATTGTAATGCCCTTAAACCGAGATTCCATATGCGAATGCGACATAAAAATGGAACCATTTAAAAGTACGAGCATTATTCTATATGTGCGACTGAGTTTGCGAATTCGACAAAACGGATCGCTCCATGTAGCGATTCGTGCGAATGCGAATCAGACAGTGTGATCCTGAATTTTGCGACCCATGCATGTTTTCCCAAGGAAAATAGATCAGAAGGTGGGGGGATTATATGGAAGCGCACAAATCGTGTATCACAATAACACATACCGCGTATATGGAATATCGGCTTTAGTTATATGGGCCAAGGGTCAAAGTAGCCGCCCTCCTCACCATCAAACTTTAAAGTACGCCTGGACCGAGTCTTTTAAACTTGTTTATAATAAAAACAATCGAACCATGCAAAGGATCCTTTTCCGTATCGTGAATAAAGTACTACACACAAAACCAAACCGGCCTCCTAAATATTATCAACTCCTAACTAAGATATCAACTATCGTTTTAATGATGTACATAATGGGTTTCCTTCTAGCATCTTATCACGGGTTGTCCCATTAGTAGAAGTCGCCCATGTCCAGGATGGGCAACATATGAACCTCTTCTCAAGACTGATATCAGACAGAAGAGGTCAATTATTGTTTTCTGTGAAGTTGACCTTGTGCCTACGTGGCTTGTGAATGAGTGCCATGATGTTCTGATAAGCCCAATTACAGAAATAGTTAATGAATCGTTATCTTTCAGGTGTTTTCCCAAGCTCTAAGAAATGTGCCCTTTTAAAACCATTAATAGATCAAATTACTTTGTGCTGTTGTGTTCTAAACGATTACAGATCTATTTAAATGTTTATGTATACTTATAGAAGGGACAGATGCTTTCCATCAGTGTGTGGATCAACATTTGCCACTGATAACAGCCATTCTCAATAGTTCAATGGATGAGTCAGTGATGCCATGGTGTTTGAAACGAGCCACCATAACCCCGCTACTTAAGAGATCTGGGCTGGATAAGGAAGAGATGAAGGATTATCGTCCTATTTCTAACCTTCCCTTCATCTCCAGTCTTATTGAAAATGTATTAGCAATGCGTATAGAAGAACACTTAGATCACAACGATCTGCTTATCGTATAGGTCATTCAAACTGCTCCCTTGAAAGTGCATAGTGACATTGCTGAGACTCTTGATGAAGGATCCACGACTGCATTAATTATCCGTAGTCGATAATCCGATTCTACTGAAGCGCTTATAATTCTCCTTTGGATTCAAGGAAAGGGCCTTAACTTGGGTAAAGTCGTACCTGGCCGATAGAACTCGGTGTGTTTCAGTGGCGGATAAAACATCACTAGATGTAGGGTTTCTTTTTGGTGTACCACAGAGATCCGTTTTAGGACCAAATAATTACTGTATGTATACCAAACCAGTTGGTGAAATTATTAAACGGCATAACATTAAATATCATTGTTATGCCGATGAAACACAAGTGCACATTACGTTAAAGCTATGTGAAAAATGGGATGACATTTTATCTTCAATTGAAGCTTGTAGTGCAGACGTAATTATTTGGATGAACAGCAACATACTGAAAATGAATAAGGACAGGACAGAATTCATTGTTTTCTCATCGAAGCAACATGTTAAGAAAACTGAGAATCTTCGCATTACGGTAGGATCCAGTAATATAAATTCTTCCATGTCTGTAAAACATTTATGTTAGATAATACTCTTTGAATGGAGAAGCAGGCGAATTCTATATGTAAGTCCTGTTATTATCAAATAAGAAATATAGGCCTAATTTGTAAGTACATAAATGATGAGACCTGCAAGACTAGTCCAAACCCTTATTATTTCTCGACTGGACTATGGCAATGCAATGTTATAAAACAACCCTTATCTCTGACAAACCGCCTACAGCGAGTGCAAAACTGTGCTGCACGTCTGATAACACGCACTCGTAAAAGGGAACATATAACACCAGTTTTGTTCCATCTGCACTGAGTTCCTGTACGTTCCAGATCACTGTATCTGGGCGATCAGATAGAAAAATATATACCAATAAGAATGCTCCGATCCGAGTACTATTCACTTTTGAGGGTACAAAAACCCCATACAGCAATGTACGGAGAGAGATCCTTCGGAGCATCACCTCCCAGGTGGTGGAACGAGTTGCCAAATCACATTAAACAGAATATGTTTTAGTTACGTTTTAAATGTAAAGCGCCTTAGAGCAATTCAAGTTGAATAAGGCGCTATATAAAATATTATTATTATTATCTAATCAAATTTGCAATAGCTTTGTTGAATGGTGACGGTCTGCAGATAAAAGTGGTCACAACAACAAAACTGTTTTGGTTCGGGTAAAAAAAACTTGTTGACGTCAAGGTAAGCCAGTATTAGTTCTTCTGGATATTCTTCCTGCATCTGATCCTGTTGACGATAATGTACTTTTCTCCAGGCTGCATCATATGTTCGGTTTACGAGATAAAATACTTGAATGGTTTCAATCTTAATTAGAATACTGCTCCTGGAAAGTGTCTGTTGTGGTATTCTGTCTGATGTTCAGTTTTTGTCATCTGGTGTACCTCGGAGTTTCGTTCTTGGTCTTTTGGTGTTCACAATGTACACACGTCCTCTAGTGGCGTTAAATACCACTTTTTACCAATCACACACAGTTGTATAACGATGATGATTGATGTTTTACAGCTGATTTTGTGCATGTGCTAGGCTAAATGGGACGAGCGATCTCCAAAGGTAATGAAGCGAAGTCAAAGAAGAAACACCCTTCAGAAATGCCCACGCCGAGATTCAAACTCAGGTTGTAGTGATCGACTACTGGCGACTCAAAATCTTCTACAAAACTAAACGGTGATAATCAAAGATTATCTATTTCCCCTCGCCAAATGATATTTAAAACATCACCATTACGGATTGATGAATCTTCCATTACACCTAATGGGTCAGTAAAAGGGAGTTATTATTTTACAAATGTGTAAATATTACTGAACACGTCAGATCAGCAATCGGAGCTGCTTACTAATACTGTCATCTTAAGAATGTCCACTTTCTAAAATCATTCTCGACGCAAGGAACACTCGTTAGTTCCTACTGTGTTCTCTGTCTTTGTTACATTTCATATAGACTATAGTAACTCCCTGTTCTATGCCATCTCTGATTAGAACATCAATCGTCTTCAGCGAATGCAGTGTAGTCCAGCTTTCATATTGATTAATACTCGAAAATATGATCATATCACCCCAATTCTTCAAAAACTACACCGACTACCTATTAGAGAGCGTATCCACTTCAAGAATAACTGTATGTGTCCCTTAGAAAGTCATCCAGAAAATTCACCTCATCCAATCAGATACTATTACAGGTACCCCTTTCTCGGTTCAAGTCACATGGCGATTGTGCGTTTAGCATCGCAATCATCATTTTGTGAAACACGATGTGGTATTAAATATTGGTCTTTTCCGATCTTAATTGTTTCCTAAAAGATGCTGCCATTCTACGGCGACTTTTATGTAAGTTGAAGGAGCCGAGCGATGTCGAAAGGCATGGGAGAGGTGAAAGATGAAACAGTCTAGATCGAGGTTTGAACCGCGGTGGTAGAGATCTTTCGCCGACAGCACTAACAACTGGGCCATTGGGATATCATTTTCTGTCTATTAAACCAGACATGACAGATTCAGTCCATGTGATGTGATATTTATCGACATATGTATACCAGCTGGCAACGCAACGCTAGATATTAATTTCATTTTAATATACGTAGTATATCCAGCAATTATAACTTCAGAGACAAGTGACCGTGCTTTCAACCTGCTGGTTCTTCTTCACGAATTGATCATGTCCTCCATTGGTATCATGAACAGATGAACAGTTCGGACGTTGGCATATTTCCGAGTGAAATCAATATTTTCATTGGTGCGCAAGTAGTTTCGGTGTAACGGATTTACAAATGGGTATGTTATGGATTTCACCAATAGCCAAGTATATTTAGCATAATGCACGGGGATTCAAGTGATCGTTTTGTGCAGGGCGCGTTTTTGTTTTGTGGCCATCACATTTTTGCTCTCATTTGCATGCATAATGTACTTAAAATAGTGACATCTGATTGGCTGGTTGCTTAATTTATAGTCCTTTTCCATTTTCTGCTTGTAAATATAATAATAATAATAACAAACCTTTATTGCGCCAATATCCTCGAAAAGAATCGACCCCAGTGGCGCACCTAGTACACGAGTTGGGCAAACTCATAATCAAGGTACGATACAAAATTCATCAACAAATGATCGGATGATATATTGTAGGAATGTGTAGTTTAGCGCAGACCATTTGTTTGTTTTTTACTACCACACACAACCAGACTTGCAACTACAGTAACGGCATCTTTTAGGAGTTGCCTAATTTATTTATGATTAGTTTGGGTTCAAGGGGAAGACAGCTTCGGCTATATTAGTCACCCAATTTCTATATATGTATGATACATTGAAAAATTACAATCGTATGGTTTTGATTACTTGATTATATTTTCTGGGTGCGCTTCCGTGGTATAGGTGGCAATGCGTTGGACCACAGATCACTACCACTTAAAACTTAAGTAAGGCATATCTGAAAGGTGTTTCATCTTTGACTTCGCTTCATTGCCTTCGGAGGTCGCTCGGCCCATTTAAGCATACAATCAGTTCATATGAACAAAACTTTTATAGGTGACTAAAAGGGGCAGTTGACCCTCAGATAATATTACTTAAATGTGTAATGGTTATAACAGTAAACAGAACTTTCACAATACTCACGAACTATACCTGATATCATAGGTATAAGGAAATACTCCAGATTCGAAGGAGAGAAGTCAAATGCTCTGACGTCACCTGGGCGCCAACAGTACACAGAGTTCACATAGACACCAGTTAGTGTTCCGGCGTTTCCTTACGCTTTCTTCGACGATTCCGCTTTCTTCAAAACATTCGGAATCATCTTCATCTTGTAAATGGTCCTCATAGCTCAAATTGATATGGCTGAATGTCAGTCATGATGTAAATTTAGCGAGATTAATACGTTTTGTTTAGGAATTATTCTTGGCTAACGCTTGTTTACATGCTTTTAAATGGGTTACACAAACTTCCAGTAAAATTGCTTGTTTCAGGTGACATCAGCATTCAGAAGCTTCCGTTCTGTGTCTAGCTTAAAATGGCGGCGCGTACGTGCCATTAATAGTCGATTATTCAGCTCTTTGATTTGGATTAGTTATTATGTGGGTGATAATTTTGACATAATTTATGATAAATGTGAACATATCTGTATTAGTTCTGAAAATTTGAAACGAAGGTGCACTGTTCCTTTAATAATAGAAGTCGGAACCGAACAAATATAGGTCAATAGTCAGGTCATCTGGTCATTGCCCTTAACATATTTCGATTTTGTCGGAGCAATGACATGCAAGTTGATTACATTATCAGTTTCTCATCACATCGTTGATCTGTGAAAGTCAAAAAACATCTAGCTGTGTGTGTGTGTGTGTGTGTGTGTGTGTTGTTTGGGTACATATAAAGAGGCAACAGGCACAGAGCATCAACATATCTAAACATCCTTCGAGACCTACCTCCATAAATATAAATACAAATACAACTATACATACATTAATCTAAAAATAAAATGTTCCATACCTCCACATATTGATAGATGTGTGCGTATACCTAAGCATGTGTCTGGTCTACTCATCAGCCTGTGGGAACCAGCTAATTCGCTTTTCGTACGCGACAAATATGTCACGCCCACAGGAAAGCGGCTACATGCAGGCTACGTACAAAAAGCGGAAGCACGTAAAAAACATACCATTTGATATCACAGCTCGCAACAAACAACACGTGTGTGGTTCAATGGTGACTTGCTACATACATATCATAAACTATTTTGACACCACAGTTTACTTTCAACAGTAATTTTCTGTGGTCCAAAAGAAACCTGTATATAAAACATTTCGACACCTCAGATGCTGACCTCAGCTTTATTCTGGGTACGAATAACTGAATAAATCCTACCTATATGAACCATGTATCAATACACGTCCGACTGGTCTGGCGTCGAAGTTATTCTCTAACCTAAGTGAAAATTCAAGCCTTTTATATACCCTCAGCGTGTTAACAAAGTATATTTATATTTTTCACCATTTGCTGAAAGATTGGATGGCGTTTAATAATATTTTGTTGGCTTTCTAAATCCGGCTGAAATATGTTTGTGGTACGAAGTAGGACCTCAGTACATCGACGTGAGTGAAGTTTTCTGTGTTCACTCGGAAATAAGGCAGCCTGAGAACCTTGATAGATAGCTCCATGACGTTATGATTTGCCATCTGTGACAATATATATATATATATATATATATATATATATATATGCTATGTGTGTGTGTGTGTATACATACATATATATATATATATACCGAGAGATAGAGAGAGGGGGGAGAGCAAAGGCGTCATATGCAGGGCGGGATTATCCTATAGGCTAGTATATAGCCTTCAAGCCAAGAGTCCTACTAAATGATTTTCAAATATTTTGTTTTGAAAATGAACATAGTAAATTTTCAATATTAAAAAAGGGACCCGGAAGTCTGAAAAACCAATTTTAAAAAGTTCCCATGTTTGAGAGCCCTTGTGTGAGGTAAAGAGCCCCTGTTTGAAACCTTTTATTTGAGATAAGGCGCCCCTGTTTGAAGACCTTTATTTGCGATAAGGGGCCCCATAATATCATTAGCCTAGGGACCCCAAAAGGTCACAATCTGGCCTTGGTCACATACAGGAGTTCTCTCCCTATCTTTAATAATAATAATGCATAATTATATTGCGCCAGAACCAGGTAACCCTATTCTGATGCGCTGTACAGTATTATTAGCTCTGACTCAGACCTGTTTCCACCCAGCACACATCTCAACTCCCAAGGGAGCATATTATAGGCGCAAATCGTTACTCAAACACATAGCCAGGTACTGTCAGGTACTCGTTTTTATGGGCGAGTGAACCAGTCGCCACATGACAACATTGCAGCTCACGGTGCCTCGAACCCGCGACTCTTCGGCTACGATTCCTACGCTCTAACTAACTGCGCTATCACGGCTCGCTATCTCTCTTTCCTCCCCTCGTCTCTCCCTCCATCCCGGGATCCGGAGATATACGGAACCGCAACGCCTTAGGTATGCAGTTAGAATTGTTGTTACACTATCCGATGAACACATTGTTCTTCTTAGATATCCAGCTGGATAAACAACAGATGCTAGCTTTCTGGGACTGAAAAGAGGCTGGCGAGGAAGATTCGCATGATATATTGAAATGATCAGGGCTGCATAAGAGGTCTAGGAGTGTCTTAGGAAGAACAAATACAATAACGTTTTCAAAACATCAGATTCACGTTTTGGCAAATGTTATATTAATATGTTTCTGCGACAATGTGTCATTTACAGTGTATACTTTGTGTTATTTTTTATGCAATTGTTTGATCACAAATATTTTAATAAAATTTATTAATGTTATATCAGCGTTTTTTATTAATGTTTCACAACGCGAAAATGTTATGTTAGTATCCGGTTATATATGAATTGATACGTGTAGTGTTTGTTCCGAAACGTTTGGTTACGAAAGGTTCGTTAATGAAATGATGTAGTGATAAAACGCTGGACACCAAGAGACCTGCTCCCACAACATGTGGCACAAAGTTTATACGATTGCGGGGATTTTAACTTCGAGTAGCTGCAATTATGAAGAGTGATTATTCACAGAATTCAGGCTATGGACGAGTGTGGGAATACTGTAAAACTAATCGGTATATTTATGTCTCTGTCAACTCTGCTGTTTTTTAGTTTGCGGGATTTGTTTCTCTAAGAAGACCTACACCCCCCTCATATCTAGAAATTAACTTTAGAAACTGGCAGCAAACTGTTTCTGGGGTTTTTATATACAATTTCCTGGCAGCAAATTTCCTGGAGGCGTTTAATTGTAATAATTTAGTTATCCAGTCAAGATGTGGTATTTATTTTGCAAGCTTTATGTACATTATGATAAAAAAACATTAGTAATGAATTGTAATAAACATTGTATTAATTGTTTGATGTGTGTGTGTGTGTGTGTGTGTGTGTGTGTGTGACATGCAGGAATAAAAGTACCTTTCACGAGTTTCATCATACATAATATTATGTGTAGAATAATAGGTAGACAGGCGAGTGGTGGTTTGGTTATATCCAGGAATAATATTTTCGATCCGATTATCCAGTTATGCAGCAAGTAGACATTGGTATTTCCTGACACTGCCAGAATTCGGACACTTCGTTACAAATTCGTCTGAGGCGTACACAATCAATGACATATTCACATAAAGTAATGACGTTCAACTCCATGACGACTCTCCATTTGGTGCGAAAAGCAAATATTGTTCAGTTCAACACTCGGTTAAGGTATAAAACAATTTCAATTACTCACTGGTTGTTCTGCAGGAGAGACGTTTCTTGCCCTTACGCAGTAGTAGTAAGAAGCAAGGCTTCATTCAAACCATCTCGCAGTCTGTTGTTACTCCTATTTCGTTGGTTTTTGGTCAAAACATACTGACTAAGGTACGATTTATTCAAATGCTGCCCTTTTCAGTATAATCTAAAACGCGATATGATTCGTTGAAGGTGTCCGAATACTGCAATGCAAATTAAACGTAGCTTTCAGTTTTCGGACACCACACTAAATTGAAATAACAGCTTCACAATAAATACAATAAAGTTGAATAGAATGCAACGAGATGAAATTAATTAAAGAAATACTGATTAACACAATAAATTGCATGCATAGACAAGATGTTATTTGATAATTAACAAATTCACTTTATTATATCAGAAAGATAAACAAGTACCAAATTGTGATTAGTGTCATTCTAGTTGTGGGGCTTAATGTCCTCGTATTTTATTTAAATAGTATATGACATTCATTAATAGTACCTCTGGTTGTTTTCTCGAATTTGCAATTTATTAAACAAAATACTGAAGTGTCCGAAATATGCCTAGTTACCCATGTTTCACTTTCAGACAATGTACGGTGCCAAATAATATATAATCAATAAAGAAACGGAAATTTATGGAAACTTAGAAGTTGGATAAATGTTTTGAAATGAATTCTACTTTTCTAATACGAAAACATTAAATTTTGTGGTTAATTATGTGTTAAGTATCCGAAAACTGCCTTATCTACTCTATCTGTTACCTTACCAAATTTTAGGCAACATTTTGAAGGAACTTTGCTGCTGTTCATTTCGAGCCTTGACCGCTGCTCCCCCTCCCGGTCATATGTCCGACGTGTCACGAGTGTCGAAACTAAACAACCGACACCTCAGTGGACTCCGATCAGTGCCGCTTAATCGGGATCGTGGATACCTCGTTATAGTGGTCAGACGATAGTACAATAAGTCCTCATTATTAATCCCACCCTGTCGTGTATTGTCTTCTATCCTAAATCAGATCTAGTATCGAGACTAACGCAATCCCTATTCGTCGTTGTTATGGACCATTTTATGACAGTATGGCATGATATTGTTTCGTTTTATTGGCGAGTACGCATTGACCTCGTAGACATCGTAACGCGAACTTTATAAGACGATGACTGTAAATAGGACAGACGTCGATACACTTAACTCTGTGTGTGTGTGTGTGTGTGTTTTAGGGTACACAGTAAGAGGCAACAGGCACAGAGCATCAACATATCTAAACATCCTTCGAGACCTACTCCATAAATCTAAATACAACTATACATACATTAATCTAAAAATAAAATGTTTCATACTTCCACATATTGATAGATGTGTGCGTATACCTAAGCATGTGTCTGGTCTATTCATCAGCCTGTGGGAACCAGCTAATTCGCTTTTCGTACGCGACAAATATGTCACGCCCACAGGAAAGCGGCTACATGCAGGCTACGTACAAAAAGCGGAAGCACGTAAAAACATACCATTTGATACCACAGCTCGCAACAAACAACACGTGCGTGTGGTTCAATGGTGACTTGCTACATACATATCATAAACTATTTTGACACCACAGTTTACATTCAACAGTAATTTTCTGTGGTCCAAAAGAAACCTGTATATAAAGCATTTCGACACCTCAGATGCTGACCTCAGCTTTATTCTGGGTTCGAATAACTGAATAAATCCTACCTATATGAACCGTGTATCAATACAAGTCCGACTAGTCTGGCGTCGAAGTTCTTCTCTAACCTAAGTGAAAATTCAAGCCCTATATATAGCCTCAAACATTACAGTTTGTTCATAACAAAGAGAATGTACACTAACACAGTATGGACTCACTAAAGCGATTAAACTAAAATAAAAACAAAGTAGCAATACCGCACAATGGATTATTACTGGACTAGAACGAAATATCGTCTCAAACCTGAGTAAATACTACGATTTACTCGAACCTAACAGCTAACCCTCATACGTTTCCGTTCATCACTAAGGGAACGTTCATTCACGCTTAATTTAGCGTCCCTAAGTATATGCAGTTAGGTGTGGTAAGTGTTGTAAGTGATATTTATGATAATTTCTTGGGTGTGTGTGTATTTGGGCTTTTTAAAGTCGCTCCTTGCCATAATTAGGTGTTCTCGCGGGTACAGCTAGCTGATTAAGTTTGAACACGCGCACGCACACACACACGCGCACAGAGAGAGAGAGAGAGAGAGAGAGAGAGAGAGATGATCCTTAGGTAATCAACCATATCGAGAACATTGTCAAGATGACAAAGACATTGTCCATTATATCTATCAATGATATTGATGGTAGATTGAGATGACCAAGACATGACATTTGTTGTTTTATCACGATTGAGAGTTTGAAGATGGGGTGTTGTTTTTTCTCTCTCTCTCTCTCTCTCTCTCTCGATCAGACAGACAATTCGTTTTAACATATCCATTAACAATTCAACCACACGCCACCTCTTTCAGCTTTATACGATGAAAACAATCAAAATAAAATGTTTGTTTACAATTAACGGCTTATACATACGATCCAACAATGATGATCCTGCGCTGATAATATTTGACACATGGAAATATCTGGAAAATTTCCCATATGACAATAGACCATTCCGACAATAGAAATGAAATATCATGAATAAGTTTTATAATCATGCAAATTGCGAATACAGGAGCCTGTAAAAAGAAGCTTATATAGGGATGATTTATGTTTAGTATATTTAGTTATACTAGTAAACAAATTATCGTGTTATACAATTATAAACGTTTTCTTTAAACACCACCAAACGAAGATTGATTTATTCATAATTATGGAAGCAACAGTGAGTCATAAAAAGAAATTTAATTTGTTCAAAGGATAGTTCATTTCATTACAATTAGCTCGAATAAGCCGAGTATCCTATAAAAAAGAGACCTATTACACTAAATGCACAGTTGAGATATATATATATATATATATATATATATAGTCATTTGCAAAAGTTTAAGACCAGGCATAATTGTTTTAATAAGATTGACAAAACTGTGTTTTCTTTGGTCTTCATACCAAATTATATATGTTAATTTGATCATAAGCATAATACAACACAATCTGAAACTTGATAACATCTTAAAGTGTCAATCTCACTAGTATTTAGTATGTCCTCCTTTGCTGTCAGTGACTGCTTGGATAGGAGGCGGCTTGCTGGATTTCCGAGATTCGCGGTACTCCTGGGTGACTTCAAGATCCTAAACTTCCTTGATTAAGCCCTCGGGTTCTCAGCACTCGGCGGTTGTGTGTATGCCACCTTATCCTTCATAACAGTTCACAGGTTCTCGATTGGATTGTGATCTGGGCTGTACCCGGGCCATTCCAGCACAGATATTTTGTTTTTCTTCAGGAAGTCAGTGATCGGTGACAAGGAGCGCCATATTGCATGAGGATCGGGCAGCCGTGGACGTACATGTGTAATTAAACTTCTTTTTAAGCAATTCCACGTACTTGGGTCCATTCATAGTAGTGTTAATCGGAATGAAATATAGACAAGCAGAACCACAGTACGACATGGGAACCAAAATCACTTGACTCAGCGGGTGTTTCATTGTGGCTACAATATATTTCTTATCAAAACGCTTATCCAATGGCCGCCTAATGCGCATGTGGCGAGGTGCAGATTGCTACATGGTACATTCGTCAGAAAACAATACTTTCTTCCACTCAGCGATAGCCAAATAGCGATGACATCTGGCAAAGTCCAGTATTTTTTTCATTACTGGTGTCAGGTATGACTTAAGTGCTGAACTGTGGGACTTGGGTCGAAATTCTTTGCTGAGATGTCTCAAAACAGTGTTGGAACTTCTTACTGTACCCTTTAAGCGTAAAATAGCCCGAAATTTTCTTCATGGGCTCTTTGGGGAGTGCATTACTATATTTCTCATTGAATGGTCTTCCCTCTGCGCTTGGACGTGGACGATCAGACCTTTTTCTTGTCATGAAATGTGCTATCAGAATTGAATTTGACGATAACATGGTGCAACGCTGTCTTTGAACAACGCAATTTACCAGGAATATCCCTTTATGTGTATCCTTCGCCGTGTAAACTAGCTTATTTCTGCCCTTCGAACCACTGTCAAAGAAGATGTTTTTCCCACTGTGTGAATGTGGAAATGACTGGGAAAAAACACCCAAAGATACCAAGAGCAGTAGACAAGTGACCAGATGATGAAGATTGGTGTTTTACGGCACTTTTGTGCAGTTGGTAGGCTAAATGGGCCGAGCGACCTCCAAAGGTAATGAAGCGAAGTCAGAGACGAAACAACCTTCAGATATGCCGACGCCGATATTCGAACACGGGTGGTAGTGATCTGTGGTCCAACACGCTACCGCTAGACCATGGAGGCGCCCCCTAGACAAGTGGTCAGTAAATTATGACTAGGCTTACTATTCTATGGCCCAAATTGAATGATTAATAAAACAATCAATTACGCCATCTGACGTCATAGCATAAAAAGGCCTGAAAATCATGTCTGGTCTTAAACGTTTGCGAATGAGTATATATATATATATATATATATATATAATATATATATATATATATATATATATACACACACACACACACACATATATATATATATATATATATATATATATGACTTTGGTCTAAAAACAGACCTTTTATAATAGCAAGGCGTAAAGTTTCTCTTTTTAGGAAAAGCTATTTTCATTTTCCAGCGAAATTTCTATTTATTTTCTATTTTTTATTCAACATTTGACACGATTAGTGCAAATTTTCATTGTAAATTCCCCATTAATTTCCATAATAGTACAAAAATAATAAAACTGCTGGATTGCTGGAGAAAGCCATTTCATCAGGTAAGGAGTCCACAATGACGTAGTCAACCAAGAAGAAGGCGAAAGATAAACGCGTGGTGTACCTGCCTAGCTTGCTTGCTTGTGTTTCGGAGAGTATCCACAGGCTGTTGTTTAGGTTAGATTGTCTTGTGACGTCATTCAACTTCCGTTTTAATAAAGTACGTACGGTGTGCACCGTATAGGATTCGTGAATCATCGTCTCTAAAAAGTTCCGGGATCTGCTGCAACTCAACCCTTGCTGCGTCCAGAAATACGTCGCGTCTGTGGATTGTGTCATTTGAACATTTCTCTAGGGAATATGTCCCACGTTTGAACAGCGCCAAGACCAAATTTCGTAGAGTAAAGAAACGATATACTTTATCATCTCAATTAATTAAATTATCTGCAATAAGATCATTTGTCGTTATTAAAGGTCACAGGAAAAGGTTTCCCAAGTTAGTCAAAATGTTAGTGTTATATATTAAAATCAATTTCAATCAGAGATATATTTAATTTTTTCCTAGAAACTTTAATCGAGAATCTTAGGAAAACTTCGGAATGTGATGTCATCTTTTCCAAACAAAGACCCCAATCATTCCACGTTGCCTTGTTTAGCCCGTTTTACGTGTTCCATGTTGTCTTTATTAAACCTATAAAATGGTATAATCTGTCGCATACAATTGTGCAAAGAAACATACATCAAATACCAATGATTATGTCCGACGTGTAAGTGCCGTCAAAACTCGGCCCGAAATAACAACAACAACACAAAAAGTACAAAACAAAATGGCTAAAAAGACACAACAGGGGCGGCACATCCCTGTATAGATTAGTATAGAACACATGTGGGAGAGCCCCATACTTTATTTTAAATGAAGTTATGCGATAAGAGGAAGGAAATACTCGCATTCAGGCCCATAGTGTGTTGACTTATCAATTAAACTTATGCCAACACAAACAAATACACACCAAAGTTGTAGGGCTTGATATCCCTGAGAATGTCAAAACTTTCCTCAGAATCTGACATTTTGTCTGTCAACTGGTCAGAACGCTTGTAAACAAGCTGTGGAACTACGTTATGTTTGGCAAAGATGACGTCACACAATAACCCGTAGTGTGTGTAGTACACGCTAGCAATGGCTCGTGAAAGTTCGGAAACTAAGGATTTTGAGATCATTTTAATGGAAATATGATAGCAGGCGGTTAGAATTGTTTTGAGTATAGTAGTGCATCTAGCTAATAGGGAATAAAATAATTGTTATGTTATATTTACTTCGAAAAGTGAACTTTCTTTTCCCGTCACCTTTAAAACATACACAGTAACAAAGGGGCACCATTTCACCAACTGCTGACTGTGACGAGTGAAGTGAAACAGCTAATTGGATTGCTAACTTGATATTGTTGATGTGGTCAGGAAACTACTTGACACATGAAGTCACTTCATTTAATCTAAATGGTATCAGATTTTGATGGATTAACATATAACACCTTCTGACACCTGAAGCTACACCATTGTCTATGACACGCAACAGATATGGGGCAGCTTATTGAGCTCATATTGAATAACTGGGCTTGGTCAAGGTGTGTATTTAAACCCCAATAGTCAATTTCATGTATAAAAAAGACGCCACCACCAACAATAACGAAGTGAGCTCCGGTGGCCTAGAGGTTAAACACTCAGCACTTAATTGGTGCCAAGGGTCACAGGTTCGATCCCAGCAAGAGGTCGAAACTTTTACAGACCTTAATTTATCGGCTCACCAAGTTAAATGACACTGAATTATTTAAAATAAAGGGGGACGTTAAAAAAACCCTGATGACGTAAAACAGCCTGGCAGTGACCACCCTCAGGTTATTTCGGCTCCATCTTTCCGTACTGCTCCGCTGTGAGTGGTGGGGGAGGAGCTTTCTCAACCATACAACATGGAGGCTGTGCCGAATAAGCGACAGCCTGGGGATTCTCCCCGGACAACAAAACAAACAAACAATAACGACACAACAGAAGCATGTATCAATACAGAGCATTTTTGAGACTTCACTTGTAATCTATATGCACAATTTGATTGCAACTCTATTGTCCTACTTTGCATTATATCTGTAACATATATCTGTAACATATATCTGTATATATATATATATATATATATATATATATATATATATATAAAAATTTATATAAAAGTAAAACATTATATCTCTTTACTGGAACCCGTACTTCAAATGAGAATGTTTGCAGACAGATTTGACTGATAGCATTTTGGAGAACTAACAATAACTCGATGTGATTTCACCAAACAAAACAAAAACAGTTCTCAGACGTCAGTAAAATTATTTAACACGAAGTATCTTACAGCGATTATAATATATGGCGAATGTGCCCAACTATCAGTGTCGAATGGATTCGGAGAATTTGGTGTTCGTCGGCGAATGGCCGATGTGACGAATAGGCTTTGGTGGTGAACGCCCCCCGAGCTAAACCGGAAACGCCGCATTAGTACCTCCTTTATGAAAAGTTCGAAAGATGTCTACGCTGATGGACCATTTCATAGATGTTTAATCGAGGGCAGAAATCGTGTGGCTGTACTTTGACCCGGCTAAAGTTGTAGGGAAATGTGGATGTCAGGCCACGTGTAAACCACTCAGACAAAAAATGCAGGGAATTGTTGCTCGTCTGTGTTATGGTTCTTGTGATAAATCACAACCTCCTGATAACTGTATCAATACCAAAGTTCCCGCCATTATCCATGTACCAGGCCAGGTCAAATGTGATGTATTGTCGATATTATTACTACCAATTAGAGTCTAGGACGTTTTGGCCTAGGACGTTCTGGCCAGCTATTTTTTGAAGATAGGACGTTTTGGCCAAATGTTTTATTTGTTATTTTATTAATAAAACTTCCAGTTAGGAGATGAATACAGTAACTCGCACGATACGGTACATATAGTTAAATACACAATCACGATCTCAAACCATATACAATTTAAACCATTAAAATGGACATAGGAGTAAGTTAATATATGACACTATATAATATATGTAACTGTGAGAAGCAATGCACACAAAAAATCAGTTAAATACAGAAGCCACATCAAAACATAACATTGGATCATTTTATTGGTCATTTGTAGTGCATACATGCCTACAAATAAAACATGAAAAGACACAATTAATCAGAATCCGTATTTTACATGGCATGTAACTGTCAGAAGCCATAACTCAAGAAAAGACTTCGTAACCTATGTGAATATAGACTCGCAGGAAGAAAATCTATCCCCGAATTTCTTCATGGTCACAATCTTCAAGCTGGTAAACCGAACATCTAAGTGTGATTGTAAAATAAATATCATAAATGTACATTTTGAGATAATAAACATTAAACGTACATTTTGAGATAATTATAATACATTTTAAACAAATGACAGAACACCAGACGTTGACTTTCCACAGCTTTAGCCGGAAGTGCTTTTATTAGGTCAATAGAACCAGGTCATACAGACATAATAATAATTCAAAGTATTTACATTGTGTTTCTTATGATAATATATTACAGTAATAAATACAAGATATTATATTTGTTCGCTTTTTATATTTTGTATATTTGGCCAAAACTTCCTATCTTCAAAAAATAGCTGGCCAAAACGTCCGTTGGCCAAAACGTCCGCCATTCCCTCAATTCAGCCGTGCTACAATTTCCGCTTCCAGCATTTGTAGCTACAGCCCCGCCTTGGAGTTGGTCGGCTAAAGTTACGCAGTGTCTTCCGATTATCGCCAATCTCCATGGAAACAAAATCCAGGTCCGTTTCTCCTGCATCGTCAGGTTTTCAGCCATTGCTGACACTGAGCTCATATTTTCCACATTTGAATTGGTCCATTTAAAACCCATTACCTCTGATAACAATTAATATACATATCAGAACTGTTTCTTTATGATTAAAATAACCTAAGATGGCTTCTAAATTAAATGTATTTGGATTATTAACACTCACAAGAGATATCAAATTTAGCTTCTTAATAATACGTATTTACAATTTACACTTAATTTATATTTGCAAATATCGCTTTAAATCATAATATGAAAATGTATTTTAAACTATATTTGATATAGCCAAAAAGTCCACCCTGATAAAATCCCATGGCCAAAACATCCGGGGGTACACGGCTTTGGCCAAAACATCCGTGACCCAAACGTCCTACAGCCGTAATTCTCACAGTTTAATCTTGAATATAAAGAAAACAAAACTAACATTTGACTTAAGTAAACCTACTTTAAATCATAAACTACTGAACGTATACAGGGATGAGATGTAGAGATCTGTAATCAGTTTAAATACCTTGATGTTAATATTGATGATCAACTATCTTGGTCTTATCACTCAGACCTTGTAACATCCAAATGTAAACAGAAATTGTTCATCTTAAGATTGCTAAAATCATTTAATGTTAATAATACTGTATTGTTTCACTTCTACACATCATTGGTTGGTAGTGTATTGAGTTATAATTGCATTAACTGGTGGAATTTCCTGAGTAAACAAACCCAGAACAGAAACTATATAATTTGTTCTCAAGCTTCTAAAGTAATTGACCTCCCTGTATCAAGTATTAGAGACATGTAGGTGAAAATGTCATTGTCTGAGGTAACTTAACAACATCATCAAAAACTAAAATTTTGTTTTTCATCACTATTATAATTTTATGTGGTCTAGTAGAAGGCTAAAATGCATTTCAAGTCGAACCCAGAGCTTTAGAAAGAGTTTTATTCCTAACTCCGTGGACCTGTTAAATGGTGTCTAATGTGTGTGTTCGTGTCTCGTTTTGTGTATCAATAAAATAAAATTCCTGTATTCATGAGTTAATAAAGCATATCTTATATTATCTTATAATGCGTGCACCAACACTCTCGGAATGGGCTTCAAGCAGGAAAAAACGGCGTTCTACGAATTTGAGTAGTGAAAAATGCTAACTACGAATTGGATCCCACGGAAAAGGTGTTCGTGGGTACGTACGTTTGGAGGATTATTAATGAAAGTTGTCAACAGAGTACAGCTAACTTTCAAGAATTTACGTAAATATTCGCAGGAAATCGTTCCAAAATCTACAAATACAGCCCATTAAAGTACATCGTACCGTTCATTTAACGGATAAGCTACACTTGGAGAGAAACGAACGGCCAATATCTGCATAATCTTGTAAACCAATTATAGTCGTCTTAAACTAATTAATGGCTTACTGTGTTAATTTTGTGTTGAATAAGAATTAAACTGTTAACAGAAAGGAAATCAGCTGTTAAAATTTGGGCTTGTCTTAATTATCGATAAGTTTGACCACGAATACATTACAGTAATACGTAACCCCCCCCCCCCTGATTTACGTCAAATTTGCTTTTACGCCACTTTCCTATATTCCGCCGTTACGTCACTCAGCTTCGTCACCTACGTCAAAATAAAATGACGTGAAATAAATAAATTAACAATAAGGATCAAAGAAACTAAAAAAGCAAAACAATTTAAAATACAATAAAACACATTAAAACGTCTAAAAATGTATATACGATTTATACAATAAAATATTTACATCGAAAGCCATTACGTCCGGTTTACGTCAAAAACCGGCTTTTGGAACCAATTAATGACTTGGACCGGGGATGTCTTTATATATGGGTTTGTTTTCGCACACTTTATGATCTTGATACATTTCACGATTATATTATGTATAAAATCAGCCACCAGGAAAAACCCTTCGTGTTCTTGACACACACACACACACACACACTATATATATATATATATATATATATATATAATATTATGGGTGGGGATATGGGTGTGTGTTCTTTTCATAATAGGCAATGAAGTTACAAATGATAATCGATCATTCAGTCTCAAAATAAGTAGCCCATAAAATCGATATTTAGGAGAGCTTATATCATGTTACTACCAAATTATATATATATATATATATATATAGCAGTAATATCATTAAATATGTGATTTTCTTAATCTGATGTATATCTTCCTCCTTTTTAAGCTTCGATCATGATTTAGTTTAACCTATCAGTGAATTACTTAAAGAACTGCGCACATTTCTTCACTATTATCTCTACCACAACTGGTGCTAAATTTTATTGCGCAGTTTCATTCATTCCTAGCGTTGTTTTGATTTTATCATCCAATATCGTTTCCACGAAGACCCTCCCAGTGGCAGTACTGTCCCAGGTTGGCTCCAGCTTACTGGATCGTCGGCCATCATCACCTTGGTTGGCTACGAGACTATCAAGAAATCCAACATTTCCCCCCCCCCCCAATGGCCTCCAGCTGCTGCTTAGACGATGGATAACAACAGATCAGCAAACAGAGATAGAATGAGAGCCCAGCCCCGTTTGTTGACTTGTTCCGCCGGCCATCCAGCCTAGGCCGAGCCGAGCTAGGCCTGCGAGCGGCTACGCCACCGTCGCCGAGCACTTTGACCTGGAAAGCACCAAACGACCCCGGCCTGACCTCTTCTCGGCTCAGTGACGCGCTCTGACGTCACACACAGAGGCGGCGAACACTTCCAAGATGGCGGGCTTTCGCCAGCGAGATAAACATTATTTCCCGTTGAAATGTACGAAAGACGTTGTCGACCTGTTCGTCGGACAGCTGGAAGGCGACGACGGGCCGGATCTGGCTCTGATTTCGATCGTGATTGGAGCCGTCGAGGCCTATTTGACTGTCAACCGGAGCTTTGATCGGGCGGGAAGCGAGCGAGGAAACTGCGTCGTCAGTTTTCCCACAATCCAGCTGGAGGCGGTCGAGGCACTCTATCAGCGATTCAGTGTTTATGTGAAGGGTTCCGTCGATTTGACGCAGTACGACGGAAAGTACAGCAGCCGGGAGCTGGTGAAACGGGTCTCTGACGTCGTCTGGAACCTGTTGGCGCGCAGTTATCACAAGGACAAGGCCCATTTGCAGTCGATTTACAGTTTTCTGACCGGTGGGTAACCACTTGTTTACACCGGTCGCTCGTGTTTACGTCAGTGGCCGATCCACGTGGGCTAGGCTCGTTAGCGTCACGGCGGTTGTCTTTTGTCGTGAAAACGACGCTCTTTGTCGACTATCATCCGTGGTTTATTCTCCGTGGCGGATATATGTTAATTGTTGTTCAATTGTGTATCGTTTATGGGAGAAATTCGCTGTTGAGCGCGAAAATCGATATCGCTGTATTGTAATTATTGACTCATAATTGACGGGGAACTCTTAGTCATTTCTGTCAATATTATTATCGGTACATGGATACTGATAGCTTTCCTTGTGGCTTACACTTTTTGAACATTTCGCGATAATATTTAACCGTCGTAGTCAGTATCATGTCAGAAATATATCGTGCCAGTTCAGTTGATTTCCTTGTTCCATTGTTGTTATATTTTTAAATTCTCTTTTGAGCGCCAAACCACACACTGCCCGCGGCTAACCGCAGCTGTCATGTAAATGTTTTATTCTGGTGTGCTCAATTTTGTACCCCGACATTGTTGAAGTCGGTGTGGTCTTTATTTCTTTGCTTTTTAATCAACAATGCCAATGGTGGAGAGATTTTATTTGTTTGTGATTGCCCATTTTCAGTTCTGAGTTCAGGTCTTGGTCTTGTAAATATTTTTTTTTTGCTTTATGATGCCACATTTCATAATGATACCTTTACACTGTTGCTTTATATAAGCCAGAAAAATGGTGCCTGGACAAGAGAACTTGTCATTCATGATTCAGTCTTGTGCTAAATCATCTGGTGCACTTGTGAAGCATAGGGGTCTATTAAATATGTAAAGTGTGAAATAAGTTCACAGTTTACTTCCACCCGGTAGTATATCATCCAAAATCTTCCTGAACATGGCATATAACTGTTTCCTAAATTGAACATATCACTCAGTTTTCCTCCAGTTCATTGTTGGTATTAGTAATGTGGCATATCATTTCTGAATCCGTGACTACAATGTCATCATTGCTCCTGATCCTCACCAGCCGTTACTAACAACTGTTAGCAAAGTTCCAGCTGGAACACTCAACAATTCATCATGTGGCTACTGTAATATAATTGTATGGCTATGGCATGTCTAATATTCACGTTTAAACTGACTAAACCCTGTTCATCCTTTCATGAGCTAATATAATGGCGGCCATCAAAACGTAGTCATTTCATAGAAGTAAATGTTGACGTTTGAGTAAAATAAACTCAAAATAATACCCTCCCACTGGGTTAGATTTCTTGTCAGTTTCACTGTTGAGACAACGTGTTTACCCATCATGGGCATGTGGCAGGTGTTTGTTTCATATCCTGATAAGCAACCCAGTTTGAACCTTAATTTCAACTGGTTGGAAATATTCTCCCCCTTTTAACATGGTGTCATTTATTCTTTGAATAATTATCCAGATCTCAAAGTGATAAATATTGTTGTAGTTGATGCACAAATACGTTTGTTATTATGTGTGATAATTGGTTTCTTTGGCTTTTGTCACAAGTCTTAACATTTCGAATAATGATACATTCTATTTTTGACACAAGACTGGGGAATGCATTTTAAATAAACTTTCTTAGATTCATCCTCCATTTCACTGAAATTTTGAGTTAAAGCATTAGAATGTGGACCCAAGTCATGGCTGAGTTCAATCAGAGGGCTTTGTAGCTGAATAATCAATCAAAGGTGTCATGCCATACCATTTTTGTTATATGGTTGAAGTGTTTGAAAGTATCGTGACTGTAACAGAACTTTTGTTTGTTTTACAACTGCAGTTTGCAGTGTGTGTATTCTATATTAGTACAACTCACTGTGACTGATGTTGATAATTGTGTCTGTTACAGAATATGTTTACGTAACGTAGCCATTATCTAGTACTCATTCGGAATTTAGAAGAATAAATCTACTCACTAGTTAGTACAAAACAGTGAGTCTGTGTGATTGGTAACATACAAATTTCATGTGGCTCCATTATTCAGAAAATACTGACAGTGGGGATTGACAATTTTCAGCCAGAAATCGTTTGTGGCCCTGATCGGTGCAAGGCACACACACACATTATTTTATAAATTTGATCATGGCTATTCGTTGACTAAATCCTGGCTGATGGCAGTTATCTGGAATTGTTAAGTTTTGGTGGTTTTCCGAACCTCTAAACAGCCAGGTGAACTGTTGTTTTCATAGGATATGATAATGATCTGTCTTCCTGTGTTAATCGAGTGACCACACTAATTTGACTTTACTCCAAAATTGACCCACTTTGCTACTGTATTGTCCATGCCAGGATTTTACTGTTAATCCATTTTCAGGTCCTACTACTGTCATAGGTAGAATCTCCTACTGTTCCTACTTTTCATCATCCTGTAATTGTCAATCCATTACGAAATGTTGCTCCGTTAAATCCCGTAGGTCCCGGACCTCCTACCTTCCCTACGTTTTAGTATGAACCAGCTATTTTGGGGTTAGATCTCTCCTAGTTTTCACCATTTTCTAATTCTCGATCCATTATAAAATGTCGATCCATCAATTCCGTATATGTCGATCAAATTAAGTGTAATAATATGATATTTATATAGCGTCTTATTCAGCTAGAAGCTGCTCTAACTCGCTTTACAGTATTATCTACAATATTATATATCGGACCTGTTTCCACCCAGCACATATCTCAACTCCTATGAGAGCATACAACATATATATGTATATGGTACATGTAATAATTATTTTGGCTTCGAGGTTTACCTACTTTTCGGAAGTGGCATGTTCACGAAAGCAAATATTGTAGCTGTACACAAGAAAACATCTGATATTTTATTCAAATAATGCAAACTCTTGGCCACATTGTGTCCTACTTTTGGGGTTAGAAACTCCTACTTTTTATATGACCATTTTTTGGCTGGGACCTATGTACTGTGTTTGATGACATGTTTACTTACCTTACAGATAACAAGTTGGACTGTTATGGAGTGGCACTGGCCACGGTTGCGGCTTGTCAGCAGCTGAATTGTTCTGACGTGCATCTTGCACTGTCGGAGGACCACGTCTGGGTCGTGTTTGGCGAAGATGGACTGGAAACCGCTGAAGTTACGTGGCATGGTAAGAGATGCGTGTTGCTAGTAGTGGACGAGTGATGTTTAGGGTCTCTGCTGACAAGTGTAATTTATCTTTATCCCAATTTCATATACCTGTCACCTAGGGGCGCCTCTGTGGTCTAGCGGTAGCGTGTTGGACTACAGATCACTACCACCCGTGTTCAAATCTCGGCGTGGGCATATCTGAAGGTTGTTTCGTCTTTGACTTCGCCTCATTACCTTTGGAGGTCGCTCGGCCCATTTAGCCTACCTTGTGCACAAAAGTGGCTGTAAAACATCAATCATCATTATCACATACCTGTCACCAAATTAATGTCTCGTCTACTTACGCATATGATCCACCTGACTTACAGGTAAGGGTCTGGAGGACAAACGAGGGACACCTGTCACACCTGGCATCCAAGAGAAGAGCTGGCTCTATCTGAACAACCATCCTGTGATCTGTGACAGGTACACAGAAGTGGCTTCTGTAGTGTCGGCCATCAATCCAGCCATCAATGCCACCACTGACAGTTTGGAAATGGCACAATTACAACAGGTATTGTGTCATTGTAAATGTTAAATACAATAGATATATATTTATACCTTGGTATTTGTGGTATTAGCAAGTCTGAAAACACGTGTTTGAAATGCTCTTCTGAAATTGTTTATCCTAATATCTTGCAGACAGAAAGGGAATTAGTCATATTACTGTGAGACATTGGTGTGGGAAGACATGGGGTCGATTCCACTCAATTCCATTTGGTCAATTCCACATAAAATTAGTCCAATTCCAAATGTTTCAATTCCAGTTCTTTTTTACCATGAATAGGTAATCCATGTACCTACTAGGAATACCTACTCTGAGTAGTTTATATTCTGAGTTGGAAGAAATAGTTCTGAATTAAAAAATTTAACGGTAAATTAATCCGTGGATTAAATTTCTTTGTAGGAAACTTCAATTCAAAATTTATCAATTCCAATTCCATTTTTTTTTAATAATCAATTCCGGAATTGAATTGACCCTGTGCTTGGGTGTGACATTTTCTTTTATATGACCTACTTTCTAAGCCTGTGACATTTGTGATATTTTTTCAGACGCTGCTGTGGGTGCTGTATGATAGAGGACGACTTGAGAAGTAAGTACATTTGATAAGCAGCGGAATATATCTGAGATGAAGAGAGGGGAATAACAGGAAAAAATATTTGGCCGAGAAGAAATATCAAGAAAAACATAAATATGATGAATCTTAATTTATCCATAGATTCATGAAAGATGAAGAGAATTAAAAGAAGTTTGTGTACCAAGAATCAAAGTTACTGGATTACAATTTTCAATCATATTCTTCCGTTCGCACACGAGATGACAGTTTTGTTTCCGGTTTTTCATTTGAAACTCGACGTGATATAATAATAATTGACATTTATGTAGCGCCTTATCCAGCCATAGCAGCTCTGAGGCACTTTACGCTATTATTATCATCCCCGACTCAGACCTGTTTCAATCCAGCACACACCTCAACTGGCAACGGAGCATACAACACTTGCTGTCGTTAAAGGCGCAAAGCGTTACTCAAACACATAACCATCGCATCAGGTTCTTATTTTTGGTGGATGAGTGAGCCAGTCATCACATGACAGCATTGCAGCTTGCCGAACCCGCAACTGTTTGGCCATGAGTCCTACGCTCTCACTAATTGCACTATCACACATGTATCGTGTGCAATCAAAATGCATTGTATTATAAAGTTAAGCAGAACTCATCAAAAATGAGCATCTGCAATATGATTGAATGCAAATGAACCATATCGCGGATGCAAACTGTGATAATGTTACTGAAATGAATTAGTTGTGTTTGTTATTACAAATGTCATAATTATTTTTATTTGTTAAAAAGTTTATATAAATAGATACTAGAATAAAGTATGAAGTCAGTGTCAACTCTTCCCTCTCATTCATTCATTTAAATTATTTTCATGGAAAGTTATTACTGAAATATGATACAAATAAAACTTTAGTTACAATAGCTTGAAATATTACTGTCGTGTCATTATCAATTACGGGTAGACTTGGCAATTCTTAAGGATCTAGGTGGGGGTGGCAATTCGGCTATTATTGGTTAAGGAGATGCTAAACAAGAAGCTCCTGTAAAATTCAACAACAACGTGTATAATTCATCACTTTGTACCTTTTGCAGATATCCACTGGCCCTTGGCAGTCTTGGAGAACTTGAAGATTCATATCGAAGTCGTGAGAATATTACTGCACTCCATCTATTCACTGAGGCTGTTGAATCTTCATGCAAATATTATGATAACAGCCATGTCAACCCTTACACCTATCTGGGTTCTTATCACTACAGGAAGGGCAACTACAGAGACGCTCTCTATAACTGGGCACAGGCAGCAAAAGTCATCAGCCAGTTAGTATAAAAATATATAATGATAATCATTTCTAAACGTGCCTCATATATGTGTAAAGTGTATGGTACAGAGCCCATTTAAAAGGTGGGGGGGGGTTGGTTTATTTTGGAGTAACACTGGAGACCGGAGCATGACACTTACTCTTGAGATCCACTTGTCCTGTAGGACAAGTGCTGCAAAATTTTACTTGTCCCATCTGAAATTTACTTGTCCCAACAAACCTCCACAATATCACCAAATTACAATTTATTAGCAGCGTTGAATAAAGAATGGTGTTTTTGTTTGTTGTATATTTATTTGTGAGACACAAGCACCTGGAGGCAAAGCAGATGTAAACACAAGCACATGGACTGAAACTTCCGTGACCAGGTGACATTAATGAGCCAACCATGATCAACTTTATGCTGGCTGAACAACCGCAGACACTGATAATGCATGCTGTGATTGGCACACGCATTCAACATGTGCAGTTGGCTTCAATCATTTAGTAAACTGAAGTGTCAAGAAATGACAAATGAACAGTCATTTTCGATATGCTTCAGTTTACTTGCCCTGTCGGGCAAGTACCTGGGACAATCTACTTGTCCTGCATGCAGAACCACTTGTCCCGGACAAGCGTTAATGTCCTTCGCTAGAGACATGGAAATGTCAGAATGGTTTCTCATTCATTCGGCAGATGCGATTGTATGACATGATTGGAGTTGGCAGCTGAGACACAGACTCTGTATTTTGTGGGGTTAGATCATGAATAGCTGAATTCTAATACTGCAGTACAGTTTTCCACAAACACCATATTTAACCATAATCACGGCAAACATATGATTGTCATGCCAATACGAGTGAGGAAGATGGCTGTTTTGTAATTTGATCTCTTTTTGTATTTGTAGCTAACTGTTATGGTTATAGACTAAAACTTATAAATCTCGGCTTTAGCATACCATGAAGGGGATTCATGGTAATGTCGCAGAGAAATATCTACGGGAAGCCCATTCTTGATTGGTGAATCTATTAATCTGCCACTGATTGAGGATATACAGAGTCTATAAAAAAACGTCTGCTGTCTGTTTAAAACTTTAATATTTCGATGTATCGAGGAATAGAGCTGTCAGGAGTTTCCCCCTTCAGTTAGTCTCAGATTGTCCTAAAAATGCACAAAACCCAAAATTTTCTCCTCTCAGCTGCATGTAGCTCACTGGTTCTGAAATTTGCTTTTCAGGGTTTTCTTTTGAAGGCCACTCTTGTGCCAGATGCATGGTAGTGTGAGCTGGTTTTTCTTGATATCATGGAATCAAATACAGCTAGACTAAATTTAACAGCACATCAATTTGCACTAAACCTTTTTACATTGTTATGGCATAATCAGTTTACAAAATGATCCAAGCTCAGACTGGTTTCGTTTACTCTCCTGTGTTTTATCTTTGCCTGATTTACCCCCAAGTCAATCAGTACTTTTCCCATTAATGCTTGTGTTTTTACAACTAAATGCTACCTGGGGGCCATATTTTTTAAATTCTATTCTGAAGTCAAAATGTCTGCATCATTGTTTACGAATAGAAGTCAAAGCATACTAGGATTTGTTTGGCTCCAGTGACGTCATGTGCAAATTGGCTCTAGCAAGATTCACATCAGTTGTCGGTTCAGTTTTAGTTTTTTGATACAACCCCCACAGATTTAAATTGATACCAGATTAACTTTTGTATTTACATAAGAATATACCAAATTCTAAATATTTTCTTGACACGTTTAATAATATGTATTTTTTTAGCATCCTATTGGGCTTTGTGTTGTGTGTTTGTAAGTAGTGGTTAGTTACCATTATTTAGACATGTATTTGATAAGATATTTAATGTCCTTTTGTTTAACATCTTAGATATAACCACAACCGTGAGGATGAGGAGATCTATAAAGAGTTTCTGGAGATTGCGAACGAGTTGATTCCCAACACCGTGAAGCTGGCAGGCGAGGAGTTGCACCGAGCCCATCTGATACAGCCATCAGACATACCGCTACTACAGGATCCCTACTGTTACTCGCTTATACTTCAGTTCTACGATGGCATATGTCAGTGGGAGGAGGGCAGCAGTACACCTGTGCTGCATGTTGGCTGGGCCCAGCACTTCGTCCACTCGTTATCCAAGTTCGAGGAGCAAGCACGGCTGGGCATCAGTGTTGAGAAGGACGAAGACGATGAAAACGTTAGCTCGGAGTCGGAGAGCGAGTCCGGAGTGGAGGTGCACCCAAAGTGGCAGCTGCGCGCCAACAGCTTGTCGGAGAGATGTCGGCGGGAGAGTCTCGTGGAAAAGGCAAAGAAAGTCGAGAAGAGAAACGGCATTAATGGTGTACAGTTGCCAGCCAAGAGAGGCAGGGGCCGACCTCCAAAACGTAGCTCCTTGAACAAAAATAACAACAACAATAACAACATAGAGAAGGATGTGGTACCGACATCACCTGCTACATGTGTCATCAACGGTAATGGTTATGTCGACATGCCAAGTCCTGCTATAGTCAGCACAGATGCAGCATTACCCGAGACAGAGGGCAGCATGGTTGATTCAGACAATAACGAAGCCCAGATCAAGTCGGCGATAGAAGAGCTAGTCTCGCGCGTGGGCACCGAGGTGGAGAGCGAGACGCCGAATCCAAATCTTGCCGCTCTGGCACAGGCTTGCAGTGAATCCATTCTCAATCCGGAATATTTGATAAATGGCGGCGAGCCGTTTGCAATGACGCCATCTGAAGCGGATGCACTGTTTAAGGATGCCGCCACTGCAGATCCGGCTGTTGATGATCTCCTGCCCAACAAATGTCCGGGCGATAACGGGGAGTCATTTATGGCTATGGACGGTGGTGGTACACCGCAGAAAATGGATGGCATGGTCAGTCTGGAGGAAGCTCAGATTGTGCCAGACCGCGCCAGAGAGGGGGGCACCCTGACAAAGTGTAATGTCACAGATGATGAACTTAAACGGCTTCCCGGCGGAGAGCAGAAGACCAGCAAACACAAGCTGCTCAGCCTGCCATTGGTCCAGCTTTGTCTTCACAGTGCCAAAATGAAGGGCCTGAAGAATCTCCTTCTGGCAAGGAAGTTGAATGGCAATGCCATAAAATTACAATTAACTGCCCAATCGCAGGTCACGCTGAAGAATTCCGTAAATGGTGGCATCAGCAGGAAACGACTGCGCCGAGAATAGCAGGCCATCTTCTGCTCGGATGTTGTGCGTGTGTGTGTGTGTGGCTGCAACTCATTTTCTGTGATGTGATGTGATGTTCCAAGACTGTGGTTGCCAGTTCTCTGTGCGTTAACATGAAGTGGTGATGCATCGTTTCTCTTAACCTCGCATGTGTCTGGAATTTCATGTCAAAATTAATTGTTCTTCGAGCTCTATTAGCTGAGAGCAATTTGCCAACAAGTCTTCACAAACATTGCCCTCTGTCCATGATTTGTCACGATCTTGTTAACACTTTTAGCTGTGATGATTGACGAGAGCATTTATTGGTTTTTAGAACAATACAGGTCTTCTGTCATAAATTATTGGTGGTTTTATTTGTAAACCTTTTAGTTACTACTGTCCAAAATTATATATGTATATACAGCAGGGTCTGTGCGAGTACAAAGCATGTGTGGAAGTCTTTGTTGATGCGATGTTTGATTATCATGGTGCAGAGGATCAGTGAATTGTCCTGTTTTATGTTGCCATTAGCTCGATGTGAGAAGTAGCGGTGATGGATTGGTGGCTAATTTGCAGAAGTCCATTATGAATGAGAGATTTGGGTTGACGTGAACGATACAAGATGTGTGACCAAATGTTGAAAATTGTCCGTTAATGCTCCATCACTTAACTGCTGGCTGCGTGTGACATACGGTCTGGTAACCGTCACAGTTCTTTGACGCAATCTCTAGTCATCTCGTGTTGGCGTTTCTTTTGGGGAATTTGGTAGTGTGACTGTACGCATGTTTGCTTGCATACTGTCATCATCGTCTCCTAATGTACAATGTGTGTACACTACTTATTTATGGTTTCCCAGTTCCTTTGACACACACATGCAACATTTGATTCTCTTTAACATCTTATCTGTAATGAGGAGACTGCCACCTGTGTCACTTGTGTGGTCAACACTGTACAGATCCTACACAGATGTGTTTTGCTAGGATTGTCTGTACACTGTGTTAGTCAGACGTTGGAACACCTCTTATATGTGTGTGTGTATGTATATATATATATATATATATATATATATATATGGTGGGCATTAGAATGAATTTGTGTCCTGTTTTTGTCCTTTCAAGATGCAAGCATTTTTTTTGAAAACTGTTGCACATTCTGGTCATTTCATTTTGATCCCAGTCAGTGTTTGTGTATCTGTCCAGATTCGTTCTCACTCCGACACCCCAAAGTTCATACACAGCATTTATTATGCAAACAACACTATATATATATTTATATATATATGTAGAAATGCATTGTACCCTTCATCTAGTCATTAATGTGGTGAAGTTCACATATTTCTTTGTTTCTGTTTGGGCAGTGTGTGTACATAATCTGGTACGAGCAGTTGCTGTTGTGGTGGTGTTCACTTGATCTGCTGTATGTTGTGGGACCAGTGTGGATATTGCTGTTTGCCGTTGATTTAGTAGTAAGTGATAGATGATAAGTGAAAAAGGGACAAGTGAGTGCTGTTTAATTGACTCGTTGCTAGCATGCTTGCTCACCTTTACGGAGAAATGGTTTTTCTCATCCGAACATTCCATTTATGATTCTTTCTGCACTGCATTTTATTAAACTGTAGAGTGTAGCTTCATTATTGTATAGTGCCCTATAGCTGTTTCACATAAAACACACAATTACCAGCATACAGAAGTGCATACATTGTCACATATGAATGGGTATGTGTGAGTGCTATATACAGTGTGTGTGAGAGAGAACGAAATGCATGTAAATAATATACATTTCCCTACATTCAAAAAATCCTTGCATATATGCTTGATATATGCCTTTCACATTGCCTTACATGTACTAAATTGTTGTTCTCTGATATCTGTTTTTAAACAGGGTTATCAATATCTGTGCTTCCTGGTCTCAGCTAACTTGTGGAAACTCAAAATTCTGTGCTTTTGAAATGGTTGGCATATTTTACGTGAAAGCTTGTTCGTATATCTACAATCTGCCAGCACAAATCAGATCTGTTGAATATTTTTGTAGTCGGCATATCGTGTTATGCAGATATTTTTGGAAATGTGTTGATGCGCTCGTTCTCCCGTAGAAATTTCCAGTTCCTCACCTTTAGCCGTAGTGGTGGTTGATGGCGGCGGCTTGTCGGGATGCATTCTGGAGTTCACAGCAGATGGTTTCACCGACCGCCGTGTGTCTCTCCAAGTGGCGAATAATCAAATGCTATGGTGCTTTTCTTGTGCATAGAAGAATCACTGATATGATAAGTAATATCTCAATCACTAAATATTGCAATATGTCAGTCGTCACAGGGTCATCAGCAAGTTCTCATGTAATTTAGTTCTCAGATGTTATGGTCATATATGGTTCTCTGTGTGTTGCTTGTTTGTGGTGTGCTTTTACAAGAAACCCGTGTAGAATATGGCAGTTGAATGGTGCTGAACATGACTGTACATAATAATTAATCTGACTGTTTTGAGGTCATTCTAATCCTTCGTGTGGTGGCAAGTTTTTTAGATTAAGGAAGTCGTTACATCCTGTTGAAATCATTACTTAAGCCAGTTGGTGTTAGCATTAAAAGCCAACCTTGTGTTGAAAACCTGAAAGTTCCAATCATGTTGCGGGGGCTGGTTGGGTTTTTTAGGGGGAGAACTTAACAATATGTAGTGCTAGTAGAAATCGGTTACTCAGTCTACTACGAATATGAGCATATCCCACTGCCAGTGTGACTATGCACGACTGTCCTGGTTTAAAAATAAAAGTTATGATTTTCGTTGCCCGATTGCTTTCTGTCGTTTTATCCGTAAACAGGCAGTTCACTTTTTTTTTCAGTTATAATGATTAATAGCTCTTCCCTGTCGATGTGTGTTTTGATTACTGCACTGATGGAAGTATCCAATGTTGACATTTGGTATGTCTTGGAATCGAGACGTTGCTATAAGAAGCTAGGTGGTGCTCCGTTGTTGAGTTTTGGCTACAGCACGAGGAATATCTTCGTAATTGTTCTCGTTGCCGAGTAGCAGTTATTATATGATACGTATATCATGATTGTGATAACGGTGGACCAGACAGAGCATGTTTATTGATGATGGTTAAACGGGTCATTTGCCAGGCTTTCATTTATGTAATATTTATGCGAGTGCGTGTGTGTGTGTGTGCATGTTCAGATATACAGCTGTATTAGATGTGTTTGTTGTGGTGAGAAATTTATGATTCAAAATGTGGTTCAGTTTATGGGGAATAAACGCTCGTGGTGTGTGTGTGTGTGTTCCAGTATAGTATTATGGTTACATCGCATTACTTGAGGTTTGTCGTAGATTTGGAGCAGAGAATAATAAGGTGTTACTGATTGGATTACGGATCAACATCTCAAAGGTGTCGGATGAGACAAAGAAGAAGAATCAGTGTTGTCTATTACGAATGAAGCTTGCTTGCTGTTTTCTTGTAAATAATTCTGTTAGTAGAATGGATCTTTATCCAGTGTTGGGTTTTGCATTTATTTCTAGGATTTGTACAAGTAGTCGTAGAATAATAGTCGTGTAACCCCAGTTTTTTTTCAGTGATGTTTACCGAAAGGTTTCCTGTTCAGTTCTTACTCGGATACATCCGACTGATTGTCTTCATTCTTTCTAGTTGGCTTATCTTGCGTTCTTCTGTGTGTGTCTTCGGCTAGCAACTTGATTATAATATCTGCGTACTGTTTTGAAATGATTCTGCAATTTCCTTCATCAGCGCAGTTCCAGTTTGTTTAATGCAGACGTCCGGTGAATGACTTGAAAAGTATTTGAATGAGAATATCCTTCAGTCACACGAATATGTGTAGTTCGTCATGCATTCAAATTTATTGAAAGTATTTTAGTGCATAATTGCACTGAAACTGAAGAGAGCCAAATTGTATTTCCACATTTCTGTGCATTATCTAGACAATCTGCAAATGCCATTTGGAGCCCACTTGTCTCTGTTGTACAGCGTCAAGGCTGATTTACTTCGATGTTTGTCAGCATTTGAACTCACTCGCTGTCTTCAGTGTTGAAGAACTGGTCTACTGGTACAGAGGTGGCTGGCCCACCGATGTATCACCATGCCAGTCTTGTGAATGGCGAATAATGTTGTTGGTAGGAGAGGATTCTTCCGTTAAGGAATGCACATGGAGAAATGGCACGTTTAGACGGCGCTCTTTCATAGGTTTGGAGATGTGGTGTTGATGCTACGTACACAGATTCTGACTGCTCCATTAGTTTGCAAGAATGATCAGTGGTCAGTGTTGTCATGTTAGCCAGATCACTTCAGTAACTCCCTGGTTGGTTGAAATAATGTTTGGGAAAAACTTCATCACCCCCTATGAATATTTATTTGCCAAAGCCATACATATGTCAGTGTTATTTGCATAAGCCACAGCTAATAATACTTATATTGGTGTGTGAGTGGTGAGTGAGAGATGGTGAATGATACGAGTGCAGTAATATTTTAATTGACACGTTTACTGAATCCTTGAAATGATTAATAACGATCAGTGCAGCAACAAACAGTTTTATATATGTGTGCGTGTCATTTGTATTGGTATGCAAATATGAACACTGAATTTTCCTCCAAAGTATTAAAGTGTTGGTACATTAAATAAAAAAGTATGCAAATGAGAATCCCTCCCTCCCTCCCTACCATGTCTGGTTGTCTATAGAATTATTGGATGCCAAAATTACAGGGGAGCTTTTTTTGACAACGCGCGTTGCCATATTTAATTGTGTGGATGAACCATCATTGGTCTCATTCGATGCACAGACAATAACACAGACAGGTTATTGTTTGCTGAACATTTTTGCTTCTTTGATGTTAGTCTCTCGATTAGTGTGCTGAACTAACTTATTGTACGTCTCGTAGAATATGTAAATATTAATTTATTTTAATCTGTGTTATCTAACTACGTGGATGTGCTGTATAAAGCATTTTGATCACGATCCAGTGTAGTGTTTGCAGCAGGCATTTGTTTTTCATTCGTGGTTTGGATGTGGTAAATATTCTAGTGTTTGTGACCTACGGCTACGTCCAGTATTCAGATGCATTTTGTTAGCAACAACCTAATTATGTATATATATATATATATATATATACAGTTTTATTTTACTTCAGCCATTGTTCAGTCTTGAAAATTTCATTTTGGTGTCCTTCATTGTTTTGGGATGGCCTTTTTTATTCACATCGTATGTAACTACTGTTTAGGATTTTATTCCACTAAAGATTTATTTTTATGATGTCACATAAAATATTACGGTGGCAGCAGTGTGGCGTCATGTCCGATGTTAGCGAGATATCTTCCCGTGTATTCCCCGCATTGTTCTAGTGAAGGCGATATTTGCTTTGCACACTAGTTTGATCTTGCTATGCGTTAGATAGCACTCGCACGCAGGTTGCTGATATCCAACATACCACTGCACTATTCCCGTCTAATTTCAACTCGTGTTATTTAGATGTTAGGACAGGTTGGTAACAACTTGCAGCCGTCTGTAATTAAATATCCATCAAAATTGTGTGTTGACAGTAACAATGAATATTCGTACAATCCCGCCGCACCCAATAACCATTTGTATCGTTCTGATTTATGTTGTTAATAAAAAGAACAAACAACACATGATTATTGAAAACTGAAAATGTCTACCACAAGACCCTTGAGATTTGTATATTTGCTATTCACATGTTGCTCAGAATGCTGTTCCAAAGTGATCCATTATGTTAGCCTTGCCGTGGGCTATTTATTCACAAAGACCTCACGATTACCAACATGTCCGCATTACTCGGATGCATCTGCACATTTACTGTTGTCGCCTTGTTGTAGTCAGGCTCGTACAATACAGTGATGTTGCTGCAAAAACAACTGCGATATTTTGTCCACAGTTTCAACCAATGTATTAATAAAACATTCATGCAAGGGACGCTGTTGTGAATCTGACTAAACACACTGCTTGTGGCCATTTCAGTCAGTTTGGTCATATTTCACTTGAAATGCAGCACGCACCGCTTCATTCAAGATTCACAGAACGGACGAGCCCGTTCCCCAATTTACAGCGATCTTCTTGTTTATTAGTTTTGTAACTGACCCGGTGTCGGTGAGATCAGAAGAAATGTGTTTCCAAACAAACTTGTCACACTTTGTCCTGAAATTCGCCGTTTCTTTTTCTTGTACAGAAAGTGCTGTGTGTATAGTGTTAATAAATACTGAATTCCAGCAAATTACAAATTAGCAGGTGTTCTGGTGATGTATACGTGTGCATGCAGACGCATTGCATTTGAAAATCTTTATTCCAACAACAAACAATAAAAATAATGCTCACTTATCACAGATAGTGCATGTTTTCATTTCATCATCCACAAATCCTTTGGTCATCAAAAAAAATGATGAAATTAAACACTCGATTATTGTACTTAATCTGACCCGATTTATCCTCAAAGTGACACTTGTGTGTGGAATATACAATCAATATGATGCATTTTGCATCTTTACACTCTGATACATGACCATAACACATATCAATACAAACAAAATAATATACCAACCATATATTCATTTCGATATCTTCCCAGCTGAGATTTCCATTTTGAGGGTGAAGCTTTCCTGGAGGATGGTACCTCGTGCACTTCTTGCAGAAAGCCGTTTACAAAAAGTATTACCAGTTAAGTGAAGCTAGCCAAATTTCCAACCACGGTAATTAAATCTAAAATAGGTATATGTTTAAAGATCGATCCTGACCAACGGAACTACGTCGGCGACAAAGTTCCGCTCCGTTTAAAAAATTCTGAAATAATCTCCCACGGAACAAAAGGGTCATCTTTAACATCAACAAAGCCAATACTGATTGTATATGGTAAGAGTATGTTCCATTGTTTAATACTTCAGGTGGTAAGCTGCATAGATCTCACGTTTAATATCATCCACAAAGTGAGTGTCAAACACCACATAAACAATACGTATTGGTTAACATGAACACAGGTTTAAAGGCGCGTATATATACACACACACACAATTACATTTTTTTAAATCGCAACCTCTCACTAAACAGTGGATAAAAACTTGAACCACAGCATAAGACATGAAAACATTTCCCGTGGACCAACAAATAATATCTCCCTTTGACGTTACCTCATGGTAAATAATACTGATGGTCATAATAACAGAATGGTCCTCACAGAATCACGTTTACAACACAGCAATGTTTATCATTGGAGAAAATCATCAAAGGCAGCCACCCTATCAAACGCCGACGAGTTTCCAAGAAGTGCTGCGAGTGATCAATGTTTAACATAATCATCACAGCCGCTACAACAACGACAGACGAAATGTTATTGGTGGCAAAACAAGAAATCGTGAAATTCCCTTCCTTCCTTCAAAGCAATATTAATAGCAGATCCCCTACCAAGTCGTCGTGTAAATCATGCCAAGTTTTATCCGCATCTGGGGCGTTTCATCATTCATTAAAAGCCTCCACTTGATCATCTCATTATTCTGGAGAGTATCCCTCGCGTCTCGGGTGACTCTACCACTTAGACTAAACAAAACACTCGATCACTCGCTTGATAGTCAGTGCAAATATGTTTGTTTCATGTCATGACGTTGATTTTTCGAACCATTTTTTTCCCTAATACTAAAAATTCTATTATTTAAAACTCAAATTACATCGACAGCAGCTTTCCACATCATATATACATAATATATATAAAACCTCCCAACCCCACATGAACATTAATACATACAATATTCAATTTAATGGCATCTGGAAAACGTTTTGGCACAACTCATAAATATACAGAAACTGTTTAGTCAATAATGAATATAAATATACCCACACAGCGAGACAAAGCTGTTCAAAATAATATAATCACCAACCAAATGATAATATTCCATTGGTGAAAGCACCAGCGCGCTGTAAATATTTCTCAAAGATTTTATACACGTTGAAAATTTGAAATATTTCTGTTTATGCTTCACTGTTTAAAATTACTTCACACTTGACATGGTTTAAGTGTCAGTGACACAGTACACACATCCCAATACTGCGAAGATAGACCTGAAATGCATTATTTGCTTCTACTAATATTTAAGAGGCGCATGCACACACGCACACACTAAAAATCTGCACCAGAGTATACTTCTTAACAGTGTAAAAATCCAGACTGTGATAATTAAACAAGGCGACTCATTGACCCGAAAGTTTTCTTTCGGGTCAATGAGGTGACTTAATTACATATTCAAACTGAGCATGATATTAAACATTTTTAGACCAGGTCCTCAATCTGCTTCACCTTTGAATGTCTGAACATTGTATTTTCAAGGACTTAAAGTGTACTTATTACCATATTATATCATATGGCAATCATGGTATTTGTGTAAATAATATAATTTTCTTCATATGTATCCTTCCGTTCTTTCTTTTATCAAAATAAATTCCACAGAAATCCGTCCAACAAATTTTGAATCACTGGAAACTTTCCAAGGATGCGCCTTATCAGGATAAGTGGGACGGTTACTGTATAGATGATAAACAGTTGGATGTAGACAGATTGCAATCAGTATAATTTCAAGACTTTGATAAGATCGATGTTCTTCTCGAGCGCAGGGTGTCACTGGAGACGTTGGATTTTTGTCGGATGTTAGACAGCGTCCTGACAGAATTGGATGGGGCCGGAGTGGCCTCGGCATCGTCAAGGGTGCCTTCCTGAAAGAAAGAAAATGACAAAACGCCGTTATCAATAAATTAAGACACACGGTAAAGAAGAAATAGAAACAATACGCATTTGAACGCACACGGACAGCTGGAGAAGCTAATTCATAATAGCCTACGAGAATAAAATTATTTGAACGCGATAAGCAGCCTACAACCATTTAATTATTTGAACACGATATATATATATATATATAAGTTTGCTATTCCAGTGATATGCTCCAAATGAGTGGAATCAAAACAGATTTCATTGCCACCGACTCTTTACCATTTTTATAATAAGATAATAATTACTGTACTTAAGATAAATTATAAGAGTTTAGTCTCAAGTGATTGCGTCAGATGCATCAAGAACACGGTGAAAACATCCCATTCACCAATTCGTAAATAGTGTGTGTGGGTGATTGTGCATGCATGCACACACACAAACAGACAAATGCAAGAAAAACAAGCCAGTGTAGACCAATGCCAAAACTTATTTGCCTGTGCCCAGTTCAAGACATTTATCATCTGCAATTCAATTTCTTCACCAAACTATAATATATAATTTTATGCAAACTGTTATGCAATGTTGTACAGTTTTATGCTTTTGATTTGAGCTGTTAATCTTTTCAACCTGAAATAAGCATCGGTATTTAAAAAAAAACACATGCTGCTTAATGTGACTTATTCATTTAACACACACACACACACACATATATTCACATGCACTGCGTTTACAGAGCACCCGTGTAAAGGTTACAGATAATAAAGGTGTGTTATTGAAAATCACACAAAACAACACACAAACAGTAATTCTTGCAGGCCTCAACATCCCGTCAGCATTATAAACACAATTACCCATCATAAAGACCATCTATTTATAACAAACACACACACACACACACACAGTGAGTTCAAACCAGTGCAAGAACGACCACAACCTAGAATGTGATTTAATCACAACAAGAAACAAGTTATCATAGAAGTAAATTTGAAAAAAATCAGCAATTTTGGGGTCCTCTATTAATGTTATTGTGTTAAGCATTATTACAGCTGAAGTAAATGGGTACGTCCCCAAAATATTCATCGAACCTTTGAAGATCGTGAACACAACAAAATCTTTATGGAATGCGCAGCGAATGTTATATTGTTTATTGAGGGGCACCTACAACCGGAGACAACCCGAAACGACCAACCTGAGAAACAGAGCCATCACATGATAGATAAGATAAATGAGAGAAAAGTGAGAGAAGATACAAATATGATGCATAACCATGAGACGGTGCTGGAGCTGCTGATGGGAGGATGTTACACTCCGTGAATCCTTCACCACCTTTATACAGGTATGCGTGTGCGTGTGACGAAACACGTTGTTAATGTGGAACATACGCACAGGTGCATTTAGTGAGGGGGGAAAATTTCAATTCGCCCGACTGGCAACTCACACCAAGATTCCGTGGTCGCTGACAGTGTGTCGGTGGTTTTTGTTTTCATTTCGTAAACAACAGTCGTCTGAAACCGCGGCAACAGAAGACGTAAACCAAGACGAAACAAAAAATAACTGTCTCAATTAATAACGTCAGTGTAGGCATTGAATGATACACAATTATAACAAATACACAGTAAAATCAGTAAATGTGTAACTCTATTGAATAACAATGAAAAATGTAAACAAAGAACTTTTTAAAGAACAAAATCCTTGTGTGTGTGTATGTGTGTATGTATGAATTCTGTGCCAAAACAGAATGCAGAAATTTTTATGGATCTCAATTAATTGTGATAAAAATATATATATATATATATATATATATATATATGCAAGATCTGTCTCGGAACAATTTGGTACTTATTGCAATTTTAACATTACCACAGATACGCACCTCCTGTAGGCAGATGTCCATGAAGACAATGGGATCACAAACGGTGGTTATGGGTGTCGGGAATAGCATGTCAAAATGGAGAAAATCATGTTACCATGCAGTTAAAAACACCACACTGTATTATACGGGTTACAAACACAATACGGTCAATAACAAATATGTACAAGTTAGAGGCGAGGGGTTATTGGCTAGGTCCCCTCTCACCATCATCCGAGTTGGTGCATCTTGGGATATTTCGCTTTCTGCACGGAGACTCTCTCGGAAATGGTGCCATGGTCTCCGTCGTTACTTACCGTGGGCAACTAATTTGTATTTGGAGATAACAGAAACACAGACACGTGTGAATGACTGAAATTGTGAAATCGGCGACAGATCCGAGAGATATCCGGCAAAAGAAGATCAACTGATATTCGCTTGCTTGCTCGTCATCATAGTTCAGCGTCTGAAATCCTACAAATTTAGCTCTATGTGCCTGTAGTTGACAGAAACAAACAACCAATCAGAAATGCGGTGGCTGGTATTTGTTTCTTATAACATATACCGGGAGCGTATTTTATTCGATGTTTTAAGAAACGATTAAAATGGAACTACATGAGAACAAACCTCGGACTGTTATATATCAAGAACATTCCACCAACAACCTGTAAATAGTTTGGCTGCATCCTGTATTACAGATTTTACCTCTGGAGTTCAAGGTTAACCTATCACTATTACGATTCCAGGTCGGATGGTGGTAATTTACGCATGAAACTGGAACTTTATTCTTTAAAGATCGAAAGTGAGGCATAAGAAATGAAAAACAATTCTTGGTCCGCAAAACCTCCTAAATACATGCATCTAACCTAAGCTTCTAATTGTTTATATAGCATCATGCATAAGATCCATACCAGTACTTATGTCTCTTGCATCTACAATAATTAAATGTTTTTCCTCGTTAGGTGTCTTGAAGTAGAACTAAAACCATGCCAGACCAAAGAAGCACAATCCATTCTATATTATGACTAATTCCGACTAATTTTAACCGATTGTTACTAACTCTTCATCCCATCAACCAATACTGACAGATGAGAATAACGAATGAAATATTACAGTGCCACCAGAAAGAACCTCTAGGTTACACGAGAGAATGAATTAAATAATAATATTAATACCCTGAACCTTCAGCTAAAACACCAAAAACCTACGGAAAAAACCCTCAAACATTAAATAAATCTGTGTAAAAATTTCGATTCAACCGAATAGCAACTTGACGAGCCACCTTAATCAACGTAATATCCCTGTATACACAACAAAACCTGAAAATTTAACCAGAAGTGTATCGATTAAAAATATTGCTTCCATTAAACGTTTAACTGTATTATTTACTTCTGGCTAACTGCGACCTGTTTCTACGCTAATTATCTTATCATTAAGCATACTGCCTTAATAATTCTCATCACAAACACAACACAACATTGCTAGGGTGTGGCATCTAATAAAAGACAAAACTGAACTGAAGAACGTTCCAAAATATCGATATAATATTGTCATGCTGTCTATTGTTAATATCTAAGACTATATTTTATGCTAATTGATTCAAATACTAATGCAACATTTCTGCCTAAAACTGATCATTAAATGTCATAATTCTCCTGCATTCTCAAAAGTCTACATCGAGCTAATTATTCTAAATGTTATGGAGTAATAAGAAAAACCAGAGAGTAATCGTATATTTACATTTACAAATGTGCATTTAATTCAGTGCATCAGAGTATGGAGATATAGCTATATATATATATATATATATATATATATGTGTGTGTTACAATTAATCTGTATAATCAGTATAATCAGGTAATATGTATATTACATGAAATATTCAGGTAATACGTCTATTACTAACTGATATTGAATAAAGATTGCCTGAAAATTTCAGTCAATATACATATTACCCAATTATGCAGATTAACTGTAGCACATATATATTGGTGTAATCAAAATCATATTCAAATGAAACACTGGGTGATGGAGCTATTATGGATATGAATAACTCCCTAATGGTTATTTTCATTCTACTAACCGCTGGATCCACCTCCTGAATATGACAAACAATTGACAGAATTAACAACAATGAGAGGAAACTAGAGAGAAAAAAACATGATTAGTTTAGGTATAGATATACTGATTATTGGACACTAAAGTTTAACACGGCAACACTTATACTTAATATACTATCATCGTAAAACAAGGTACTGAAATATTGACTTATAGCAATGACGATAATAGTCATATTGATGATGATGATGATGATGATAACATACAGTCTACATTAAAACATCTTTGTTATACACATTGTTTTTCAATTCCACACAACTGAAAAAATTTGTTACACGTGAAACATGATTGACATATTTTCTTTCAAATTGTTCCCATAAATAATATGCAAACTTGATATGCATAGCTCGGCTTTTAGCAATTCCACAAACGCTTAAAACAAATTCTTTAACCTAATCATAAAAACATACAAGGAAAGAGAATCAAACTATTCCAGAAATTACGCAGACGACACATATCGAAGAATAAAGAAACGTGTGAATTTTTCTAACTAATGCACACAACCATGCAGAGACAACAACTGTTAAATGACTTCAGCGCTATGGGAGTTTTACAGTTAAAGCAACATCTGTTAGGATACATTAATATAGTAATGCTAACCCTCCACTTGATTCCATCTCCTATAGTAAATGTAAATGCGGCAATTGAGGTCCCTTTTGGTATCATCGGCAGTGAAAGTTGTTTTGCTGATGGTGGCTTCCAGTTCATTATTTCCTGGAGTCGTTTCAATCGTTCTTTTTCTTTCTTAGTCACTGAAATATACATGTGTGCATATATATATATATATATATATATATATATATATCATATGTATGTGTTGTTTCAGTGTGGGTCCATCTGTGTGTGTGTGTGTGTGTGTGTGTGTGTGTTTATGTGTGTGTGTGTTTGTGTGTGCAGGGCCATCTTAACAGCATTATAGGCCCCCAGGCAAAGCAGAGTACTGGGGCCCCTACCTTCACAACCACCCACAAGAATAATCATATACGTATCATACACATCTTGGGGTGTGTATGTTTGTGTGTATGTGTATGTGTGTTTTTGTTTGTATAGGTCAAAATATTTACATGGTTTGGTCTTGGCATCCTGTGGTTCTTTATAGCCTTTCTGAAAGCCAGCCCAGTATGGTAGCAGCTCCTTAAACACACAATACTGAGCCTCATCAAAGATGCTGGCATTGTTATCCTTCCCAGCTAGATATCTCTGTGCTGCTCGTACTGTCTTCTGCTGAATCTCATTGGGAACATCGAGCTGTGGGGGAAAAAACACTGATAAATACCATCAACTGTTTCAGTGTTACTAACAGTAATTCCAATTCAAAATTTTCCAATTTCAATTTTTTTTCTTCTTCTAATTCTGGAATTGACCATCAATTCCAATTTCGGAAATGAATACATATACATGTTTTTGTATGTGAATATGTTTACATGGCATACTGAAACATTATGCCATATCTTATTATAACATATTAGTTTTGAACGTTAAACGTTAAATGACACATACTTTATTATGCTTTAAGCTAAAGCCAGTTAACAGTTCTAAGTCAATCACACATTTAAGTATTTTTGTTGCACCTGTATATTTGCCTAAAATTATTATTGTATATACACACTGAACAAGGTACAACTCTGGTAATTGTCACTGTGAAGTTTGACTTAAATGCTGTTTGTACTTTTGGTTTGAAAGCAAATAATAAATATTGATAACACCTTTTTTGCACAATATGCATGATATTTAATTAGCTATATATTATTATATAATACCATCATTTTTTAAACATAAACCTCTAATCACATTTGAAGTGGCCAAATCTATTCAACAAACATAAAGACTTCTAGATACAAGCTAGGCTCTTGGGTTTTTAATTATTTTAAAACGTGCCACTCACCAAAGTTAAAATAGTAATGTTGAAATATTACAGCATATTTAAATTTAATTTTTGTTACTTGCAATTGCTTGATGTGCTGTTATCATTATATAAATCAATTTACGAGGAAAGCATTGCTTATAATTACTTGTATTTTACTGGAAGTATAACATGTATTTCAGCCCCCACTTTGTGGAATAGGTTGCCTGCAGATATTAGAAATGTGTCGTCATCTCTTGAAAATTTTAAATCCATTTTAAAAACACACCTGTTCAAGGTTGCTTTCCCAGATAAATTATTATTATTTTTAAAATCTCTTATAGGGTTTTTACAGACATATTATTTGGGGTATTATTATATTACATATTATTTGTACAAGTGCCTTTGAATGGCTGCTGATAGTAAGGGCACTTAAATATACATTATTATTATTATTATTATTATAACATGTTGTATGTACACAATAAATAATGGCGTAATTTGGTAGAAATGATCTGCCAGTTGGAGATGTATAATAAGGTCATACGTGTAATTATCCACTCTCAGCCTACCTGTAGTGTGAGTATATTTGAAGATTTTTGTTTCGCCAAAACGATTACTTCAATTATTTAGTGATGTACCAGTACCCGAGTACCCAAAGTTCACAACAAAAGAAGTCTAGCACATGATTTGGGTTTTCTCATCATATAAAGAGCCATATATTCTCAATCATTAAATATATGAATTTTGATGCGTTTAAATAATTGCAGAGTTCTGACTATCATCGTAGATGATATAGGTGTATTGTAAAGTAACGATGGAATATAAATATTCCCGATGATTAGATGTTGGAGTTTTTACCCGATCTCGTAAGATTATGTGAAGTGAATATAAATATATTTACAGGAGCTCACTGTCAAATAATTTTTCCATGATTTTGAATACTTTCAGCTGATTTTAGTAGTTTCTTATTCTTATTAGTTACATCTTCACGTTTCCAAGATTTGCAACATCGCAGGATTTTATGAAATTAAGAAAATATTTTTTTTGGGGGGGGTATGGGTATGTTATATTGGGTAAGTGCCAACTTCAGGGCATGAATGACTGTTTCTTTGACAGCTAGCTCTGCATACCTGACAATGAGGGGGGACTGTACATTCCAGATAACAGTCGAGTAACGACTGGACCTTTCTCTTCAGCAACTCATCATCAGCATACTGATGATTACAGTCCTGTATCGAGTAGAAAAAGGAAACGTGCAATAACTCAAAAGGATCTGTATCTGGCGTCATCAGTGCTGCGTATAATATCCAACTTATTGGATATTATTCTCCACAACAAAACAAACGCGTTATCCTACAATCCGCTAAAGGTTCTACCTCAGTAATGAAAACTACTGCTGTCATCTGCTAAAATGTGGATGACGATTAATTTAATTTACGTTTTTCCAAAATAAACAAAATTGAAATAAACAGGAATCATCCGAAAATTACCTTAAATTTATGAACTTCGCAATAGAAGAAAAGGTCTTTGTCCACAAATGGCACGCCATCATCTTCACCATGTTTGACGAGATATTTATAAAAATACCACATCTTAATTGGAAGATTACCAGCTGCAGCCTGGTTTAGAGCCAAGAGGAAGTTGACTTTGTCTTCCTTTGTTGGCTGTGCCCGACCATCTGCCTAGAAAGAGCAGATAACAACATCACAGCAAATGAGCGTGTTTAACCGATGTATTACAAAATAGCAGTTAGTTTCTATACTGGTATGTACTGGCTGCTTAAATGATAGTCAAATGATAAGACAATAGTAATTACAGAATTACAAGACTCTTATAAAAAAGGGATGCTTTGCTGAAAAGCTCGCTAACATGACAATAACACATACAGTTGTTTTCCGACTAAAATCGAACAAAGAAAGTGCATGAGCAATGATTAAAAATAGATTAAATGGAATAAAATTCAGCATTTCTAAATGATAAAAAAATGTATACTTTTATGACTAAATGTTTTTGGCAATGCAACAAGTAAATAATTGAATAATGCAGGAATTACAATTGTTTGAAAATGACAATTAAATGCTAAAGAACAACAAATTATAAAATTTATTTTAAACACGGTTTCTTTCTGTGATTTGATCCACTGAAATTTCAAATTATATAAGTAAAATAAGTAGTGCATTCTAATGTGTATCAAGAATAGGTTCCAAAACATTAATCTAAACCTGTAAAACAATCTCGTCATTTAATTATTAATGTCTGTCTTGGTTATAATGAATATTAGAAGTACACATTCAATCCTGAAAATACATTTTTCTATTCACACACATAGAAATCCTAAACACAATTCTATAAATGTGCAATGGCATATACGTGCTCTCCGGAAAAAATATACATGTGTATACAGATCTCTAAAACTGTACAATCAGTAAAGAAGCACAGAGAAATATAATTCCTCTAAATAGACATCAAACTGAAAGAAAAGTAGCATAAACACAAATAAAGACTCTGTTACTAACGAAGTAACACTGAGAAACTTGATTTACAAATGCTGATTCAAACATGGCATGCTGTCAAGTGTGATTAATATTATGTTACCTGTGCAGGGAAAAGGGATATATATATATATATATATATATATATATATTATATACAGTAAACATTATGTCGTCAAGAACCAAAACTATGCAGTCAGCAGAACATTTGCCATTCCCGGATCTGTGATTAAATATACAAAATAAACTGTCACAAAAGATCATGGGTGCACTCGTATGGCAGATTCAGATCTGGTAATGGAAGAGTGAAACTGAACAGTCCTTTCCAAGTCAGGACATTTTCCGTGAGACACTGGGTAAGAGTTGGATGATGCAATATGCTGAAGCCACCATTACTGGAGATCACTATGTATTTTCCTTTTTAGTCAGATATATCCCGTTTTTTGAGTCCTGTGATCAATCTGCCTTATTCAGTAAGGATTTTGCCAAGTTTCTGAATTACACAAGATCTCTATGAATGTTTCTGAGTGTTTTTTTTCCTGAATCCCATTTTATAAAATATGACTATCATAAGTGACAGATATATAAGCAAGCATTTACATGCAATGTATTCATGAATATGCACACTTTGAAGTTATATAATGAGGGTTTTTTTGTGCCGTGTTAAAAAAAGGAGGCCTTATTTGTGGAGGAAGTCTGCTGAAGGCAATAAATATAAAATTAGGTCTAACGCAAACTATCAATATATTGATTATCTGTATAGGCAAACAGACTATAACACAGACTCCAGTCCGAGCTAATACGTTTATCCTACTTAAATAAGTTGCTGGTGAGAAAGAATTCGTGATCCTGCTCGCATCTGTTCCGGCCCGCAAATCATGCGCAGGTTAGGAAAAAGCAACCCCATATATACTTGGCTCAACCAATATAATGTAAACAAAATTACGGCACACATTCATTGTACATTATGTAAAGGACTTATAGTTCACATGTGTCATTTATATACTGTATTGAAAGGCTCAGATTCTTATCCACATTTTTTTTCACTCTAGGAACCAAAATATATTTTAGACAATAAAATAGTTCCAAAATGCAGGCATAACACGACACCTTTACGCAGATAAACTCGCTCTACTCTACTCTCAAGATATCTAAGCTCTCATGGTTTCTCATCCTCCACCTTTGAGCTGGGGACGGTCTATTAATGAGAGCCTTTTTCTAGTTCTTAAACATGGGCAATCGTGAAAGGCAGGTGCCTATATAGGCGTGATTGTATTATAAACATTTCGAGATTAACACTCCTTTATTCTAAAGAGAAAACTGTTTCTAACACCAAAGACATAGATGGCAAATGTTCTGTATCCGACGCGAGGTTTGTTTCGGACGTTAATTGGCATGCAGTAGTTAACTCTGATAAAAGTACCAATGATGGTCAGACTTTTCCTCGTAGTGTGGTGATGGTAAGAGAGGTGGCATGAAAGCTGAAAGACACGGAGTTCTTTTTCTTCTGGAAACGAACGACAGATTGACAACTGTGAAGTAAACAGTTATAAACATAATTAAATGCTATTTATCAGGCAAAAAGCTTCAAAAAGACACCATTAAGTATAATTATTACATGTCGTTACACTAAGCAAAGAGACTTGTTTACACAATTAAGCAGTAAAGGTGTGCACACAAGCGGCTGAAGTTAAAACTATCAGGTTTACTCCTAAATATCATAAGATCATAGCGATATGTATAAAATGTGCATGTACTATATGAACATATATCATATATACACAATTTTAAATCCGTTTTCAACATAAAGCACCATAAAGTAACTCAAATTGAATAAAACACTATATAAAATATTACTAATAGTAATACACATATTAGTATTATAAGAATTATTAACTATTATGCAAAATATTACTTTTTATAACACAATTAAGGACTATTATATGGTCAACTGCTACTGAAAACAGGCCACAAATCACTTAATGGAAATGTCTTTCCATACAAATGTCAAGAAATAATTTATTTTGTTAAAATTATTTAAATCAGCGTATGATAGTGTATGATGGAGTTTTTTTTTTCTTTTTCTTTCATGGATTCAATTCAATTTGTGGAAATTAAACCCAAACAAAAAATAACAATAATAACAACAAACATAAAATCTGTTCTAATAATTCACAAAATAACTAGCCATCAGTTGTTAACTTTCAATCAGCTGTAACCATTATGTGTGGGATAAGCAGCTCGTCATAACCACACTTTAAAGGAGCAGTTAATTCACCTTCAGACATGGGGTCAACATGGGGTCAAATTCAATTCCGGAATTGGAATTGATTATTAAAAAAAAATGGAATTGGAAAATTTTGAATTGGAATTGAAGTTTCTTACAAAACAATTAAATCCACAAATTAATTTGCCAGTTAATTTTTTAATTCAGAAATATTCCTTCCATGACAATCCTACTTGGAATATAAACTACTCGGGGTAGGTGTTCCAGGTAGGTACTCGGAGTGGGTATTCAGAGTACCTACTCATGGTAAAAAGTAGCAGGTGAAAAAGATTAGGTAAAAAAATGAATTGGAATTGATACATTTGAAATTGGAATTGATGAATTTGATGTGGAATTGGAACTGACCAAATGGAATTGAGTGGAATTGGAATTGACAAGATGGAATTGAGTGGAATTGACAAAATGGAATTGAGTGGAATTGGAACTGACCAAATAGAATTGAGTGGAATTGGAATTGACAAGATGGAATTGAGTGGAATTGGAATTGACAAGATGGAATTGAGTGGAATTGATAAGATGGAATTGAGTGGAATTGGAATTGACAAGATGGAATTGAGTGGAATTGGAATTGACAAGATCGAATTGAGTGGAATTGGAATTGACAAGATGGAATTGAGTGGAATTGACAAAATGAAATTGAGTGGAATTGGAATTGACAAGATGGAATTGAGTGGAATTGGAATTGATAAGATGGAATTGAGTGGAATTGGAATTGACAAGATGGAATTGAGTGGAATTGGAATTGACAAGATGGAATTGAGTGGAATTGACAAAATGGAATTGAGTGGAATTGGAACTGACCAAATAGAATTGAGTGGAATTGGAATTGACAAGATGGAATTGAGTGGAATTGGAATTGACAAGATGGAATTGAGTGGAATTGGAATTGATAAGATGGAATTGAGTGGAATTGGAATTGATAAGATGGAATTGAGTGGAATTGGAATTGATAAGATGGAAGTGAGTGGAATTGGAATTGACAAGATGGAATTGAGTGGAATTGACAAAATGAAATTGAGTGGAATTGGAGCTGACAAGATAGAATTGAGTGGAATTGGAATTGACAAGATGGAATTGAGTGGAATAAGCCTGAAGCATGATGACGTCACAAACCAAAACAAACCAGCCGCGCTTTGCATTGTGGGATTTATAGGGGGTCCGCTGAGCGATAATACCGGAATATTCCCACCATTTTAACCTTAAACATCAATGTTCCGGATCTGTTATAATCATGCCAAAAACTAACTTCTGTGTACCGTTTAACTCTACTTCGACATCAAAAAGGTGGGCACTGTTGAAAAATTGTATTCCAAAACTAAAAATCAGATTATAAGTATATGCTAATCGTCCGTCATTGCTACTTCATAAATGATAGTAAAGTGTGGTATTCAACATTGTAACTCATAGTACAATAATATTTACTGCACATAACAAAGACTGTTAAAATGTGGTGTTCATAGTAAATCACACTAAAATTATATTTAACGAAAAGAAGAAGAATAGAGTCCAGTATATTGGTAAATTTAATTTATTATTTATGGATATAATAATATGGTAAATTACACTTTATTTACCAATATTATTATCTATGATCTGATGGATAATAATATTGGTAAATTACACTTTATTTGCGCCTTTTACTGTTTCAGTCAATCCTTACACTGACACTGTAATCATAAAATTGTCAGATTGTCATTTCGAATTAAAATTACCCAACGCTTTCTCAGCGTTTCATTCCGCGGCCAACACATGCCAACTTAAATGTTTATTTCATTTACTAGTGGCATGACAACACAGTACGCAGGAGTTAGTTTTTGGCATGATTATAACAGATCCGGAACATTGACGTTTAAGGTTAAAATGGTGGGATTATCACAGTATTGTCACTCAGCGGACCCCCTATAAATCCCACAATGCAAAGGGCGCCTGGTTTGTTTTGGTTTGTGACGTCATCATGCAATGGATCTATTGGAACTGAAAAAATGGAATTGAATGGAATTGGAACTGAAAAGATGGAATTGAGTGGAACTGGAACTGAAAAGATGGAATTGAGTGGAATAGGAATTTAAAAATGGAACTGAGTGGAATTGGAATTGACAAGATGGAATTGAGTGGAATTGGAACTGACAAAAATGGAATTGATCTGATGTCTGTTTCTCCATCAGATAATATTATTTAAATGTTTATAAAAATAACTCAAAATCCTAAAACACTATCTGGGGACCATTTCAGTAAGATTTAAAGTCATCCTTTATCTGATATTTTAGACCTTAATTTTGTCCTTAAATATATTTGACCTAAACATTGTTATGTTGCGTTTCACTAAGATTTTTCTCTTTAAAATTGACCTTAAAAATGTCCTACAATTCGAGAACTTAACGACCTCTTTTAGGGTGTCCTTATTTTGGTCTTTATGGGAAAAAATGGCGCTGATTGTCAGAAAGTATCCTAGAAAAATGTCTCGCGTTAAGGACGAATTTAAGGACGAATCAATTGATCCTTAATTGTAGGACTTTTTTAGAGAAACGGTTTTAGGAATTTGTCCTAGAAAAATAAGGAGGTCTTTCAGATTAGGACATCTTTAATTAAGGAGGTCCTTATCTTAGTGAAACGGTCATCTGGTATCATAGATATAAGGAAATATTCCTAATTACTTGAGGGTAGCCATTGTGGCTTCCTCGAATGTTAGATGGTATGGCGGGAAGGAACTAAGTCACATGTTCTGACCTCAGATTGCACAAGGGTCATGTTGCCATCTGGATCCCGATCAAGTCAGGTCTGAGATGCTCTGGCTTAGCCATCCCCCTGATCTTACATGCCCCCCCACACTCAACCTAACTACTACTAGCTGACACCGTCATTGGTTCACTGACATAAATATGACAGTTTTTAGTAGATGCTTCTTGTTACAAGAATATAAAATGATTGATTTGAGCAATTTCACTTTATAGTTTTCTTTAGCCATTTCAGTAACATATGAGGCAGTTTGGACCAACTATACTGTAATATTCGTAAGTACACTTTTGTTATAAAAATACATGTTCTGCCCGACCCTCCCAAAACATTGCATACCATATATGTAGTACATGCCATATAGTATAATCCACAATTGTTAAACATGTACAGGCAGTACTGGAAGGTTGATGGCTCATATCATACAGTATAAAGCAGATATTATACAATATCAAGCAGATGTTATACAGTAAAAAGCAGATATTACACAAAGCTTGACAGTTGCAGTATGGTTCCACAAAATTTCGGCTGGTGACAAATATGCTTCATAGAAATATTCAAAAGTGGCAAAGCGAAAAACATTGCGGAGTATGAAGACACTGGCAGCAGAACACAAGCGAAGTCATGTTAACGCAATACGTCAAGTGCTAGGAACATAACGAAGTACCTTGTGTCTACGTCTGGTTGGTGACACAGGACTCCCTACTGGATTCGTGTCCTTCCTAAGAATTAAGCCAAATCAACATGCATTACTCTGTGAACACTTCATCAAAGTAATGGCAAAGCATTATAATCTAGACAAGACAACAAACTTAGACAATCAACTAAGCATTCTGTAAGGGTACTTAACATATGAATGGCTTAGGAAAAGACACAGATTACGAACAAATGAAATATACTATATACATCAAAACTGGTTTTTTGGCTTTCAAGCGATCACGAACAACAAAATGGAAATAATACACATTTAATCTAAACATAGTAAATTATGTGTGTAAATGTTAGATAAGGTTGGGTACAGCTAAAACTAAGTAAATAAACAGGGAAAATAATATAATTGAGAGAATGAAAGAAACACCTTTTAAGAAAAAGCAATTGATATCTTTGTGTCCACGGGTGTGTATGTGCGTGTATATACTTGCGTGCATGCGTGTGTGTTTGTGGAGGGGGAATGGTGGGTGGCTGGATAGGTGGAAAGGTCTACACGGAACCGACTATGTGTTTGCGTGTGCATTCACACACTTATATATGTCGATTTATCTCATTTAACTGTGTATATATATATATGCATGTGCTTTCCACATTTTAAAAGAAAGCATCACATACCAGGGGAGAATTTTAATGCCTTCCTTAACACTAGTGACATCGAAATGTATTCCATAACAATTAGGAAACGACAAAACTTTGCCAATTAAAGGTTCTGGCATATGACCAAAAAATATTCCATTCACGATATGTCAGGTTATTTGGACTAAAATGGTATTACATAGTTAAACAATAATTAAATAATTAATGGACTGTTGTAATGTGACATATGATGCTATCCTAACAAAGCCTTCCCAAAAGTGGAAAACTTTATTTTTTTTATAAAAAACAGAATCAAACCCAAGGTAAACATTATTTGAAACTGAATACAAATACTGCTAAGGTGAACATTTAGTGCCCTCAGGGTGCCAAACACATTCTAAGCATTAATACATTTGGATCACTAGTCCCTAACGTGCAGAATTCATCATTCTGAACTGCACTGCACTGCACTGAACTGCACTGCACTGCAACAGTTAGATGGAACACCAAGTCCATTCTGTGGTTCATCATAGCACCAAGAGACATTTTATTTTTGACCTTTAAATGATCCGAGTTAATTTTTGTTAAAGTTACTGAATTCTAAGAGTTGCTGCCTTTTAATTACTTGTTCCAGTCTTCTGATCAGAATGTCTAAAACCAATACATTATTTTGTCAGATACTCTCCTGCAGGGTAGTTAATATAACACGCAGAGCTGCAGATCTGTGGGATGTGAGATCATATTGCTTTGGTGACCATGGTAAAGGAAGTCATTTCCCCAAAATCCTGATATATATGTTACAGTTATGTATATTACCTGAAATTTTCAGATAATCTGTATTGAATCTCAGTTAGCAATTGATGTATTACATATACATATTACCTGATTATACATATATGTACTATATGTATGCTCTGGTCTTCTTCAATCGTGACTTTTTGGCACAAATGGGGTCTTTGGTCCTAGATTAACCCCCCAAATTGGGGGTTCTTTGTTTTAGATCAAATTATGTTTGGATATGCATGGTGCAGTTTAATAGCAGTATATATTAACCAACCAAATGATCACATGGGTGAGTCCATTATATGACCGTGAAAATGTAAGCAACACCAACTCCACCACATACAGTCCCGGAGACAACCAATACAAGAGCTCCGCTACAGTTGATTAAAATAGGGGTCTAATTTCCCATCAAACGGGCCAAAAGGGGATCTTTCCCTTGGCAAAACATATGTATACATCCCAACTCTCCATACCACCTCCCCTAATGACCACAGTCAAGTTTATAGAAAATACGGAACCTATAATACTTTTTTCTCCCATTAAACTTCCCATCTAAAATTGTTTACATCAAGAAGACGGTGTTAAAGAAATAAAAATAATTCTTGTACATTTTAGTCATCGTTCTGACCATTGGGTCTTTATTTTCCAGAGGATTGGACAATTCTTGTTTTAAGTTTCTTCAAACGATTGAATGATTTTACAAAATTAAGGAATTGATGACGACGATACAAGATGAAGGCAAAATGGTAAACAAAGGAAAATAACTAGGAACAATCCTATTGATTCGTTAGGTATTCCTGAAGTGAGGACACATACTTACTGACATATTGTGTGTGCGTGTGTGTGTGTGTGTGTGTGCATGCATACACATGCAGGAGTGCACAAATACAGTTCTGTGAGCCATATAAACACAAAGAGCAGCATTTCTGTAACAGACTAATAGTCTCCATTCATTAACATTAAAGCATCTCAGTAGAGGCACGTTTTAAACGTGGATCACTCGATCTAGGACAAACTCTGAAATACCTGATTCTCACTGATTTCGAATAAATCAGAACGAGATCGTCCCGAAAGATCGGATTTTTCCTTTGCCGAACTGTTGGCGCCTTTATTTTTGCGCACTTTTTTGAATACAAAATCATCTTCACTCATAGCGAGCTTCAGAAGCTTCGATGAGACGTTGCCCAGCTGCGACGACGGATCATCTGCGTCCTCTTCACCCAGCGGAGGTAAATGTCCAGCTGAATCCTATGTTAAATGGCAAACAATGATTAGGCAGCTTGGGTCGGGAGGGGGTGGGTGGGTGCATTCTCATTCGTCAGCTGTGTCACTGAACAGCACTGGGCAATGATAAATTTGGCAGATGGCCAAAAAAGCAAAAGGGAAAGAATTTAGCAGATGAACTAAAACGGGAATATAATAATTAACGAATACAAAGAAGGATAATAAATATACTAGATATTTTATAATTGCTGTAATTGTTAAATTTCAATTTAATGAATAAACAGAAAAAAAATAGGATCATGTTAACATAATTCCCATCCAAAATATATTTTAATCTAACTAAAAAGAAATACTACTAAAGATTTATGAGGAGCAAATAACTTGATTAAATAATTACAAATCAACTGCACACTATAAGCTAATGAAACAACACTGAAATATTATAAATAAATATTATATATATATATATATATATATATATATATATATATATATAATTGTATATTCAATATTTAGTCTTATTTTCATAACGTACAGGATAAAATTATATCAGATCATGAAAAATTATTAATCATCTCACAGCAGGCTCGCTGCAAACATATTAACATAACATGGTGACGCACAACAGAGCAAAGAAATATATATCGGCAAATATTGGCATGATACCCACCTTGCCATTATGTTTCTTCTTTGCCCATTCTCCGACCAGCATGCTGTCATCGGCTCTCATTGCCAACTCAGCCTTAGACATGGTTGCCATGGACTTGTTGTCGAGACCCATTTCTGCTGCCTGATACTGAAGGATGAAACAGATATGCACAACCGATTAGTCTTTTGTTTGCATCCACCTGATTATGCTTCTAGTTTATTCTGTTCAGAGTGTAACATATGAATGGGTAGTTGTTTGTAAGCAAACGTTTGTTGGTGGCTGGTGTTTGTTTACTGCTGCATGCCGCATAAACAAAACTGTAAACAGACTGTGGCATGTTACGAGACAAAGTGGTGAGATGTATTTTTCAAGACAATTTCGGGATCAGAAAATAAATGAATGGTAGAAAATTTTAATAACTCACACACACACACACACACATATCCTCTAAAGTCCAATTAAGGCATGATCCAGTTTCTGGCATATTTGCCAGATTTTGACACCAGTTTTGTCATAATTATATTACTAAAGATTCTAAACTTGCCTTCTATAAGGATTACTGCTAAAGCAAACTGCTGCTAAGTAATGTAAAGAAGGTTAACTAAACTAGGTAATTTGTGCTCATCAACTGTAGACAATTAATACAATAATCAGGAATACAGAAGCTATACGGAAAAATAAAACAAACAAAAACCACAAACAGAGTTCCCACCAGAAATTTAAAAAGCTTCTTCAACATTTACCTGAAATTTTCCTCACAGTTACTGGTAACATTTTATATTTAGATAAGTATTTAGATGGCTAAATTTGGCCACATATGGTAATGCAAGATTCCCACCAGACTGGGGTAAATAGGAAATCACATGATGCTAGACATTGGTGCATCATACAACTTCTAAGTTCTTTGTTGTTTTTCAGCATATTTAGGTCATGAAAATGCATCAAATGTTGAATATTTTCATTGGAAATAACATGCATTTAACCGACCAATTCTTAGCTGAAATGGTTTTAGAAGATTATTAACCATTGCATGCATGGCATAGGAACTCTGATGCGAGATAGCTTATGATGATTTCGTTATCTCCACTGATGTATGTATGCTAGAGTTAATCTGTATAATCAGGTAATACGTATATTACCTGAAATCTTCAGGTGATACGCGTATTCCTACCTGATATTTAATACACATTACATGAAAATTTCAGGTAATATACATATTACCTGATTATACAGATTAACTGTAACATATATAAACCCGTTTGCTTTTCCTTGGTGATATTTTGTGGAGACTCACCAAAGCTAACGTCATAACATGCCAATACTGTGACGTCAACGACGAACCTTATATAGAGGTAAGGAGCCACACCGAAACATAGGTCACACATAGATCATCTCGGTTGGACATTATGATGGGATCCATGCCATAATCCTCAGCAATTTGACTGTCTAATCATAACTCTGAATAGACCACTGATCTTACTTAGTGATTTTGGTTGTTAGAGAAGTGACAGAGAGCATACATTATGATGGTCTGAAGTATCTCTTCCCGCTTAGTTTCAACTGACACAATGTATATTGATTCATAACGTACACGCGGGACAAGATTATCAATAGCACGAGGCCGTTGACCAGGACAAGCTCTGGCCATGTGCAGATTATTCGCATTACCCACATCATCAATTTGATCAGAAACCTTTCAGCCATCATCCAATGGGTACTTCTTGTTTGCGTCAACTTTGCAGTGAAGTTCCACAGAAGTTGAGGTCACTACACTGATGGCCAAGTTGCTGAGTGATGGAGATGAGCAGAATACTATCATACTCGTTCGTTGAAATCCATCGAATATGGAACAGAATTACCAAATTTTCCTGAAACTTTGGAAATAACAAATTTCCAAATATTTCCCAGACAGTTTTCACTTTCCCTGTTTTCACCGATATGTGGGAATCCTGTATAATAAAAGTGCTCATTTTATTTCGACTTTCTCTAGTAATATTGCATATACTGCAAAATATATCTGAGAAACAGGCAATATCTTGATTTTGCTAAATGTCCAAACTTCTGCCATTTTAACTTTAATGATAGCGGATGCAACTTCAAATACTGTAGGTCCCGGCCTTTAAGCCAATACTTTGCATCAATATTTTTATCCCTACTTTTTAGGATGGCTTAATGGCCAAAGTGCTATTTCAGTGTCAATAAATTCAGTCATCAGGAAAAGAAATTTCAGGGTATTAGCAGCCGTCCATATGCAGATGCACATCAAGTCACAACAGAAGAATGTCAACATCAGACATGGGGTCAATTCCATTTGGCCAATTCCAATATTCCACATCAAATTTATCAATTAAAATTTAAAAACATTCAATTCCAATTCCAACTCTTTTTATCGACTACTTTTTACCATGAGTAAGTACTCTGAGTATCTAGCTGGAATACCTACTCCGAGTAGTTTATATTCCAAGTAGGATTGTCATGGAAGAAATTGAATAATAACTAAACAGTAAATTAATTTCTGGATTTTAATGTTTTGTAGGAAACTTCAATGCCAATTAAAAATGTATCAATTCCAATTCAATTTGTTTTTAAATAATCAATACCAATTTCAGAATTGAAATGACCCCATGTCTGGTCAACATTATCATTTAAACCCATCCAATCACAGAGTGAAACAAGATGATGATAATAGTTCATGGCTTTATAATGAAAATCAATAGTTAAATGTAGAATTATCTGATTTTTGTAATTAGGGATAAATATATTTATTTAATTAGTATAAAATGAAAATGTTGCTGTTTTACCGCCACTTTTGTGCACAAGGTAGGCTAAATGGGCCGAGTGACCTGCAAAGGTAATGAGGCGAAGTTATAAAAAAAAAACACCCTTCTGACATAGCCCAGCCGTGGTTTGAACCCAGGTGCTATAGATCTGTGGCCAACCATCCTATCAGTTAGGACATGGGGGTGCCCCTTATTTAGTTAGTAAGCGTCTCTCGTAAGTTGCATTTTGTATTGATCGCCATCTAGAAAAGTGCACTGCACGACTTTCAATTTGAAGCCAGTATTGTATCTTATTCGTTTGGCTTTTTTGGCAGCAAAGACATGTGGGAAGATGGCTTTAAGTAGCTAAATAGGTCCTCCAATTTGTATATAAACTGTAACAAATAATATACAAATTGGAAATAAATTTCATTGCCATTGACATCTTGATTTTGTAGAAGAGCATGTTTATCATTGTTGTAATAATATAGGATCGTTGAAACCAAAACATTTCAGTTTAAATAACAATATTTAATTCAGTAATTTTATTATCATTTCACGACGTGATCTCGTCTCAAAATATTATTCACTATTCCCATGATAACACTTTCTGGTTCACCAGGGCAATGTTTGATGGTGTTCATTTGCTATTTCCTGCATTAAAAACATACTGAAGTGGAAAAGTTCGGATTTTTAAGTCAGTTTAATAGACCATAAATGTGTTGTTTTAAGCCTAAAAGTCGACCTCGGCTTAATGGGCTTAATGCCTGCTACGGTAGTTACGCTTAAAGTGTAAGAAATTGAGAAGTTTAAAATATTTTGTTTCTGTTGTGAAGCCAATTCATAATTATGTATATATAATCAGCTCTCATTTTATCAAAAAATTAAGAATACACAGAAGGGTCAGATTATCAGCTTTGACTATCTATCTATTTATTTATCTACACACACACACACACACACACGACTGGTGCTATATGATGTACAAAAGTGAAGACAGAACACATATTATAATTAATTAAGCAACGATTGTTTGGTGCTTAATAAGCAGACTATATAATGCCAAATAAGATTTTCAGTACCTCTAAGAACGTCTTAAACAAATCTTCGGCTTTTGGCGATACATAAGACTGTATTTCTTTCAACGTTCCCGTTCTTGGCCTCTCCTTTTCGTTCTTCAACATTGCATAGATTTTATCGTTGAGGTGGATCTTTTTGCGTGCCCCTTGTTCTATATAGCTCCTGGAAAAACAAGATTGGTAACATGAAATATACTCTGGGGGGCGACAAGGCTGCAAAATTTTCAAGATATTCCAAAATAAAAAGCATCATAGCTTCTCTTTCTGCTTGCCATTAATTCAGAAATAAAATCTTGGTTGGTTTGTAATGGCCGGATTAAAAATGGGTTAAATTAGCGGGAAGGTGATACATTTATGACTGTGTACAGACTTGTATATATGATTAGCCTGCATGTCCTTCTTGTGTTTTGTTGTTTTGTTGTCCATCATTGTGTAGTAAGCTTCTATATCCAGACACAGATTCAACAGGTTGCCGGCATCCTTTCCTTCCATGTCTGCCAAATATTTCTTGAACATCTGCATAAGCCTGTAAATAACATAGGATAAAACTGAAAACTGTCGACCATTGATAGCACCACACACACACACACACATACACACACACACAAACACACACACACAAATAATACTGTAAAGTGGCTTAGAGCAGCTACACACACACACAAACACACACACATAAATAATACTGTAAAATGACTTAGAGCAGCTACACACACACACACACACACACACACACACACACATAAAAAATACTGTAACGTGACTTAGAGCAGCTATCTAGCTGTGAATAGGGCACTTTATAAATGTCACATATTATTATATATATTATTATAAATACCACAGACTTTTGCTTCTTCTATTACCCAATTATATAAAAGAATAGAATTACCAATACACATTCTATCATAGGCATTGAAATATATGTTAATTTTTTATATATTTAGGTTGTTTTCACACCCCTCAAATTTCAGTTATAATTGATCATTAACTTGACAAAACTCTGTGACCATTCTTAACAAATGTCACATAAAACAAACACAAACTCGTCAGCAACAAAATTAATTTAATAGATGCTAAACGTACCCCTTATTATTAAAGCTTTCTTGTAATGTTGGTGTTTTCTCCTGTGCTTCCTGTTCATCCTGTTGACCTGCCACTTGACCTGCAGATTGACTCCCTTCACCCTGCTGGCTCTGATTCTGAGACTGGTAAATGTATTAAAATTATTCTAATCAACCGGATCAGTAGATTACACTAACTAGAAAGTAAACCTGACAGTCGATTAAAGGACTGGGTACATATTGTTAAAACACATCATTAACACATTAATTATGTATGATGTACCCAAAATGAGACAGAATTTATTGAAATTACAGGGGAATGATCTGACACATGAATGATGGCTCGTTTAACAAAATAAAGCACACGTTTACCACACACTGATTAAATTATTACTATTTCTCAGCATTTAATCTGAAATTAGTATCAACATTTTCTTTTCTTTATGAAAGTGTATGAAATATTCCTGCTTAAAATACATCTTTTACGGCAGTTATTTTACGTGGCTTACCTACCTCAAATGAGGGAGACGCATATGGTCTGTAACTTACCGCTTCACCACGGGGACTAATTATAAAATAAATTTATAATACCCGTATATGACGTATTTGGCAGAGAAAACCTTGCCAGTTGTCTGGTTGGATTAAACTCCTCCTACTATAGTGCCACGGGCGGGATTAGAACCTCTGACCTCCTGCACAGTATGACCATGAGTAAGAAAGTCCCACGCTCTTACCCACTAGGCCATAGAGGTGGATGTGTGTGTGTATTATGATGTGAAACAATATTTAGAATAGCAAAATGACCTGATTTATTTTTAAATTATCTGAAATTCATTCATTCATTCTTTATTATTATTAGTAGTAGTAGTATTTAGTTCCAAAAAAGTGTTCACATATCTTAATAATAAAGCACCTATTACAAGCTGTTCCAATATTTGTTGCCATGCATGTATTTATGGGATGTGGGGAAATAGTGTAGAAAGTATTAATGCTCTCTTTTTCTGTAGTACTTTATAGGTAAAGATGAAAGAATGAATTCCTACTCATTTATTAATTTCAGTAAATAAACAAATATCTTGTTCATCCTCAGCACTGACCACATCTAGTACAAATGAGATGACCTGAGCATTTAGATTGATGGATGAAACATTCCACAGATACAGATAACACATTAGGATCTGATCCTATAACTCAGAGGTCTGTAGAACAGTGCGCTGTGAGCTGTTATCATGAAGTAACTTCATATGTAATGTTAAATAAGGGAGTGTTACAATTGAGGTTTTCTATTGAATGCCAGAAGCCAATTCATCAAGGAAATCCATTTATTAACGCACAACTATCGTCAATAGTTAAAAATTAATAATCTCATAGTGAGCTCTGGTGGTCTAGTGGTTAAGCATGTTGCATTTTGAGCAAAGGGTCGCAGGTTCGATCCCATGAAGAGGTGGAAACTTTTCCAGGGATTAATTTCTCAGTTCACAATAGTGTGTGTGGTTGGCCAAGTTAAAGAGTGCTGCCATCTCCACTGAATTAAATAAAAAAGGGGGACATTAAAGACCCCCTGGGGACATAATACACTCAGGCAGTGATCACCCTCATGATATTTTGGTTCCATCATTCTGTACTGCTCCCCTGTGAGTGGTTGGGAAGGAGATTTGAACTACCACTCAATAAAAGGGACCATACTGAAAATAAATGCTCATACTTTCATGTGCTCTTCCTGTTTCAAGATCATAGATTGTGAAACGAAAGAAAATCAGTAAAAAATCAATAAAAACCTCCAGGTTGTGGGTTCAAATCCAACTCACACCTGTATATGTGGGATGTTACCGTGGGGAGACATCCCTTAGCCATACAATCCACATGTGACCATCACTAATGGTAAATAACTAAAATCCACTAAACTTCAATAAAATTTATAAAATAGTTGATCAATTGGAAATGTGATTCGATACATTATTTATTTTGTTTACCGGAAATGCAACATTCCTCTTCATTTTTGCTTCCTTTAGTCTTCTCATGGCAGCCCTCACTGCTTTTCTTCTCTCTTTCTCCATAACTTTTCGACGTTCCCGATTACGTTGTCTTATTTCAGCCCGTCGTGCCTCGTCAATACTTTCAGCCATGGACAGAGCTGTTCTCAGCCGTCTGCCTCGCTCTGACTCCGTCGATGGTGGATAACTAAAAAAAAACCACAGCACCATCTAATTACTGCAATGATAATCTAAATTGTGAAGGCTTTCTATACAGTCATCGGTAGGCGCCACATACTCCAAAAGTGATTTTTTACACGATGCATCATGTAAGTAATGCTTCAAGCATCTTCCTTTTCAACATTCTGTAAGTGTTTCTTGTCATTGAAATGATGTAATATGAATAAATAATTCGAAATTAATTGAAAAATAAATCAATAATAGAAATATAATTAAAGATAAACTAACCGTTTTGTCCATGGCCGAGGCCTCCTCACCACAAGATGTTCTCTCTCCTCGTCGAGGTAAACCTCAATTTCATCGGCTGTACTAGGCGGAGAGTCGATTGGACGAACCTGACAACTAGATAATTGAAATTCAGGTTATTTAGCTTCAGCACTCATCATAAGTTTGAAAATATATAATTGTGTGTTTGAAAATTATGTGAACTCTTCATCAATAAATGATGACTGAAAGTTGTGAAGCAAAATGGCAATATATCCATGAAGAACTTCAGTTACCACCCACTTTAGACAACCCTCCTCCCACACCCAGATAACAAACAGGAAAACAACACAGACCATCTATAATACAGTCCACATTAACACACACTTCTAACTCCATCAGAACAGAAACATTGTGTATCATTTATCACACAAAAATGTTGAAGATATAACTTACTCGAGGTAAGCTTTTAGATCCTCTTTAAGAAACCTGATCCAGGCTTTCTCTAGCTGGCCAGTAGTGTCCTGCTGCACAGCATTAAAGATGCTTGCTTCGACGAAGTCCTGACTCTTCAGGAGTGCTTGGTGAATGTAATCTTGTTTATCAGGAGAGACGCCTATATAGGAAGAGGTAAGGAAATGTTAACGAGTTGATCTGACCAACGGATAATAAATTCCATCGAAAATAAAAGTGTTTCTGCAATCGGATAAATTCCATTAAGTAAACCAACTTTTATCACATCGTTAATGAAACTTTAGATAACGCATTTGTTGTTATATCAAAATTAACATGCGAATTAAATGGAGGCTAAACTCTATAAACGGGATTCGAGGAATGACATAATTGTGACATAACTGAACTGCAGTGTCATGGTGTTGATGCATCAAATCATAATACATATGATTGCATTATGATCATAAACTATCACTGATAAAACAAGCCATATGTTGCTCAATTAATGTTGTTTCGCATTTGTGCTCATCGTAAATATTATCGTTGTGAGTACATTATTTGCCTTTAGTATTATCTGGGAAAGCACATGAAATAATTAGATTTAAAATATTTTTTATCATCACAAAATTATCATCATTTGGAAAGTGCCACATCCGAGTTCTTTGATACTATCATTAATTTAACTTTAATTAGGTACACTTTAATGTGTTATGGGAATGAACAGAAACAATTTTGAAATGGGAACAAAGTTGAATAGTTGATGATTAATGGTAGATATTGATTAATTTGCAGATAACTTAAATATTGATGTGATGCCAGTCATAAAGTGTTGGAGTATGTGCATCTGTGTAGATTTATACAACTTATGCCATTATTCATCATTAAAATGTAAATATTGTTGACGTGATTACAACAACAATGTACTTACTACTGTTGACACAATCATGTTGTGGTCATGATTTTAAATTTCAAATGTTTAAAGAAAGCATTTTCATTCTAATATAATCTGGACATCGCGCAGCAAGTGTTGCTAAGCAAAAATCAAACGGATTCAGTATGTCTGTTTTTACCTATGCTGTTCGGGCCATCCTTCGAGATAAATCTGTTAAATATATTCCAGGCATGACACATGCGTAACAATCTATCTGCAGATCTGTCTTCAGCCATTCCATATTCCGTTGCAGATTCCCAAAACAAGAATCTGTTGAGCAGTTCACCATTCTGATGCCTAAAAATGACATGTCTCGGAATGAACTCCAATACATTTTAAATATTATTTAAATAGAAACTGCCTTCAACCGTATTCTCTAATATTCAAAAACACTTTGTTACTTCTTGTTGACATTTGTACCAAATATTTGTCAAACATATGATTCAAGTCGAAAAATGAAATGCTTAAAAACCTAACAACTGCAAATAACAGAATTACTTACGTTTCTAAAAACATTTTAAAAGGACCACCAGCAGCTTTATCTGCTAAAAGTGCCAAGGAAAACTTTTCTCTTAAGGTTCTGAAAGTGAAATATCTTCGGTTATACACTTAGTCTTGATACGAACATATTTTCTACTGATAAGGCCATTGTTGTTTGAATACTTGCTTTACAAAGCCGCCAATCACACCTTAACCCACTGCGGGGAAATAAAATTGGCTTTTATTCTTTTTATTATTATTTTCGCGCTGACCTGCCTGACCATAACTTAAAATATGTGGAACAATTTGGAACAGTGCTAGCAGAAACATTAAGTCAACCAATCAGGGGCCAGATAAGAATCTGTTGGAAAGATGGCGACTCATGCCAGTGCTGACAGTGACACGTCTACTGTTTATTATTCGCTGACGAATTCTGATCAAAAGAAAATTATAAATGCTCAGAAAAGAAAAACTATTGAACAGATTGTCAAATCCAAACTAAATGAAGGATATGTTATAGAAAATATTGTCGTGGGCCAGATAATCATTGAGGAAGGAGGTCAATATCATTATATCAATGTAAAAATATAACATAAAAACAGAGTAATCCAGAATATGTGTCGTGGGGCATTTGTAAATGGTTGGGTACCAAATCTGGCAAATCTTTCAGAAACTAGAACTTTGTGTAATATATTTTCTACTGACCCTATGTTTACAGTAATTTCTTTTGACACGACCAACCCTAATTTTTGGGAGGGAAATTTTCTGTGAAACAAGTATTCAAAAACAATGGCCTAATGACACTGAAGAAGTTAAAGGCAAATACAACAATGAAATAAATAATTTAATATATTCAGTACTTCAATTGTTGATAAACTTTCTATTTAGATAGACAATGAAGATACACAGAGTTTATTGTATTTTTATCAGATATTATAGCCAGTAAATTCTTCTGGGATTATTGAACCTATTCATTGTAACAACCAGCATCTATAAAGGTATATGAATTTACAGTGAATGCATATTTAAATTGTTATATGGCAGTATAGGCTTATTTGTTTATATACATTGTGTGTATTCAGTTGTATGTTCCAGTTATTTTAGCTCAAATACATTTTAGTTTGGTGGTTTGTTTTCACGGAGATACTAGGATGCCATTTCTAAGCTTCATATCTCTCTCTCTCTCTCTCTCTCTCTGTGTGTGTGTGCGTGTGTGTGCATGTGTGTCTGTGTGTCTGTCTGTCCATCTGTGCATGTGTGTTTGTGCATATTTACACACATATGCATTTTTTTTAAATTACTACTGTTGATGTCTTCATTGTTTTTGTTCTTGATATCACTTCAAATACACTTTCCTAACTCGTATTATACAATAAATTCCACTTTTAATGTTATGCTTGGTAACAAATAGTTATAGCTATGTGCTCCCTTTATATACATATCATTTACAAATAAACATCATTTAATTGTAATCAGTGGTCGAGACGGTATAATAAACATCAGCCGAACCATCCGTCATTTAATTAGGTATGTGCTGTTTATATACGCCTTTGTATAATATAAACATTTTACAAAACAAGTTCTATCGCTTATTGATTTATCAGTTAATAAATATTTTTGTTGACATGAAAACATAAAAAGATCCTTTCTTCCTTCAGCCTTGAGTGTTGCTATCATTTTGCAAACACACTGGTTCATGTGCAATTTCTGAGCTGCCTGTCTTTATTTATCTTTCTTTTAAGTTAAATGATTATTTTTTGCCTTTACCTCAGATTTTAAACATTGATAAACTGCTGTTTTACCTGCTTGTAACATTTAATAATAATAATAATGTATATTTAATAAAGTGCCCTTACTAGCAGAAGCCACTCAACTGGGCACTGTACAATGATACTCCAAATAATATGTCTATAAAAACATATTAGCCCAGTTCTGTGTGCTGGTAGGTTTCTAACCCACATCAGTAGTTCCTCTGGCTATCACCAGGTGGTGAGTGTGAGTTGGGAAAGGTCTATTGTAAGTTCGTAAGGGATAATAATTTATTTTGTTTACAGATCAATCAGATGCTCGTTAATCATAACAAGTTGATGAATTTCGATGTGTAAACATCACTGAATTTTATTACATCTAAGGCATATAGGGATGTATATAGTCAATTTTTGCTATCCTATCAGTCCCACCAATACAAGATAATTGCTCTTACAGATCTGAGCATTTAAGTAGTCATGTGTCAAATACATCACTATTAATTGCAGTATTAACTGTCCTAAAGACAATAGCATGTTAAAATATAAATCATAGCCAATACAGCTACATCCTTCATCACACATCTTAATTACGCACCTGCCCTTTACATTATAACCAATAACGATGAGTTATCATACAAATCTCTAACTGAATTTTACAAACATATATCATTTGGGGTATCACTGTACAACACCTTTGGAAGGCTTCTGCTAGTAAGGACACTTTATTAAATATACATTATTATTATTATTATTATTTTGTTAATACTGGGCTGAGTGTGAGTCAGGACTAATGTATCCATATTCAGCATACATCATCCCTGCTCAACACACTTTGAGTATAATACTCATTATTAACCCCTGTAATTAATCCAAAATAATAATAAGAAGCTATTGTACAGAATGATATTTGATTAAAGGTTTTAAGTCAACTAATGAGACCATCACTGGCATGTCACATTAACATCCAAGAACATCCCAAGAAGTGACGTCAAATGGATGTATGAGGGATACACTCAGAACTGAAGATCTCTCATGTCTACAATCTATCTTTAGGAGAATTTCTATTTAATCCATAATCATTTCAGTTATGTTAATAAGGATGCTTGGATTCCTGTACATGGTCCTTACATCCTCCCACCCATTTTTTATCCAAAGTATTGTGGGTATTTTCATTTAGCCATGTTAATTGTTACCTTCCGACTTCGTATGTTAATCGAACAGATTCAGCCGTTAGACACTCAAACAAAATTAATCGGGTTTTGTTTGAAAAACAGCTGGATTGACCAACTAAGCACCAGTTTTGAAGACAACTGTGTTCAACTACCCGATGGAAAATTGTAAACAATAGGCTCCAGGGTTCGGCATCCAAGAATAAACTTCTTACAACTGAATGCAAAATGCAGCAGTCTGTATTACACTGAAGCAGTACCATACGTACATCAAACCGCTAACACTTTGCCCCTAGAAGACGTGAACAAACTACAGTTAAATTACAACGGTACTCACATATGCGTTGTTTTCCATTCTAGTTTAGGTTTCGCCGATTTTATCCTATCATCCAGCTTACGACCGCCTTTAGATATCGACTCCCAGCCCGTGCTGCACGCTATGTGCATGATCTGCTCAGCCCTGACCGGCATTGAGTTCACTAACGATATCGAGGGGAAAAACGATGTCGCCGTGCTGTCCTCGCCAACAAACAACTCTTCCGGTTCATCTTCCTGTCTCCTCAACTCTTCACTAAAGGACGTACAAACAGATAATGATAATGGATGGATGAATGTTGTTTAACGACACATCGGCACAATTTAGGCCATTCAGTGTCCTAGAATGATAATGATGATGATGATAGTCATAATAATAATAATTAAGCTAATGTGATAAAGCATACTGATTGGCATGAATCAAAAGATGTATACAACATACAGGTATCCCTTTCTTGGTGTAGTATCTAAATACCAATAATATTTTTACTGCTTTTGAAGAAAGATTTTAATTTTTTTTTAAAGATGATGCAACTGTCGCAAAAAGTGCTCATCTATTGTCTATCAATGTAATTAACACATTAATTATTATATTATACATTAATTGGTCAAATATTAGATTGGGGATTAATCATAACTTTTCATATGCATTAACCTACGAGTGGCTACCACATTATACAACTCTATGTCGTGTGCATTAATTACCATCAGTCATCATCACCAGTCATCATCAATCATCAGTAAGTAACACTGTTTTCTAGAGTAAACCCATTAATAAGATGACATTAAGTAATATACCATGCTTCACTGAATAACTGACTGCATAGCAACAGTGAGTGAATATACAATGTGTGAGTGTGTGTGTATGTATATATATATATATATATATATATATATATATATATATATATATATATATACATACATATATATATATTATAACCCTAGTAAATATATGAATGCATTTTCAGACTGTTCCATTTAAGGTACATCTGGATTAAATGTAAACCAAACAGAACAATAATGGTATTATAATTGTATAATCTTGTGGGGTATATCCACTAAAAGAGACAGCCAACTCTAAAGATCAAAACAAAACATAATTTCCTTTCCAGTACTACATCATCCCATTCAAGATAATCCTCAAACTTCCATCTGAAATACTGAGTCTCACTATCTCTTACTGATAAACTATTGTATGGGGGTGAAGAAGAGGGCACATCTATAGTGCAACTGATAGAGAGCTATGCTGCAGAACTCTGAATTGGAGTTTGGACCCAAGATTTGCTCATTTCTCTGGAAAGTTTCATCTGATCATCTCGCTTCCAGAGAAAGTCATCCTCTGCTGTATGTATCAGATCTGACTAACCCTAGTAATAAATTAAGCACTCACTCACTCACTCACTCACTCACTCACTCACTCACTCACTCACTCACTCACTCACTCACTCACTCACTCACTCACTCACTCACTCACCACCACTCACCACTCACTCACTCACCACTCACTCACTCACTCACTCACTCACTCACTCACTCACTCACTCACTCAACCCACCCACTCACTCACTCACTCACTCACCACACATATACTCACTCATTCATGAGAGATACCTTGAAATGTACATGATGGTCTAAAATGTGAAAAACAGCCGAGGATCAAGTCCAAAGTTCATCTTTGTACAAATAACCCGTCCGCAAAATTATATGAACAATAAAGTGGAACATAACCCAAGAAGCATCTTCAATGCACATCCAAGATGTCAGCTGCCTGGAGTGAACCAGTCTTCATTAGGAAAACATCCATCAATTCTAACAGCAACAACAACAATAACAGCAACAGCAACAACAAGTGACATAAAGTACTTTGACTGGAACTGAGAAATTCTCTCAAATCGTAAACTGGAACATATAGTGACTCGGTGACCAGTTCATCTTTGCTATCAATACACACGTGCTGCTGGAACAGATACACATCTATTTCTACACATCTATTATACTAACCACCTGTTACTCATTTTCCTAAATGTACAAAGCGAGAATGATATGACTGAAAAAGACAATGGCCACCAATACTAACGAAGACAATTACAAATAAATATTAAATATAAAAGCCAAAAACCGTATTGGGCATCCAAAATTAGCATAATCTAAATGGTAGCCCAATGGATCACTGATCACTACCACCTGAGTTCTAACATCAGCATGAGCATATTTGAAGGGTGTTTCATCTTTCACTTTACTTCATTACCTTTGGAGGTTGCTCGGCCCATTTAGCACACCATGTGCACATAAAACATCAATCATCATCACACAGATCGTGAGATTTTAGGCATCCTTTTTATTTATTAACCACGATTAATTTTGGGAAACTCATTGATATATCTAAGACCTCATAGGTACAAAAACTGTCGATGAAACTGTGCATGCACTAATTCTCTTTTTTCATAATTATTTTTATTATCCAGAGCTTAATCGTACATCACCATGCAATGTGCTCACATAAATGTAAATTTTAAGGTTAATTTAAAAAAGTGTGAGCAGTAAATATACAGCACGCAGCAAAGTGTGCAATTTAAATACACTCAGTTAACTTATAAATGATGGAAACAGCATCTTACGAATGAAAAAAATAAGCTTACTATAGCGTTATGCATTTAATTGCAAGGTTCTAAGTAACGAAATAAAGAAACCCTTTTCACTATAAATGTCTGACCGCTGATTCCTGAAACTATTTTATTTAGGAAGATATATAAAAGATGTTAATAAAACAAAAAGATGAAGATAATAAGATGACATACATATAACCATCGCTGGCAGATGACGAAATCAAAACTTAAATTACCTGAGTTCGTTCATCCTTTCCTTGTGAATTAAGAATCTTGGTACCCAGTAAGCGCGTAGCCTACGCAAGACGTCGTACTGCGTCCTGATGAATACTGTATGGCTAAGTCCCGCATTGTTGGCTGAATGAGAAATCTGGCGTTTGGCATCTTCGGTAAGTGCTAATTTATATCGGTCCTGGATATCCCTGTTGCAGAGTAACAACGACATTAATAATATATACGTCACCCGTCTATTATATTTGGAATATACACGGCACATCAAATAAAACATATACATCGCCTATAACATAAAAAATAATACCACACAGATATTGACAGGCTGCATAGTCCTGGCTGGTATCATGTGTCCCACAAAAGTATGTGCTACATTAACAAAAATGTCCGTCAAAAGCCCGAACCAGACATGGGGTCAATTCCATTTTGTCAATTCCAATTCCACCTCAAATTTATCAATTCCAATTCCAAACTTTTTTCTGACTCTTTTTTGGCCTAATATTTTTTACCATGAGTAGATACTCCGAGTACCTACTTAGCATACCTACTCTGAGTAGTTTATATTCCAAGTAGGATTGTCATGGAAGAAATATTTCTGAATTAAAACATTAAATGGAACCAAAGTTCTGGATCAATTTGGTTCCAGTATATTGGTAACAGCACATGTAAGTGTTAACATGGTAAAATCATCAAAGGTGTGTTTATATTCCACTGTCCAGTAGGAGCCTTGAAACGAATGTATTTGCTTAGCTCCGCCCAGCAGGGGTCAGATCCGGTATTTACTTTCACAACCCTGCTGGGTACTAAACCAATGACATATGGTAAGTTTATAAAATCTCTCAAATGGTTATTAAAAAGTTAGGTCTGGGGACAGGCTATATAGTCACAGTTTGAGGAGAGAAGGGGCAAGTTTTGGCTCCAGATTGGCATTCCTGGTGAGATGATAAAATTAATTAATTCCTAAATAGCAATATCTCTATATAGATTACAGGTATGATATGTGGTGGTGTCATAGTGGGGGCGGACCCCATGGTATCCAGACCATTTTAATTAGTTAAATGCTCACTTGGGGTGCCCCAGTCGGTGTGCATATCTGATATTTCCATCATTTTAACCTTAAACGTCAATGTTCCGGATATATATGAGCTCCGGTGGCCTAGTAGTTAAGCACCCGACACTTGGTGCCAACGGTCACAGGTTCGAACCCTGTAAGAAGTTGAAACTTTTCCAGGGATTAATTTCTTGGCTCACAACATCATGGTGGCTGACCATGTTAAATGGCGCTGCCGTCTCCACTGAATTATTTAAAATAAAGGGGGACGTTAAAATTTTGGCTCCATCTTTCCGTACTGCTCCCCTGTGAGTGGTGGGGGAGGAGGTTTCTCAACCACTCCAACATAGAGGCTGTGCTGATTAAGCGACAGCCTGGGGATTCTCCCCGAACAACAAAACAAACAATCATTATGGTTCCAGTATATTAGTAACACCACATATAAGTGTTAACATTGTAAAAGTGGTAAATTAATTTCTGGATTTAATTTGTTTGTAGGAAACTTCAAATTCCCAATTTCTCAATTCCAATTCCCAATTTCTCAATTCCAATTCCCAATTTCTCAATTCCAATTCCAAATTTCTCAATTTCTCAACTTATTTTATTTATTTATCGTTTTTCTAATCCAAAACCGACTGTTTGAACATTATCCCTCCCTCTCAGAATGGATCTTGCACTCAGGTACTCATCAGCTCACCGGGGAGTATACTAGAACTTGTACCATATTTGGGTTAGTCTATATACCATGTAGTCTAATCATAATTTTTTATCCACGGGCACAAATTCCTATGCATCTGTTTCATTGATGGGTTAATTAATAGATGGTACCACAGCCAATGAAAGTTTATTTTCCAGGACAAAATCACCATTTTTCAGGACAAAGTATACAAGATTTAAAGGTAACAAATCAAGATATGTGCCAAAAAGCATATCATGTTTATTCAGTGTATGTTCTATTATTGACATTTTTATAGTACAGCCTCCTCACTCCTTCTTAAGTTGTCTCATTGGCTTATTTTTTATTTAAATCTTAACTAACATGGGATATCAAGACTTATTTACCAGTACTTTGTTTCTTCTACAATAGGACTTTCATTCTACAGACTATTTTATTCTAAGTGGATTTTTATGCAGGCAAAATTTTCCAGGACATTTCCTGATTTTTCAAGATTCAAGGACATTTCCCGATACGCAAAATGAATTTGTTATTTTCCAGGATTTCCATAACACGTGCAAACCCTGTAATAAAGTATGTCATAATTTAAATATTTGCAATAAATTTGCATCTATTTAAAATAGCCATCATTTCTTGAGTTAATTCTCTGACACAGATCTAACGTATATCTTCGTTGCTTATTTATAAGATGGCGTAGTAATACTGAAATTTATCTTGGAACTATGTTTTGTTATATCTCAGAATCGGTGTCCTAATTTGACATCATTCATGGAGTGTACATGAAAAAGGTAAGAAATAGCCTTTTCATTCTCTACCCGCCCCCTCTTAATTTTACAGTAATTTTTACATCCATTCCAACTATAGAAGAAACCTAACAAACGTGCATGTGTGTGTGTGTGTGTGTGTGTGCACATGTGCATGTAAATCCATGAACATGCAAAAATATGGGTGGTGTGTGGCTTCAGAATACATCTGATTATTTATATAAAATGCATTTTGTATGTACTCTTTCTTGTCTGTTTACCATCAACCAAGTTCAAGTGCTAGATGGGGTATACTTCCATGTCTGCACATATAAATCTGTATATATATATATATATCACTTAATTTAGTTAATCCTTGAATAAAATAAGATACAAAATTCAGCCTTATAGTAATCCAAACTAAATCACTTGAAAAAAGGTCACAAACACTCACATGCCAATATCCTGATTGGTGGCATACAACCATAGGTGTTTAAAATTGCTAATAAAGCACACCATATGGCGTTATGATATTAGAAACCACAATACCTACATGGCAACGTTATGATGTCATATAAAATAAAATAAAAAACTATCAAACATCTCTAAGACATTTACCTGTATAATGCATTCCTAATCACCATATTTTCATAGTCATCATAATCCTCCATGGTGTCTTTAAAATTTTCACAGTCTAACCAGAAATTAAACAGGTGTCCACCAGCTGTACTGACGAGGAACCGTTTGAACTGTTCCATGCCACCAACCTAAAGTAAGATACACAATAAACCAACTACAATTTCTCAAAGAACTTCAACAAAAATATATTTTAAGGACGATAAAAATTCTATACCACAAGGAACAGTTTATCACAAATCAACAATTAACTAAATAAAACGTAACTTTATCAGGAATCACATTTCTGTTGAAAAAGAACATCCAGTTCAATTATCTTGTGAGCTCCTTGAAATATTATAAATTTCAGGAAGGAAATGTATCATTTATTAGCAAAGTTTGCCACAAACTGACCAACTCAAGAGAACTGTTCTTCTGGTATCTGTTCGCCTTTTTGTTTGTTGATAATGTTAGTTACCTAATTTCGGGAAGTCACTTAGAAAGGTCCAAAAGATTAATTATTATCTTTCTAACCTAAAAATATGATCCTTTGAACAGTTCAATTAAAAGAAGTGTCATTTTGGGTATATCCATTCCTGGTGGTGATTTTATTCTACTTTATCCGTTTCATTCCTTGACACACAATCATGAAACAGGGTTAATACGTAGGCATCAACACTCAATTATTTCCAGTGTGATCTCTATGTAAGACTCGCGGAAACCACTTCTTCTGTACCATGCATGAGTGAAGAGTGCAGGAAGATGGGTTCATAATATCCCGAATTTGTGTACAAAAGAGTATAATATAAAAGCACACTGCCACAAAAAGGTTCTTCTGTTTCATCCCCTCCCACTTACTTACCTCTTATAATTATAAAGAGTGAATCTGCAGAGGGTAAAATACATTGATTTTGGTCATGCAGCCCGAATAATTGGCCTCTCATTGGGAGGGGGGGGTGAGGGGGTGTATTTAACATCCCATTCTAAATTAAATAAATGGCAGCATCATTTAACATGATCGGTGTTCTGAGCTGGAGAATTTATCTCTCAAAAGATCACCAAGACGAGTCTCACGAGTTCCAAGAGAATCATACCAGCAACACTCGGCTGTAACTGGGAAAGATTTTACTTCCAGATGATGGCTCTCACGTTGTTGCTCGATTTACTCTACTGAATGACCAAATATTCTATCCGCTGGCCACTACCGATCTACACCAATAGTTCAGCATGTACTAGCTGAGAACTGATCCCGATATGGTCATTCGTTTCGCCGCCGAACTGCGGCACCAAATATACGGCCATCCGCTTCAAACTTACAGATCCTAATATTTGTTCTTTCATCTGCTGCAGAGACATTTTGTGTTTGCCTTCCAGCTCTTTGACGTCTGTCTCGGTCTGCTGATCGCTAACCGCATCATTTCCGAAACTGACGTATGTCTCGCCGGCAATATCCGGCTCTTGTTCTCCATACGTCACATCATAATCAATGACATCTTGCGCTTGAAACACAACAGACCTGCATGATGCAAATGGTATCACTAATTTAGGGATTATTTTTATTATTATTATAATACAGATCATAATCAGATGCGTTACAACAGATGCAATATTAATATAGTAGTTAATTAATAAACTTGGTGATCTCTGACTTTCCTCATGTTTTATGGCAACTTTTGGTGCCAAGCAATCTCCAACAGTAATGACGGAAAGTGAAAGGTGAAACAACCTTCAAACTCACTAGGGTCATGTACTGAATGCAATTACTAAAGCTTTGTATTAATCACACTACAAGTTCAGGCATGAAATTTCACTAAATATCTGTATTCAACATTTTATATCTAGGATTTACTTTAATATTTTTTTATATCACCGCAGAATATTAGTCACAGCTCACTAAAAACCAAAAACAAAACATTTCATCATATACTTTGTGCGCCTAAAAGATGATTTCCATAATGACTGTACCAATTCTTCTAAAAATACATTGGTTACCATTTCAAGATATTACTAACAACTTATAAATCTATCAGTGACATGGCCCCTGAATATCCGTGTGAACTCACATCCAGAAGAAATTAATCCACAAACTCAGTCTTCCAGTCAGATACTTAAAAATTTTCAATCTGTGCTAAAAACTTATCTGTTCAAGGTTGCTTTCACTGACAAATAAGGTTTATCTTTCAAATATTTTACTGGGTTTTTATAGTTTGCTTGTAAGGGCATTTTATTAAATCAACGACATTATTAATATTCGACAGAATTCTATCTGCAGAATTTCTATTCGGAAAATATTTCTATTGATGTATCTGGCAATGTTCAAAATAGCCAATTAACAGCTAAGACATGATATTGTCTGTAGTACTCACTTGTTGTCATCTTTCTGCGCTGAAGAATGTCGAGATGCTACATGTTTAGATTTGGCACTTCCTTTTGAAAGACGTGTTCCAAGATCTGAAAATCAGCAAACAGTCATTTCCATGGTTTCAGCAGACAGCGAAATTATTTATTTAACGTTTTCAGAATACGTGTCTGTAATATACCACTGTTATAACCAGGGTTCTATATATTTGCTATCTACTCTCTGTGTGTGTGCTTGTGTGTGCTTGTGTGTGTGTGTGTGTGTGTGTGCATGTGTGTGTGCATGTATATGTTTAAACAACTAATCAGAGGACTAGAACAATACCAATAATATAACTCACATAATTTCTGTTACATTTTGAAAATACTACTAACTTCATGGCTCAAATGTAAACAATCCAGATCAAACAGCCATGGTCCTTTGTTTACCTTCACATCAGAAGAAAACACACACAGAGTACAACTGAGGGGTATTTGCATTTAAGTATTAACTTACTTGACGTCTGTGTACCCGTTTTTTGCGGTGGTTCTGGCGAGGGTGGGCTCTGTGAACTAGATGGCTCTTTGCCCTTTTCAGCAGCCAACTTTCTAAAAACAAATACGACTTAAATAGTTCATACTGACAAAACGTGTTCCATGCACTTAAGCCAATACGCAATCATTGCGCAACTGATCTAATTCACACAAGAAAAATCGGCGTATTTTCCAGCGAAGCTCGAGTATTATAGGTAAACGACAGCCACATTGACAACAACAGGTTTCGTTGACTTATGAAAGTGGAAAAAATCCAGAAGTCGTTCATCAACACACATAACACATCTTAAAATTTCCACATTAAACACAAATACATTTTACCTCTCAGTGAGTCCGCTCTGTGCCGATGCTGGGTGCTTTGTAACATTGCTGCTCTCTTTAGTGTCAGCTTGTTGTGATGCCGTTGTCACTGACAAACTGTACTCGGGAGCTGTAAATATCACACACAAAAGCTATAAACCATGATGCTACAAATTGACAACAGGTTAGCAAATGATTTGAGCAGAAATACTGAACGATTAACGTAACCATTAAGCCGGGCAGTAGAGTGGTGGTCTTTAATGAAAGGGATCCCAAGTTTGAATCCCATCGATACTCAATGCTTCATGTGCATTTACTTTGAACATGATTGCATGACACAGACCAGTATGGATCATGCACTCCTTCACACACAGAGTATGAAATTAGCAATTTTTCATACACCAATGTGGTCTCTGGAAAGAATTTACCAGCCTTGTTTTTTTCATATTTGCCAAAACATCTATTTGTCATGAGAATTAGAAATCACATTATATTTCTGACAATATGTAGTACAGTACTTCCACTTGTCGGAAGATTGGAACGACTGCTGTGTACAACTTTAGAGACTCTTTGTCTTTGATTTTATCACATTTTCCAAAGCAACAGTTTCACATAGTAATTAAATATAAAATCTTAATTCTATCAACAAGCAACACAGAACCTGTATATGTGGAAAGGTTTGAATGTTTTGTGTGTTTGATTATATATTTGACATGCCAAGACATTATAATCCATCATTCATTCTCCTGTACACAACTAGCTATATAAATATATCATTAATCCACATTATTCGCGAAATTTTTAGTAAAAAATAATACATCCATGACTGTGTATACAGTTGGTTGGGATGAAACAATATTTGCACTAATTAAGAACAAATACAGTTATTTATGGTCATTCAGTCAAATAAATCAGGGCCCTGTGGTGTGTAGAGAAAGGGCATCAATAACAATAAGAACTGGACAACTTTTAATGACTGGGTTATATTAAACAGATTATGATCAGTAGATTACCCAGAGTATCTCAAAGATGATTCAATCTTATTCAATAACAGTCAGCACATGATTCTTCGGTGCAATCCAAATGTGAATTTCACAACACAGAAAATATATATTGTGTGTGTGTGCACGCGCACGTGTGTGTGTGTGTGTGTAAATATCAAGCAAAACTTGAAATTCAGCTATTCCCCAAATAGGTTTCAAGTAAAGTTAAAGTTTTCTTTTTCATGTACCTGCTAGGTGATTATATATATATATATATATATATATATATATATATATATATATATATATATATATATGGTTTTTATTACCCATGAAGAAATATTTCTTTACGCTCATAATTTCTGCTCACAGAATTTCTAAAGGTGATGTACCATGCAAGAGATGTCCTGTCAACTCTAATTCATACATAATCATAAACAAAATGCCTCAAATTGGAAACGACGCAATGATCGGGCATCAATATAAATATGAACAGTGACTCAGAAGGAGACAAACATCTACATTTATAGTCTGATGAAGAATTTGCTAACATGTATTCTACCAAAGTACAAGGCTTTGGCTTTGCTGTTCGGGGAGAATCCCCAGGCTGTTGCTTATTGGGCACAGCCTCTATGTTGGAGTGGTTGAGAAACCCCTCCCCCACCACTCATAGGGGAGCAGTACGGAAATTTTAAATAATTCAGCGGAGACGGCAGCGCTATTTAACGTGGTCAGCGACCCATGCACGATGTTGTGAGCCGAGAAATTAATCTCTGGAAAAGGTTCGAACCTCTGACTGTTGGCACCAAATGCCGGGTGCTTAACCGCGAGGCCACCGGAGCTCACTCAAAGTACATATACCAAATATAATCAATAACTAACACTCAACAAATATAAACATATTTGGCACAGGTCCTTTTCAAATTCGGTACAGATTCTATACATGACCCTGTTAACTCAAAGCAGAATAAATCCGATGAATGGCCAAAAACAACAACAAAGACAGAATAAATTGCAAAATACTGATAAAACACATACCGGTACATGTACTAGTACTTTTATGTAATTGACACGACACAAATATTGCATGCTGTAATGTTACCGAAAGCAACTCAGTATAAACAGCGATAAGATCGTAATCTTCGCAGTCATGCCACTGTAACTGCGATAAGGACGGGTAACATGCTAACTGATCACGTAGATAAATCATACTGATTTATTGTCCTTCAGAAACGCATTAGATCAACAACTGGGACTAATCAGACATCACTATAAACCATTTATTAAATATTTATTTAGAGTAAATTCCCAATTAAGTGGATTGCCAATTAGGGACAGGTTTATAAACCATTTGATTGCTTCCAGATACCTGAGTTTTGTTTTGTGTATTTGATAACACACGTGGGGAGTAACCTTTGTTGACCAATTAATCACAAATATGGCTGTTATTAGTTAACTTAGAGAGTAGGTGACTGATTGATTGATTGACTGATGATCGAATTTGAGTGACTGACTGAGTAAGCGAGTCAGTCAGTCAGCAAGTGAATGAATGACTCAATCAGTCAATCAGTCAGTTAGTCAGTCTGTAAGGGAGTGAGTGCACTATTTAGACAATTATACACTGGTCATACCAATGGAGTATATAGCCTAGAGGCTACTCCTAATGGAAATGAGAGGATCATACCAAAGCTTTTTATTTACGAATGAAACATCCTAGAAATATAAGAAGCCAGTGAATTGACTAGTGTTTGTGTGTGTGTGTGTGTGTGTGTATGTGTGTGTGTGTGTGGATGTGTGTGTGTGTGTGCATGTGTCCATCCATCCGTCCGTCCGTCTGTACATATGGATATTTAGCCATTCAATTAACTGTCATATCAATTATAACTAAACTTTTCCTGATTTAGCCAATAACAACATAAATAACAACAACAACAACAACAACAACCTACCTAATCCGAGACGCGTTGGTAGACTAATTGCCCGACTTCCCGGTCTTCGGTACGGAAACAATGCTGATTTATGGATGTCACCCCACATGTTCTCATCTTCAAAATCAGCATCATTGGCACTGTTATCTGCACTGTTGCTAAAACTGGACACATAGCTCTCTGTCTGTCGGCTATAACCCCGTAACAGGCGACTACTACTCGCTCTACTGGCAGAACAACGATCGTCGAGTGGCCGCTGGAGCAGCTTACACAACTTGAACTCTCGAAACAGCTGTGTTCTGGAAAACAAACGGCAACAGAGGAGACATCGTTATCTAACTGGCCAGCTCACACATGGCGAAGTAGTTTATCCTTTAATATCAGTTTATACGATAATCAAAGGCCTCAGTGAAAACTGGTTTTAATAAAGTGACCTCAGATGGTACGAAGACGAAGTATTATGCTACTTGGGCCAACGGTGATGGGTTCATTCTAATTAACCGAGTCCTTCATTATGAATATTGTTCCACAGACTAATAACAATATCATAAGTAACCATAAAAGTGTTTGGTTGTGAATGTTTGATTTCTGTGAGATTGAGACACACCTAAGAAAAAGTGGTAATCGTTCATCCTTGGCCCATTCCAGCATGTGTTCTCGTTCTTCATCGGTGGCGCCATACGGTGGTGTGATCGGTCGTGGATAGTCATCGACCACCGTCTCATCTCCATCATTCACCTCAAGAAATGTACCCGTTAGCCTGTTATAATATAATGGCTGAGGAAACACCTGTGTCCAAATAAAAATAAATATATGTACCAGTATTAATTTAAAGTGAATTCTCTCTCTTACTCTCTCTATGTGTGTGTGTGTGCATGTGTGTGTGCATGTGCTTGTGTGTGCTGGTGTGTTTTGGTAGTAGGTGAAAGACACTGCCACAGATAATCATGAATTACCAAAACATCTAGATGGCTCATCAGAGAACCATCAACCAGTGAAGGTGTGGTTACCGTTGGCATAATTTGTATGCCACAGTGTAAGACATTAATGCACGCAACCGTGTGAGATAACTGATGATGATGATGATGATTGATGTTTTACGGCCACTTTTGTGCACATGGTAGGCTAAATGGGCCGAGCGACCTCCAAACGTAATGAAGCGAAGTCAAAGATGAAACACCCTTCAGATATGGCCAACCCCGAGATTTGAACTCAGGTTGTCCAATGCACTACCAGTTAGACCACGGAGAAGCCCCATGTGAGATAACTGTTACTTAGCCAAGATTCATACATAAAACAGCTTTAAAGATGTTCATTGTGCCATTCTTAACATGTATAATGTCTTATCAGGATCGTCATATCGGAGAGGTTGTCCCGGGATCCATGGTAACATCTTTACAGTCAACATTACAGTCAGAACAATATTTACAGAATATTTAACAGTCACACGATTTACAGTGGCGTTGTTTACTTTTGGCCTAAACAGTCACATCGCATACTCACAGGAAGTCCTAGGAAGGCATTGAAGTAATCCAGAAAAAGATCATCATACGTGAGAAGATCCTCAAGATTGTCCTCATTGATCTCGATTGCTGAAAGAACATTTTATGGAATATTACAACAACAACAACAAACCATTAAGTATCACACTCAAATCAACAACATAACACTGATCGTAGCCGAGCTGCCCACAATTTATTCAGAGAATATACCTGTCTATGAGAGAAAATTAAAAAGGTGTAATATTTAAAGTTCTCGGTCCTCGCTCATCGATTAGAGTTAAATATGTTCATAATAATGGAGGAATTGTCTCAAATGAGATCAACTACTTATTATCTACCAAAAAAAATCAAACGGTTAAACGAACAATGGTTTCCTTAACAAACAAAATAATACAACATGATTAACTGGAAAAATAATGATAAAAACCTTTCAACTGTCAGAAGAAAGATGGCTCTGTGAGATTATATTAATAAATCTGCAATTTTTATCTTTATCTAACAGATAATGCCAAGAATCAGTTATACAGATTTAGGTGTTACTGTATGACTGACTGGATGATAAGCCGAGGCTCAAAGATGGAACGATAAATGCCTCATCACTTTACACCATCCTCGAAGGATGCCTTACTCCATCTGTCTAGAATCCATGACGTGCCAAATATTTATCAATATCAAGTGTGTGAATGTACGGTGACAGGAAGAAAGTCATTATTTGTCTGGGAAAAGTCATAATCCTTCTAAAAAAGTCACTGGAAAAAAGGAACAATTTCATGTGTATTTTAGTTTAAAAGAAACATGGATACAAATGAACAAGTTATTATGTGAGGAAAACACAAAGACAATAATTCTGGCACACATCCTGTAGCTGAAATAAATTTTATTGCTAATATATTAGTCACTGTTCTTTGCCATCAGCATAATATACATATACATGTACATATCAAGTGATGTCATATAGAAATTATGTCCTTATTACAGGACAACAATTTGTAGATACAATTTATTGTGTTTTGATTTGTGAGACATGCAAGGTTAATATTAATTTATATTTTGTTTACTAAACATGTGTATGTGTTTGTATGTGTGTGTGCCTGTGCGTTTTAGTGTGTGCATGTGTGTGTGTGTGTGTGCACCTATCTTCTTATCTGTCTGTGTGTATGTGTATTTGTTTGTCAGTCCCTATACATATATATATATATATATATATATATATATATATGAAAAATATACACTAGAAAACCGAGTATTTGCTAAACATAGAATTTGTTTTTACCATATATGGTACATTCAGTTTCAAATGTGCATGCATGCCAGTGCACACATACATGCATGCAGTGTATTGTATACAAACAAAATACACCAACCACAAAGGCATGGTAACAGTGCTATACCAACAAACACCGACATGGTGGCATTATCAATTCAATCAAAATGTTTACATTGCTCAAAACGAGTTGTGTTTGTTTATCTTTAAACGTGTATATGACAGTTGGAAGCAGTGGTGATAATTACACTACGGTGGCAACAACCATCTGATATTTACATCAACATGTAAATAAAACATACATAAATACATTTCTACATGACTTAAATGGCATTAAAGCCATACGACAAAAACAGGGCAGTTAACCAAAATGTTTTCCGACAGAGCACAGATGGAATAAAAAGTGAAAAGCAATTGTTTGTAAAGATGTCGAAGCATAAAATTCATGTATCTCTCTCTCTCTCTCTCACACACACACACACACACTTCTAACAGTCAAAGGAATTGTGTTTTATTTCCTTGCATTTTCCAGATAATAATTCATACATCGGCAGTAATTTCCTTCACAGTGACCTACCGACTGATAATTAAGTTTCACGAGATTATGTAAACAGTGGATCTTGAAAAAAACAATTAACGATAAATACCGAGAGGAGCTAGGTGCTGCACTCCTTAACTACAACCGAATACCAGCAAACGAACACACGCTCCAGCCACCAAATGAAATTAAGCAACACGTTAACATATATACATACCGCCATGCTGAGAGCCAAACTCGGAGAATGCATCCAAGCTTGCGTGCGCCATATTTATTTATTCTCTATAATATAACAATGCAAAGATTGCACAATGACATTAAGAACTGTTCCGCATCCGGTTCCACATCACCTGCTCAGCTAGATAAGGATCGAATGAATATTAAACACATGGACGCAAGACTAAGCACAAGAACACGTAATCACTATCCCATATCATGAGTGAGAAATGAAGAAAAACCAAGAATTCTTACACACACACACACACACATATATATATATATATATATATATATATATATATTTGTGTGTGTATATATAAATATATATATCCAAGGATGGTATATTCTGTATTGTTATCACTGAATGCTGAAGTTATAAACATGCAGGGATCAAAATCAATGTACCAAGATCATAATAGGTTCCTAGTGAGCTCAGAAAAGTCGAACATTCACTGAGATAGCACAAACAATCATTGCAGCACAGAGATAAAATAATTCACCCAACAGACTGGCTGGCCAAGGAAAGCCACAGGCTGATGCCTCTAAAGCCATATGCTCTTCCACCTTAAGCCTGATGAGCAAGCCATGGCCGCGAGTAAACACTGCCACATTGTACTACTGTTTAACTTGGAGATAGGCAAATACAAAAAGTAAATATATGAGATCAATCGCTCACTAGTCGTGAACTGGCAAGGCAACACTCAAGACCAAGCATACCAAAACACAATTTCTGTTGATTTGCCATGGACGAAGTTTTTTGGTGGGGCATTAAAAACAACTTGGCTCTGGAAGCCAGAATTGATCGATGTGACGTCTGCATGACCACCTGAAATGATGTGAGCCACTGGAGTGAGGTAAGTGATGATGGAGCACTGTGTAGTCAGAGAACATGTTAAACGACAAACAGCTCGAGCACTTTAACACATCAGCACAGCTCGAGCACTTTAATGAAGTACAGCTCGGGCACTTTTACACATCAGCACTCTCGTATACTGAGGTCACTTGTTGATCAAAAGATGAACATTACGTATTGCAGCAGAATTGGTATAATAATGACAATATTACTAATAATAAGGTATATTTAATCGAGCAATCATTACTAGTCGATGCCACTCAAGTTACACAAAAAAGGAAAACAAATACAACTGGGCAAGTTTTAACATAGAATGATATAAAAAAGATTGTGGAAATTAAACATGTATCAATTTAATTTAATCACACACATGCACACACACATGCACACACACATGCATGCACACACCACTGTCACAACAACAAAGTAATTGAAAGAATCAAAGCTCAATATTAAAACACATTTGAGTACACATTATGCTATTTCAGTAACATTAATGTTCAGGTTGGGATGTCATAATTTATGAACATGTGCATATCTAGTTTGATGAGGAAGAGAGGAATATCACAATTTCTCAACTCTGGATGATCGTGTCATAAATAAAAAAGTTCATCCCAGCCCAGCGCCATCATTGAACTGAATGGATCCAGTTTCAGTTTCTATTTACACATACATCCAAACAAAAATTAAGACGGAAAAAATGTGAAACAGCATTAGCGCTGTATAAACGTTAACCACCATTCAACTGATCCGAACATAAAATGTCAATTTAGAACAGAAAACCACGGGAATACAAAACGCTTTTGCAACGGCAATGTAAACTGACGCTGACACTTTAGAGGAAAGCACCCTTTAATCTGATATTTGAAATACTGATAAATTCAACCTCTCGTTATTGGAATAATTTAGTTTCCGCGCAAGTGAATATTTGTTTTAACCGATGTCGGCTGAATTCAACTCGCACTTTATTCCAAATAGGGTTGTCATAAGACATGTTATCAGCGCCCATGTTACGGAGACACGTCGATCCACTCTACCTTACTATCCTAGGAAAGGTCTCCCATTTAGTAACAATGACAATCGTTTGTGTGACGACGAAAATAAACCGTGTGTAATTATGTCTATCAGAATGAAAACAAAGAGATTAGCTAGATTCTGATAATTTTCTTTTGGAAACATTACTGGATGAATTCCACTGCTTTACAGTAACTATGTTATACTTATAATGCTTTCTTAGCGTGCGCTGTTTTAGTAAATTTTTAATTTGTTCATTACTCCAGAGTTGGAAATTAATGCTCGCCCGTTCCCTCCGAGGCGAGTAGAAAATTGACGAGACTAGTAAATTTTCAGTTTGAGTCTTCCTGTGGGCCAGGACAATTATTAGCTTAAAATAATTATGGGTCTGCACTCTGCAGTGACATATGTTATGGCACAGATACAGCCATTCCGTTTCAGTTATCATTCTTCTGAACATACCCCCACCATTAAAATGTTTTTTAACCAGCCAACAGGTTGTACACGCTGAGGGTAAATGTGTGACAGTGGGAACAGCGAGCCGTGTTATACATCATCATCGCGCGAAATTCCGTCCATGTTATCCCCCTGCCCAGGTTTATTTTCTCAACGAATTCATATGGAAACAGAAATGGACCCAAACTTAGGTTCCTCCAGGCTTCAGCAGTTGAAACTTGATGCTCTTTTCGGATCTGACATCTTCCAATGACATGTAGTCTGTTTTCTTCAAAATAGACTTTTAAGTGCATTTATAATGCTACAACACTATCCAACTTCATATTATGAATTAAAATTTATGTATGTTTAACTTTATTCGGCATAGTCAGGACTGGTGAATTACTGTCAGGACTAGCATATTTGTCAAGTTACTAGTCCTGTGGACTAGCAGTGGATTCTAATTAGCTTCTAACCCTGTAACGTATAGAAATCAAATGACCTATGTAACAGTGAAGGATCAAATATCTCAACATCGTAAAGTAACAGTGTTACTCTTAACTTACAGTAATATTTTTATTTTATTCCATATATTTATTGTGCATCCCCTGCACAAATGCATTTGTAGGGTTTGCACATACATTATATTTATATTAATAGCTATTTCATTTACCAGTATATCAATATATATATATATATATATATATATATATATTCTTTTCTTTTGTGTATTATTTCATATTATAAATAATCATTTAATTTCATTACATAAATATCCAAGTGCTACCAATGAATCTTTGTACTAGGTTAAATATTTGTATGTTTTCTTGTTCAGTTAACTGATCATTTCCTTGTAACATAATATTTACAAGAATATGATGATGTTCAATGTCCATGCCATATTACAGCGTTATATAACAGTTACTGCCAGTAAAGATATTAATTAGCATAATCAGGGCATTGGATTTTTCGGCTTTCATTTTCTGAGCTATAATCTCGTTCATCAATCTGTATAACTGCATGTAAACAATATCTTAAAATTGTCTGAGGCCAAGAACTGGAAACTAATTATGATGTCTACATGATAATAATGGCTTTAATTGATTCACCAATAATCTTGTCGGCTAGTTTGGCTGACAACTATTACGTGGAAGATTCGTCAATATGACACACAGCAAGCAGCGGGTTATACACGGCTACACCATGCAACGGTGACATCACATGATCTCAGGGGATCATCAGATCACCTGGGATGATCTCATGATCTCCAGCATATGTGACTGATTTCTGATGAACGAACAGTGCCAATTCCTAGCAACAGCTATTCAGTATGAACTGATGACGTGCCCAGTAAAGTAGCAGCTGTATTGCTGGACACCTGCACCTCAACAGCTGGCAAAAATATGGGAGGTTAGCTTTCACAACAGTCAGGTGATAATAAACCATGGGATGTTATTGTGTAACATTATAATTTAAATAATAATAATAGCAAAAATATTATACATTTAATACGAATTTTGAAAGAGGTTTAATATTAATATTACTGTAGCTTTAATAATAAAAACAATAATTATAAATAAATAATAATAATAATAATAATAAATGTATATTACATTGAAAGGTGATTTACGTTGAAACTAACAACAAGAGTTTTAAATTTTAATTCATAGTTAAGTTTAGGTCACTTTGGTAAAGTTAGTATCACACCTATGCTGCAGATCTTCAGGGACATAGGATCGGATCCCAGTATTACATCATGTATCAGGTGAACGTTTTGTCTGACGGTATCACTTCCTTAAGGAGGAGCATTGGCGCCATCAGACTCAGATGTAAGAGTCGGATTTGAACTCAAAACTCTGAGGTTTCCAGTGCACTGCTCTAACAACTGTGTTACTGGAGAACCGAACGCTGTGCTATGGATTGATGCTGGTAACGATGGCAGCATCTACTTCATTTTGGGGGATAATTACGCAATTATAATTTTGTTAATATGTTTCTGTATTACTCCAATTGTCATGCATTCTGACAAATATTAGATAGCTATTAGCCACACAGTTTCACTGTTTCAAGGATGGGGGTTGGAAACCAATATTATTATGGCTGCTCTTTCGTCTTTGCCGTCATAATGGTGCAACTGCATGGTGAACTTTCATCTGGATTTTGGTGCGGGTACATAATTTGATGCTTCACGTGACAAAAATGCTAATTTGAATTTATTTCATTTGCAAAGAATAAGGAAAATACTTCATTATATGCCCATTCTCTTTATATATGTTTAATTATCAAAGAGAGTACCTGCTATTGGTTTTAATGAGGCACTGATAACATAAGCATTTGACCATAGGTCCATTACGCAGATCTAGAACTCATTTTCATCTAATTTCTGGTTATGATTGGTGACCTAAAAAAAACAAACACTTCAACACATCGAATAACTTTGTTTGTAGCTTTCAAATTACACCAGATCTTTCTGAATATTCTTCTCCGGAATATCTTTTATTTAATGTGATATCATAATTAGGAAGCAAGCCCTCTCCTGATAGTTTGCTGTCTTAGATTATTTATCCTTAAGTTCCAGACACAGGAATTCTTGTTAATTTTCAGCACTTAATATTTAAAAATACACAACTAATTAAAGTAATTAAACAGTCAATTATTATTAGTTTAGCACAAGTAAATAACGATCGTGTAAAATGTGTGTGCATCTGTGTGTGTGTGTTCATCTGTGTGTTTGTGCATGCATGTGTGTGTGTATGCATATATTTGTGTATGTCAATGCATGTGTGTATTTTAGCTGTGTATGAAAAGGCAAATACAATCATGAGTCTTATTTACTTATTACATTTGTAATATCTCACAAAGATGTTTTTGACATAAGTATTAAACTTCCGACATTCTCCTCTTCAACAATGGGCCGTTTTATTCCCATGAAATTCGAAGTGCCGAATTTCAGCAGCAAATTAATTCAGCCACCGATGAGAGAAATGATTTCCAAATAGATCCCGCCGGCCTCAAACATCACAATACTGCCACTCTCTCCCAGATCCATGGTGACGAGCATTTATTATTGAACCACTCGTTGCTGAAGAACACTTCGCCAACAATTGATCACCCGCTAAGTGATCTCTAAATAAGCACAAGTGTCATCAATGAGCCACCGCCAGCCAACGACCGCCTGTAAGTCTACAAAAATGAGTACCCACTTAAAGGACGCCGAACAGAACAACCTACAACTCGACGCTACCGACTCCCAGATATAGCCAAACTCCAATGGATTTAATCCGCCAACTCAGAGTGGTAAATGGTTGAAAGTCGACCGCGAACTTGTTACTGGTCTCCAGGTTATATATTAATGAGTAGAGCTGTACAAACAAGATTAGCTCATCGATAACATTAATGATAATTCGTCAGACATCTCCATTATGTAATGTGGTAATTAATTAATAAGGAAATGAAATGACAGTTGTATACAATCAGCGAAAGCTGCACTAAATAACACAAAAACCCCGATGACTGCACTGACCTGATGATGGCATAAGTATGAAAGTTTGAGAAAATGACAGTAGACATCAACAGCTAAAAAGTATTTAATTTTATGGGCTAAATCTGAGCACATAACAGGCTGCTAAAACTTAATTTAAAGTGATATTAAAATATACTGAATTGGTAAAGAGACACTGAAGTGTTCAAAGAGTATTAAGTTGTTGCAAAAATACCAGTAATGGCACATGTTCAACCATTGGAATTGAAAATACAAAAGATGTAGCTAGCATTCCATGGAAATTGGTGAGTGAGTGAGCAAGTTAGCGAGTGATTGAGTGAGCTGGTTAGTGAATGAGTGATTTCTTTAACCTAGGTGCTTGTCTTTCTGGGACATATGGCTAAGTTGTTACTCCATAGAGAGATAGATGACATGATCAGACTGAGGACTTTTATTAACGGATGAAACGTTCCAAAGACATAGATAAAACCAGGATTCGATCCACCCAATCTGGAGATCTGCTTTGCAGGGCACTACTATTGGCTGAAACCAACCTTGAACCCGAGATGCAGCTTCAATACTACCCACTTACTACAGGACAGTGAAAAAAGTCGCACACAAACAAAGAACTATACAAATGCCTTTCGCCTTTGAAATGGTAATCTTCTTTGTTTTGCATAAACAAACCAGTCCTATTGAATGGTGGTGATTATTGTAATGTATTATCATAAGAAACACAATGTAAATACTTTGAATTATTATTATGTCAGTATGACCTGGTTCTATTGACCTAATAAAAGCACTTCCAGCTAAAGCTGTGAAAGTCAACTTCTGGTGTTCTGTCATTTGTTTAAAATATATTATAATTATTAGCTTTGTTAAGGTTTAATTCATCATGAACCACCACAATATATGACAAATGATGGAAATCCTCATACAAAACAACAAATGTAATGGCAATACCTGATATATTTCAATATTTTACCTTGTAATCGCTTGTTGGTCAAGTGAGAAAATTTGGCCAAGTAGCCTTCAGCCCAGTCTATTTCACTCTTCATGTTTAATCCAAATGTAAAAAAAGTGCATTCCTTTATGGCAAAGTTCACACACGGATCATCAAAACATCCACAGCAGCACATGCACTGTCGGTTCTGTGCAGGAACCCTCTTTTGATCAATACGTTGGAAGTCTCAAGACTAAAAAAGAATCCCGGGCAGCCAATAGCAAATGCCAGAGCATGTTATATCACATGGCCAGCCAATCGGCTGTGACGTCAAAGCGACATACATTGGTTGAGGCATTAGTCGGAGAGTTGTCATCCAGTATTATATGCTTTGCTCTCAGACAAACATATTAGAATTCAGTAAATAAGCACTCAGCACAAAGCGAGTCGTCCCAGACCCGACCACACACAGGTCTCCTAACAGTCACCATAACACGCACAAAAGTCAATCCACAGCTTTCCAGTCAATCACGCCAAGTTGATGTTGGATACTAAATGCCAATAATCTTACTATCCTAACTAGACTCATGTTAGAGCCAGATCAACAATAGCCTGAACAGCTTAGCTACTAACAGCGTATGAGCCACACATCCCCACACTGTGAGAGGATCACTGCATGTTGCCAACAACACAGAGAGATGATGTCGTTTCACCGGCCAAGATTAGCAATATTATTACAAGCCGAAAAGCCGAAGTCGTCAAGATGATCTTCAACGGCGCGAGATCGAAATCGACGGCCACGATGGCGCTAACCATCCACTGCGCATGAACGAGATCTCACACACGAGCTGACAGGTCAAGATGGCATTAACAGCACTTCATTTGTAATTCTGCCTACGTTTAGCTGGAAACAGTAATTATTTATCTTTGATGCAGTGGTCAACTTTAACACGAAGTGCTCATTTCAGATGATATTTACAGCACACTTCTAATGGTTCACCGGAGGCTGAGGAGCGTCAAGATAAAAGGATTTCTTCGGTGTTATGAAGCTTCGGCAACAAACACCGACAACAAACGACACGGATCAGACATCTAAAGCTCAGGTGAAATTGTGATCAGGATACAGGTAGGATGATGATGATAGCTTTGTCAGAGTTTGATTTATTTTTATGCCAATGAAGTGGATGGGGGGGAGTGATTTTTTTCTCTTAGCAATGACGATTGATGTTTTACGGCCACTGTTGTGCACATGGTAGACTAAATGGGTCAAGCAAACTCCAAAGGTAATGAAGTGAAGTCAAAGATGAAACGCCCTTCAGATATGCCAATGCCGGGATTCAAATTCAGGTGGTAGCAATCTGTGGTCCAACGGGCTATCAACTAGACTACGGTGGCGCCGTTTTTCTTCTTTTTTCTCTTAGCAATAGTCACACTTAGTATATATGTCCATGGGATAACTTGCTACAGAAATGAGATGATCAGAAGAAACATCCCACAGGCACGTGTAATAATGGGATTCGAACCCAACCTGGAAGTCTACGGTGCAGTGTGCTACAAACTGCATATTAGGACCAACCCTGAATACCAGTGGATAACTGAAACTACCAACTAATCAATGTGTTTCCAGAAGATTACTTCACATTTGAATAATCCCAATTTTGCTGTATAATGTTATCAGAATAGAAATGTGATATGACAATGACCTTTCTGTACTGCTCCATAAAGATACACTTCTTTCATTTTTGTGACAGCAACCCATATATTTATGATTGTTTAATTAATAAAGGTAATAGGTAATAAGGTAATAAAAATAACTCCACTTGACAGTCTGTCTCTCTGTGTGTGCGTGTGTGGTGTGCGAGCACAGGTGCACGTGATATACATAATTTTTTACTGTAGCACATAGGTCATCTTATAGAGGTCAATTATCAATAGAGGTCAATTATCATTATACAACACCCTTATTACTGAACTCCATAGGAGTGCCATTAATTATTCACCAGTGCACTGCATTAAACGAGGTCAAATGGAGCTTCAAGGTAAATGATTAACAATAAGCCCACCATCATTTTCTTCTCTCACGTACTAGGCTTATTATCCCATCAACTATCTTTAATATATAAGGTGATGCTGAAACACAGGTGAAGCTCTAAGGTAGGTCCAATCTTGTCACCAGTAAGGCCGGTTAAGTGGCTAGAACACCTTTTAATATGTTGTAACGACATTAGTGACCACTTCTACTGTATACTGAGATGCTATTCAGATTTGTATAGGTCAATCTATAAAAGCTTGGAAAATAAAATGTTTCTTTACGTGAGGTATCGTAAATATTAGAAGAAGAAAAAAAGTATATTACCAGACTTTGCATCACAAGTGTGTTGCGGTGATTTTATTAGTGATTACAGTATGACCTGAGAGGCACAGCAACCACAACACTCGGTGTTCTTTCTGGGGGCTATTATACTGCTCCGGTACAAAACATTTAAAATATGCAGTATGCAGTCCACTGACATCAATATTACACAAGGACAGTCTTTACATCAGCAATATTTATGTTATGTGAAATAAATCTACTTGAGACGTGTTCGTCTTGTCAAGCAAATATCTTACACAATTGAGAGAGTCATCAGTGAAGGACTTATGTCACAGTTCTATGTTTGGTAAACATCATATAAGTTTTAAAGATTTGTTGACGGATTTCTTTTGTTTGGCATAGGAATGAAGCAGGTGAACAAAGAACCAACCCGAGTAGAGTGTCAGCAATACAGTGTTTTAGTGATCCAGCTGTCTATAATGGACAGCCTATGACTAATATGGATGACTTGAAAATAGAAAGGATGGAGCATATATATATATTATATATAGATTGTACAACCTCCACCAACAGTTTGAGTTGGGGATTTTACATGCAAAGAAAAATGGACAACCTACTTCAGATTTCTGGCTAAAACCCTGAATACAAGACAATAAACTTTCCTGTGTATTATCATCTGACAGAACATATTCGCCTTTACAACTGCTTTGTCATTCTCGGTTATTAAGATGTAAATGAATTGTTACACAAAAATCTTACATTTAATAAACAAGGACGGACAGGGCGATTGTTTACAAAGACGTGACTATATATATGAAGTAAATATGTTATTATGGGAATGTGCATGTTAATCATTGCGCGTTTTATACTTTTCACCTATTAATTCCATATATGATATTTACAATAAAGCTGTTATAAAATCTTGAAATTAAGAAGTAAACAAGCCAAAAGGCAACTATTACTTCATTACTAAATGTCATTAGTAATATCGGATCAAGTGTAAAACGTCCAACTCAACTGTAATAACTTAAATAAGTGGTTAGAACTTTACCTTAGCCAAGTACTATTCCTATTAAAATAATGGATCATAGAAAGAGGTCATACCCTACGTTGTTAATGTACAATAAATGGGGACGAACGGCTACAACAAACAACTTGTACTGAGCCTACAGCCGGGAAACACGTGAGAGGGTATTGACAAACTTGAGATGGGCAACAACTGAACAACTGAGCCTTTCCGCTAAATTTACCTTTCATGATAATAACAGCGGTTGTAAATGGTAATCGTGGAGCCTGTCACACAAGTACATCTAGGTTTGTTTACTCTGCTACTAGATTACAAATAACTATAGCACAGCGCTTCGGCCATTTATCATTCACTCGCTAAGCCGTCTTCTATTTTCTTTGAGAAAATGTATACATCGTTGCTAAGGTTCGACCTACTTCGACCGGCTCTTCCAATATCCCCCCTCCGACACTCGGCTTTAATTTATTATAAACGCTAAAGTGTGTGCGAGTTAGACGTGACCAGTTTGAATCAACTATATAAGGATTTGGTAATTTTTGGTCATAGTTTCATTATATTTCATAGCGGTTGTGTTCGCTTATATCAAAGTAAAGAGATCTCTAACAGCGAGGTAAATGTAACTGCTGTATGTCAAGATGTACAAACGTGTTCATAGGCGGCGCCACTTTAGTTAGTTAAGTAAGAAAATATGTGGTGATTTCAATTCAGTAACTCATGCAGTTTATTCGGGAATATAACATATACGTCAAATATACACTAGAATATGACTAAAAGGAATAATAACTTTGATTAGTCAATATGGTTTGGTGGTTTATATATTAAATATGTATGATGTTGAATACAAATGTATATGATCTAACTATTCAGTATAGACTGAATCAGCAAAATATTCATGAACATTTAACTGCACGTACATCTTCAATGAACCTGGTTAAATGTAACAAGCATTATGAAAATGACAATCAAATTTAATTGCATTGTTTTGACGACGACAGAAACATGCGATTTTATTGTTGCATTACGGTTCGAGAGGATGGGGAGTAGATATTGACACCTAGCTGTCACTTCAAAATTGAAATGGTTCTGTGGCGTATGATAAATAGAGCTTTGGATTGGCTTGCCAATTAACCTATTTAAATAGAGACAATTTTCTATCATTAATAAATAGTGAGCTCCGGTGGCCTAGCGGTTAAGCACCCGGCACTTTGTGCCAACGGTCACAGGTTCGAACCCCGTAAGAGGTCGAAACTTTACCAGAGATTAATTTCTCGGCTCACAACATCGTTAAATGGCGCTGCCGTCTCCACTGAATTATTTAAAATAAAGGGGGACGTTTAAAAAAAACCTGATGACGTAAAACACTCTGGCAGTGACCACCCTCAGGGTATTTCGGCTCCATCTTTCCGTACTGCTCCCCTGTGAGTGGTGGGGGAGGACATTTATCAACCACTCCAACATAGAGGCTGTGCCGAATAAGCGACAGCCTGGGGATTCTCCCCGAACAACAAAACAAACAATCATTATGGTTCCAGTATATTAGTAACACCACATATAAGTGTTAACATTGTAAAAGTGGTAAATTAATTTCTGGATTTAATTTGTTTGTAGGAAACTTCAAATTCCCAATTTCTCAATTCCAAATTTCTCAATTCTAATTCCAAATTTCTCAATTCCAATTCCTTTTTTTTTAAATAATCAATTCCAATGGTCAATTCCAATTCCGGAATTTAATTGACCCAAGTCTGCACCGAACACAACTTATTTTATTTATTTATCGTTTTTCTAATCCAAAACCGACTGTTTGAACAAAGACACTATCAGTAATAAATATTGAACACCAGGTGGCTGTGCCCAATAGGCGACAGCCATGCGGGGGTCTCTACCCCAAACTTCAACAATAGCAATCAGTATTAAAATGTCGCACTGGCTAGCAAACGTAAATCAGAATCTATTAATTGACACAAAGCTGCAAGCTCTTGACGAAGTTGACAAAAAAAGTGAAATAAAAGACTCAAATTGCTAAAAACAAATATGATGTCAGATACTAGGAACACGTGCATTTGCTCCGTGTCTTCCATTCGCGGCAAAACAACAAGCAATACACGTAATAAAACACTAATTATCGCTCACGCGTCGGTAACTAATATCTGATACATACATGGCGCCTAGATTTGAAAACTGGGATTATTCGAAGTTCCATTATAACTAAATATCTTCTCATTCCCTTTGAATTTCGTTATAACCCACTGTAGATAGCAATAGAACAATAGCAAACTAGATATGCCGCTATGTTGAAGCCAAAGACCGGAAAGAGACATGGAAAATACCAGTCAAGGGATAACGAGGTCACTGCCTGCCTTTCAAATGGCTATGATAGACCGATCCAGACGAAATGCGTTGCATCAGTTACCAACTGCGGACTCGGGTTAGAACCAGTTATGGCGCCCGCTGTCGGTCAGAAGACGGCAACTTTTCACTAACGGTAAATACTGGAAATCTTTCAGCAAACTATTTCATATTACACGGAGACTGAGACTAGTATTTCAGCTGAACGATTGTGTCTTTCCAAAGGAATTAACACAATATTTATCAGGATATAAATCAATGATTTAGTGCACCGATTTTTCCAAATGAATGACACAGCTAAGTCTTCGTTATTAACGTCGACTCGTAATGGATTTTAGCATGGGTTTCAATGGATTAAATAAGTGATTTTGAAAATTAAACTTTTAGCTGAATGTCAATTGATTTTAATGAAGATTTTGTTATATTTAATGTTGATATAGATCTAAAGCGCAATTTGCAGGTTTTTGGAAATATTATTATTACTTGTGCCTGGGAATCAATCATAATGTATCACCTGTATATTATTAAATACTTTTTGTATTACATTAGAGTATTAACACCCTTAACATTTACTTATAGTAAACATTGCACGAACGGCTGATTCAGAAAATAAATCAGTTCACTTTCAATACAAGATATCATGCATAAATGCCAATGTTACTTACAGTAATAGGATCGCCCATTGAATTATAATCTCTGTGATCATAGATTTTATCCATTCACATCGTCATGTCAGATGGCAAAGGTTCTACAAAAAATTACATTTTAGAATGGAAGTTTGAACTAGACAGGCCGGACCATGACAGCCATGGAAATCGCGCTGAACGCTAATTAGTTTAGTGGCATAATATCTATTGGACGAAGTCAATGCCATTCCTGTTAAATGTACATTTATGATCTGGAGATCACATATCCTTAATCGACTATAAATAAATCTAAATATAGCTGGTAAATAGCCTATACACGTGTATGCAACTTTTCAGGGAGATAGTTATCGGCGACTGCACGCGTAAATCGCCATGCAACACAGTGATACTTCTAACCCGAGCCCGTAGTGTGAAATTCGGCCGCATGGTGGCGCTAGGGGTAAATGAAGAGTTGTATTAAAGGTCACAGGAAAAGGTTTCCCAAATTAGTCAAAATGTCAGCGTTATTTATTCAAATCAATTTCAGTCAGAGATATAATGGCTGTATATTATAGACACTATACTAACTACTAATTAAACTGTTTAACTAGTCTAGTATGTGTTCCAGCTAATTTCCCACAAATAATATTGTCTGTGACCCTTTTTCGCGAGTGGTTCAAAGTTGTAAGGCTTGATATCCCTGAAAATGTCAAAACTTTCGTCCGAATCGGACATTTTCTTCTGTAAACGGGCCAAGACGCTTGTAAACAAATCTATGGCACTACGTGATATTTGTCAAAGATGACGTCACACAATAACCTCTAGCGAATGTAGTAGACACTAACAATGGCTGGTGAAAGTTCGGAAATTAAGGATTTAGGGAATATTTTTAATGAAATATTACAGCTGGTGGATAGAAATGTTTTGAGTGTGGTAGTGCATCTGATAGGGAATAAAATAATTTACTATAGTCTTTTCCCGTCACCTTTAAGAGACCTAGCTTACGTAGTGATCCAATTTCAGCGATTCTGAAGACAAACACATCCGCACGACTGCACACGTTATAGCCATTTGTTGCCGCATTCCAGACCTGGACACGGGGCAGAGGATTGTAATTTCGATCATCCCAGTCTTCGAGTGCGGTTAGTCCGATATTCTGCATTCTAATTCGGCGATTCCACCGCCCAAATTAATTGACGCAAATTCGAACGCACGGTAATATAATTTTGATCATCACACGAAGACACCTGTGTGGCTGTGTTGAGATTACGACATAGGGATCGAGGGTTTGCGTTGGCCCCTCGGTGAATTAACTGCAGCAGGTGCGATTATATCGGATTTGGATCGTCCCTCCTTATCGTTCAGGAGCCGGCGAACCTGCCTTTATAACTGGGGCCACGTAGAGGGTCTGTTTACGAATTTACGAAGAAAATAAATGAAATTTACGATTTACGAATAAAAGCATGTTTGTTCCATATATTTTTAGAATTTACTGGTAATCTAGATCAACCAGGAATTGGCATATACACGCGTGAAAATTGGAGTAATCATGTGATTGAATTTGTACGGCGTCCTTTCAATTTCATGAAGTGGGCGTGCGACCTCGATCATTCTTTCCTCCTAATATCATGATAAATTCGATTATTTTACGTTCGAAATGATGATTTTCCGACACACGAGGATTAGAAGAAGATAATTACATTGATTGAAACATGAAGGTATTATCTTACCTTCAGTCTTCTGTAGGCAAATCGCTGCTGGCCTTCTCTCAAAATGTCATTCAATCTCTGTGACGTAGATATGCACATTTCATCGGTAATTCATGTGCTGTAATTAGAGTAACAGTTTTAGATTGTGACTGCCTTTTCAAACACCGTTTGTTTTTATTTTATATATATATATATATATATATATATATATATATATATATGTGTGTGTGTTTTAATGTTTTTAATTATTTTATTGATTTATTTAACAAGAAACAAAGGTTTAAATGATCGAGTTTAGAAGCTGATCGAAATTACAAGCCTTTCCCCCCTAATCATAGCTTAATTGATCCGCATAAAGGTCATCTCACACCTGACGATTTACATGGAACTCTAATATTACATTTGGAGGCTTACTTCCGGAGAGGCCACTTCTCAGCAAATTGGGTAGCGCACTGTGGTGCAAACATATAAGTCGGGGATCGAATCCCAGTGTTAATTAACCAAATGTGAGTAATAATAATAATAATAATAATAATAATAATAATAAGGGAGTGCCTCAGTGGTGTAACGGTAGCGTGTTGGATCACAGATCACTTCCTGTCGTGTTCGAATCTCGGCGTGGGCATATCTAAAGGGTTTTTCATCATTGACTTTGCTGTATTACCTCTGAAGGTCGTAAAACATCAAACATCAATGAAATAAGTAGGAATTATTATAATAATAATAATAAGTAGTAGTAGTAGTAATAGTAGTTATTGTAATAATAATAATAAGTAGTAGTAGTAGTAGTAGTAATAGTAGTAGTAGTTATTGTAATAATAATAAGTAGTAGTAGTAATAATAATAGTAGTTATTGTAATAATAATAATAATAATAATAATAATAAGTAACAGTAGTAGTAGCAGTTATTGTAATAATAATAAGTAGTAGTAGTAATAATAATAGTAGTTATTGTAATAATAATAATAATAATATAATAAAAAGTAACAGTAGTAGTAGTAGTTATTGTAATAATAATAAGTAGTAGTAATAATATGTAGTTATTGTAATAATAATAATAATAATAATAATAATAAGTAAGTAGTAGTAGTAGTTATTGTAATAATAATAAGTAGTAGTAGTAATAATAGTAGTAATAAGTAGTAGTAATAATAATAATAGTAGTAGTAGTAATAATAGTTATTGTAATAATAATAGTAGTAGTAGAAAGTAATAGTAGTTATTGTAATAATAATAATAATAAGTATATATAGTAGTAGTAGTAGTTATTGTAATAATAATAAAAAGTAAGTAGTAGTAGTAGTTATTGTAATAATAATAAGTAGTAGTAGTAGTAATAATAGTAGTATTGTAATAATAAAAAGAAAGTAGTAGTAATAATAGTAGTTATTGTAATAATAATAATAAGTAGTTATAGTAGTAGATAGTAGTTATTGTAATAATAATAATAAGTAGAGTAGTAGTAATAGTAGTTATTGTAATTTAATAATAATAAGTAGTAGTAATAATAGTAGTTATTGTAATAATATAATAAGTAGTAGAGTAGTAATAATAGTAGTTATTGTAATAATAATAATAAGTAAGTAGTATATATAGTTATTTAATAATAATAAGTAAGTAGTAGTATATAGTAGTTATTGTAATAATAAGTAGTAGTAGTAGTAATAATAGTAGTTATTGTAATAATAATAATAAGTATATATAGTAGTAGTATAGTAGTTATTAGTATTTAATAATAATAAGTAACAGTAGTAGTAGTTATTGTAATAATAATAAGTAGTAGCAGTAGTAATAATAGTAGTTATTGTAATAATAAGTAGTAGTAGTAAGTAATAATAGTAGTTATTGTAATAATAAAAAAAGTAGTAGTAGTAATAATAATAGTAGTATTAGTAGTATATAATAATAATAATAATAATAATAAGTAAGCAGTAGTAGTAGTAGTTATTGTAATAATAATAAGTAGTAGTAGTAATAATAATAGTAGTTATTGTAATAATAATAATAATAATAATATAGAAAGTAATAATAGTAGTTATTGTAATAATAAAAAAAGTAGTAGTAGTAATAATAGTAGTTATTGTAATAATAATAATAATAATAATAAGTAGTAACAGTAGATAGTAGTAGTTATTGTAATAATAATAAGTAGTAGTAGTAGTAGTAATAGTAGTTATTGTAATAATAATAATAATAAGTAACAGTAGTAGTAGTATTTATTGTAATAATAATAAGTAGTAGTAGTAGTAGTAATAGTAGTTATTGTAATAATAATAATAAGTAACAGTAGTAGTATTAGTTATTGTAATAATAATAAGTAGTAGCAGTAGTAATAATAGTAGTTATTGTAATAATAAGTAGTAGTAGTAGTAATAATAGTAGTTATTGTAATAATAATAATAAGTAGTAGTAGTAGTAATAATAGTAGTTATTGTAATATTAATAATAATAATAATAATAATAATAATAATAATAAGTAGCAGTAGTAGTAGTAGCTATTGTAATAATAATAAGTAGTAGTAATAATAGTAGTTATTGTAATAATAATAATAATAATAATAATAATAATAAGTAGTAGTAGTAGTTATTGTAATAATAATAAGTAGTAGTAATAATAGTAGTTATTGTAATAATAATAATAATAATAATAATAAGTAGTAGTAGTAGTAGTTATTGTAATAATAATAAGTAGTAGTAATAATAGTAGTTATTGTAATAATAATAATACAGTCATACACCGTCCTACATCTTTAATTAGTTCCAGAAGCCATGACGTAACTCTCTTTTAACATAAACTGGAGCTAATGTCTTTCAATGTAAATATTTTATTGTATATGTATTTTTGATGGGTTTTTTTAAATGTATTTTAAATTGTTTTAGCTTCTTTTATGTTTTACTGTTAATTTATTTAATTCGCGTCCTTTTATTATGACGTAGGTGACGTAGCTGAGTGACGTGACGTCGGACGTAATGACGTTCGCTGAACTGAAATTTACTCTAGAAAAATGGCGTAAAGGTGAAGATGACATAAGCCTAAATGACGTAAAGCAGGGTATAATAATAATAATAATAATAATAATAATAATAATGTGGATAACTTCTTCGATGAAGATCGTGTAGCTGGTCTATGATTGATCTAATGTTTCTCCAGCTGGATTAACTTCAAATTAATTTGAACTATAGAAAATAGGACATATTCGGGAGCAGAAACTCTAATTGCCAATAACCTGGCAGCACAATGAACTGCCATCAGTGCAGTATCTTGGCTGGGAATGGAGCCCCGACCTCTCCGACATCGTGACCACTAACAAGGAGTTCAATATCTTACTCAACTGGTCACGGGCGATGGTGGCGGTTGGGGGATATTTCATCCGTTTATCCCATCGCTCTATAACTAGCATCTTCTGCCATATAAGTGGCAGTCTTAACGACTCTCAGTGACAAGGCTAGACAAAGCATATATTCACTTGCTCCCAATTCTTGAATAAAATCAACATCACACACACACTGTGTGTGGGGGGGAGGGGGGGGTGTGCGTGTGTTCACTGTCTTTGAAATATGGATGCTTCATACTTCATATGTTTTCAGTCGTGCTTTATTAACAGCTGTGAAATAGTAATTTTTCTATTAGCAACAGTGTTCTTGTTAATTTAGCAATAATTCAGAGTAGTATTTATTAATTAATACTGGCATATTTATTCATGATGTCTGTTCTCGGCACTATTCCGTGATTGTGCAAATTACGGAAAATCCCAAAACAATATTTTGGAATTCATATATGTATATCATCGTATATCGGTATTTACGTTGTATAAATATTAATCAATCTGTAGTATGAGAACATATATACATGTATATGTATGTATATATATATATATATATATATATATATATATATATATATATATTGTTTTATAAGGTGGGTGCCGAAGATACGTAGTTTTTGAATGGACAATATAGAATACCTATGACATATATGACTGAAAGATTGACTGAAACTAATTATGGTCACAGAGTGAGAAAAGTGACATCAATTGATGAATGGTAGTTACATATTTTATATTAAAATATATGTTTATCATTCTACCACTACGTAGGGGGCGCCTCCGTGGTCTAGCGGTAGCGTGTTGGACCACAGATCACTACCACCCGTGTTCAAATCTCGGCGTGGGCATATCTGAAGGTTGTTTCGTCTTTCACTTCGTCTCATTACCTTTGGAGGTCGCTCGGCCCATTTAGCCTACCTTGTGCATAAATGTGGCCATAAAACATCAATCATCATCATCTACCACTACGTAAATATAACAATTTCTCTCGTCGCCAGATGTCGATGTTGTTACAATTATCAGTAGATTAATTGTAAGAAACGCTTCATGGTCGTTATCCACCTTCCATTTTGGGTTGTCCCCTCTCCGATTGACGCGGTTGTCTCAGAATTCAGCGGCGACGTCCGTTATGAACTTGATGACTTTCGGTAATTGTTCGATCAATTCTAAAGCAACTCTCGAGCCGGTGTTCTGGTTATAATAAGTTATCTCCTACTATCATCAAAGTGTGTATAGAAATCATCAACAGAAGAGAAAGTTAACATTGGCAGCAGACGATGTCTGCGTGAGACGGGGGGAATTTTCGCAAACTCGATTTTATTTACGAAAAATCCCCTCAAAGTTCTGTTGTTTATCAAGATTCATACAAATATCACAGACGCCACTACATGTACATACATAGTGAACTCAGGTGGCCTAGCGGTTAAACACCCGGCACTTTGAGCCAAGGGTCACAGGTTCGATCCCAGCAAGAGGTCCAAACTTTTCCAGATATAAATTTTTCGGCTCATAATATCGTGGGTGGCTGACCACGCTAAATAGCGCTGCCGTCTCCACTGAATTATTAAAAATAAAGGGGGACATTTAAAAAAACCCTGATGACGTAAAACACTCTGGCAGTGACAACCCTCAGGGTATTTCGGCTCCATCTTTCCGTACTGCTCCCCTGTGAGTGGTGGGGGAGGACTTTATCAACCACTCCAACATAGAGGTTGTGCTGAATAAGCGACAGGAAGGAGGTTTCTCTACCATTCCAACATAGAGGCTGTGCTGAGTAAGCAAAAGTCTGGGGATTCTCTCAGAAAAACAAAGCAAAGCAAAAAGTCACTACATATCAATTATGCGTATTTAATCAAATATTAATTATACCCGTTAAGTCAAATGTAAAACACCTCAACCGCAGAAGTCCCGTATCCCACAGGGTTCGCTGAATACCAATTTATTTTTATAATTTAGTTTTTATGATTTCACCTGCATGTTCTGGAATACGATGAATACAGTTTTATATTTTAATTCGTTTTGATGCGACTCTCGGTTAAAATCGCTAAATCTTCGCGTACACAATCCCGAAACAACGAACGTCGTGGATAAATGTGTCGGCTCGAGGAGAATCATTGAGGAAGTCAAAGGTCGTGATGCAGTCGCGTCATTGCGATAGAGAAGTTAGTTTAAGATATAGATAAGACAGATAGAGAAAAACCACACACACGCACACGCACGTACACACAAACACATATATAAAACTTCCGCATAACGTTATTACGGATAGAGCTTTTTTTAGACATGACCTTCAGCTTTTGGTATAAATGGATGATTTGTGATGGAAAGAGACAGTTCTGCCAAAAACTCGGACGACACTGATTTAATCAGAACTTTCCCTATCTGTTCAGTGACAATATGACTTACTGGCTGGTGGTAAGTATAAACACGTAGTATTTAAATGTGTTGTGCCGTACCATGGCGGTGGAATTGAAAACGGAGATTACGAATTAAACGGATAAATTATGTACAACTTTTAGCCCAGCGTAATCTCGCCATAATGCCGCGATACTTTATTATCCGATTGATTTATTAAACTATATTGATGGGGAATGTCATTGTGTAATTAATTTTATTATTCATCAAGAGTATTTAAGCTCGCTATAAATATGCTGGGCCAACATCGACACAACGGAATTCCATCGCTTTTAGATATTTTAGTATCGTGTTGAAAACACAATACAAACATCTATATCTATTTGTATAACTACGCCTGTGGGTCTTCTTTTGGCGTGTATATGTGTGTGTGTGTGTGTGTGTATTTTAGCTATGTACAATAGGGCACAGGCACAGACAATCTCGAACCGTGAATTCAAACTCGGGTCGTTTCTTCAGGGGACTGAATTCAGAGTGGCGACTTGTGTAAGCTGAGACACGTGTCACCAGTCAACAGTACTTGCACTTGTCGGAAGGACTGGTGTATACAACTTTGATGACTCTGTCTTTGATTTTATCGTATTTTCCCATGCAACGGTTTCATATATGCTAATTAGAATGCATTTTAATTCTAGCAACAAGCAGTACAGAACTTGTATTTGTGGAAAGGTCTGAGCCTATTGTGTTTGACTCTCTCTCTCTCTCTGTGTGTGTGTGTGTGTGTGTGTTAGCGAATAGATGGACAATTTATGCGTAAACTGTCTCGGAGCGACAGCCCTAGCTGAAACCATACACCGAAATGAAATTATCGAGGCTGATATAGGCAGGGTATTATGCTAATTTAGACATCTTTAAAATTTCAGCTTATTCGTTCCGCGCTACTCGGTGTACTGTTGTACGCGGGTGGCGCGCTCTCCCTGCCCGTTATGAGTATCAAAATTGGACGAAGGCTCGGTACCGACTCATCGGAGGAGTTCATCATCCGCTTCGGGCATACAAACGACAACGACCAGCTGCTATCTTCGGGTCGAGTCGCATCATTAAAGCTTCGAGAACGTTCCGGTAAACAAAACTTCCCCGTTTCATTGGACAATGTGGCAGATCCAGACGATGACGACGACGACCTCTGTTCTTCCGGTTCCGGCGAATTAGAATTACCTTTCACCGGAAATCGGCACACAACGGTCTCGGATAGCGACGCTGATGACTTTACCCTGGATCGTGGCGATGGAGGTGAATCAGAGCGTGAGCCCGGATCAAGTGATGGCTTCGTAAATTACGGACTGAGCCTTGAGAGCAGATTTGAATTCCCCTTCACCGGAATAGGCCCTACCACGCTTTCGTATGAACTCGACTTTCCGTTTACGGGTATTCCGCAGACCACCAGCTAGAGCGTATGACACCGGAAACTGCAATGAACTAAAAATATTCATGCGAGAAGATAATATCTCCTCTACTAGCAAATCGCTGTGACTTGACTAATTCGGCAAGTCAAACGAAATTGGTGCCAAATTCCTGTGGAAATTATTATGCCACTGGCAGGATATGGCTAACGTGAACGCAGGTGTAGAAGAGCCTGGGATTGGCTAATACCGGAAAGTGTACTGACCGGATCCTGGAACGAAGTTTCTGTGGCACGTTTTGCTGTGTCATGGTAGTATTTAGGGAGTGCTGCTATTTTATTTTCGGCAATAGACTGTTTCACTTCCGCAAAGTTATAACGGAACACATATATCAATCTGTCTAATAGGGTAAACGGCTAACATAATAATAAATAATACGTATTCATAGTTAATGTTTCGATCTATATGCAACTAGGACATAATTAATTTATAACTTCAATAAGTGTCATTCAGAAATTTGATAGACTACTCTCTTAATTTGTAATCGGTACATAGGTCGATAGGCAAGAAGCCAACTTTTATGTGTTCTCTATGCAATTATAGTAAGTATATATGCGTGTGTGTGTGAAAGCAATCGGCGTCTCATGGGCGCGTTAGAGTTGAAATAAAGTATTCCTCGCGTAAAATTCGATGTTAATACGCCATATTAAAACACACAATAAAGATAGACACGTTACGTACGTGTCTTCCAGACATCTTCAAGCATGAAAGTTATTATAAACCAGCAAATATTGGTTGTAAACATCGAGAGAAATCACAGATGAACCGATTAAAAGTCAAACCTGATACGTACTACTTTATACGAGATGGTGTCTGACCTAAATAAATTAATCGTCGAGGCGCCTGGTACTATTTCCTTAATCGTCGTTCAAATTTTTTGTAGATGTATTGCAATAACAGTCAGATGTTATTATTTCGCATGTGAAAAACGGATTTTTCTTAGCACAGACGGCTCCATCCAGACCTCGCCATTTACTATTGCCAGTATTGGTCTGGATTAGCACTACTTTTGTCGAAATAAATCTTCCCCACACTCGAAACATACACCTACTATATATATATATATATATATATATATATCCCATTTTTTTATTTTAATATTCGTCGATTTTTAATTACAACCGTTCGTGGAAAAATAATATTTAAAAACCCGCTCTCTGATATTTCGAAGTAGATATTATATATTTACTGTGGTACTTCGCCAAACGGTGGAAGTCGATCATTTAATGTCGGGTCAACATTAAGGCGTTTAAATTAGATCTTTATCAAATCCTCTTTGTCGCCAGATGTCTCGAATTAACTCCGACTGATTTTAATTGAACCATTGCATGGTTCATTGTTGGTTTTATGCCAAAATTTTCATTTATTTGTGTTTGTACGTGGTTTTTAGAACACCACCTTCATGTTATTCTACCAGTACCCCGATATCGCAGTTGTCGGAGCACTACTTCAGCAAACCTCCAGATAAGTGCTTGAATCTTGAAGATACACGTGTTTGTGGGATGTTATCTTACGCTGTTGATCAGCGCACGAGGCAAAAACGAACTCAATAACTTCATAAATAGTCCCGTGAAGGCATTTCCCGGTGTTTATAATGGGCATTATATCTAAAAATCGAATGGAATACTTGGTAGTCTCTCGATGGTGATGATCATGATAGGTCTTTTACGGCCACTTTCGTGCACATGATAGGTTAAATGGAACGCCTCCAAAGGCAATGAAGCGAAATCAAAGATGAAACACCCTTCAGATATGCCCACGCCGAGGTTCGAACTCGGGTGGACTTGGTAGTCTAGATGTTTGGTTTGTTAAGATCTCGGTGGCCGTATTAAACAAGCCTCAACGTCGGACAGCGTTATGGTGTTAGCCACCGATAGCCAGATTTACATATTTATTGTTGAAAAATTAATAAATTTATGTTGCATATTGATATTCACAATGTTGTTACGAGTTTCAGTGAACAGTTCGAATCCCTTTGCCTTTGTTAACCTGACACGTTCCACCTTGTGATGAATGACAAAATAAATTTATCGTCCCGGTTTGGGAAAAGATTACCGATCATGACGCTGCTGCCAAGTTAATTATCATAATGCTCCTCGTAAACGTATTTATTTCCCGCACGTGAACTTCGAACCGCAAATAGGAAAACATCCTGCACGAACCGAAGCCGGCAGGTCACAACTTCTCGAGTCGATGCCATTAGAAACAATTTGTAAGCTACACAACGGTATCAGGGCTAACCAAACCGTAACGGGTGTCACTATTTGTGACACAAAACCGAATATTTTCTGATCAAGCTAGTTCTCGGATTTTAAATATCGGCCGGTTCTTTCCGTCTGGCCAAGCTCGATTCTTTAAATCTCTGTGGGCAATCAAAATTACACACACAAGATAAACACTACATATACACTTTATTATGTAAGTGGTTACAATGTACACGTATCATAAAATACCGAGTTGTATCTTTAATCACTGACGAAAAGCAGTAATCAACACTGTTAATGGTATGCACGGCCCGTCATGTATTCCATGCCTCAGCGAATGGATACATGCCAATATAAATGGGCCGAGAAATAAATTGAGAGGATGAAATTGCTTCCGTTATTTCTTCCATCCGGATCCCGCTTGCCCGGAAGATCATAAAGTGGAGCTGACTAATTGTTGTTTTATATGCTTAACATCCGACAGCATAGTACACCTGTGCAGTATTAATAAAAAGCTAGTAAGGATACAATTAGTCTGTATAACAAACAAAAAAGAGAGAGACTGAAGTGGATTTCCGATACCTCGGCTGTAATCCGGAGGAATATGCGAAGAACACAAATGGGTAGCTGCACAGGAAAACGTGCACCAATACCTAAAGAAGACGAGCGTCGAACCCACGACATACAAGAATGCTATCTAAACAAGCAAACAAATAAACAAACGGTTACTTGCGCGCTTTAGTTTAATGTATTCCACTTATTGATTATCGCGTGTAAGAAAACGGGCTTCTCTTCGATAGTGAAACAGAAATAAATTGCCCCGTTCGATAAGAACAAAATCCTATCTATAATAACATTCGAGCACGTTTAAATGTTAGCAGGTATGCCCGGTGGTCGAAAAAAGGCACCCGTGTAGCACAGGAAAGCCAGCATTGCCCGGTAATTTAATTATTTTGATACACTAATCAAGTTTTGGCTGCTACAGCGAGCTCGAAGAAATCTTCCCTGCACGGTCGGTTCATCCGAAATTATTGCACCAAGAGTTCCCCTTCACAGTGCAGTTTGGAATAAACCAAGCAGAGGGCCGGTGATACTGTTCCAAACTGAAAAGCCGAGGCTATAAATCACAGAAGACACAAACCACAGTATTTCTAACACTGCTACTTCAGTGAGAACAGCTTTAATAATGTTTGCTCTCCATGTCAAAGTACAAAATACAGGCGGAACAGGATGAAATTTAATGGCATATTCCCATTTATGATTCTCCTCCAGACTTATAACCAACACGTAATTTATATTAACACCATATCTAGGACATCAGAGCTATATAGACCTCCTCCAAACGTGAAGGATTAAAAATGATACTAAATGCAGTGGAAAACAACCTTCCAAGATCGTGGCCCAGTTAAGTGATGTAACCTACAGTTTTCATGCACATTATTTACAATTTAAAAGCACATGATAACAACCAATAAATGATAGTCTACACAATATATATGCCTACAACTGCCCGCAAGTCACTTAACTGTAGTCTACTCGTGCTCATTTTCATCACTGATCATCATCATCATCATCATCATCATCAACAACAGCAGCAACGACAAGACCTGGTGAAATCACATCCATTCTGACCTGCCAACGTGATGGGCATAAAACTAACAGAAAGTGACCAGAGATCCTAACAATCGAGGTGAACTATCCACAAACATGTGACGAGGATCTCCACTCGTGATGTCAAGTTCGAAACCACTGCCCCAAATACTGATATATCTGCAATGAATATATTAGTTATTGATGTTGTCTGTGAACTAGTCACAAACAGAAATCACATTAGTAGCTAGCCCACCACCATGTGATGTACCTACATGTGTGTGTGTGTGTGTGTGTGCGTGCATTAGGCACCACAAATGAAGCCAAATACAAATTGTACTTGAATAAATGAATGAACGAACGAACGAACGAACGAATGAATGAATGAATGGAGAAGCCTGCACATGCCGTATCAAATCCAACCAACCAACTTAGCATATATATCAACAACAGTCGGCACAACTGACGAATCACCGCCATCGTTAACCATTAAAATACGAACATGTGCGCAACAAATCCCAATTCTCTCACCAATGCAGGCAGCGGTCAGTAACTGAAATACACATTTTTATGCTGGTATTAATAATACAGGGCAATATCAATCGGAATTCAACTGCTTAAACATAGAGATGTGTGCGTTTTCGACTCGTTAAAAAGCCAATCATTTTACCAGAAAGGCACGTACTCATACATCTGAACGTGTGGCGCTAAACTAAGCTAGACAGACTCATCATACAAAAAAAACCGTCGACCTGTACACAGACATTAGTGGGCCTTTCCAAATGACAATTCGCAGCCATCCCAGAAACCAGCCAGTTGCTGCAGTAACCGCTGCGTTTTCATGCCGATTACGCAGCTCTGCAACAGCAACAGTAACGACGTCCTTGAAAACCGTCACGAATGGTGCACTTGAAACTGAACGAACCTCTCCTAATGCATCTGTTATAAACATACAAATCACTATTTTTACACACACACGCACGATACAGGAAAGTCGCCAGCTCTACAGGCACTTTTCATACAACATTCAATACCCTGTGTTGTAATTTTGTTAGCCGTATACAAGATTCTAACAAACAAGCTTCAACCGCATAAACGTGGCCAGCCATTTGATTCGAGAAGTTGTCAGAAAATTAGTAGTCTGGCACACATGTTTCTCTGGCAAGATAATACTTGAGCTGAAGTGGTTAGTCAGCAGAGAACAAAATGACAGGGATATTGGTAGATGGAAGTGGTCAACAAAAACTACAGATCAGCATTTCTCCTATCGATCTTCCAAAGATAAACAACACAAGAATCGGAGAATGACGATTGTTAATTAAACCTTCAACAACATTTTCAAATCTGTATTCGCTGCTAAAATGTGACATTAATATGTAAACATCAATATGCATCAACAATATCTAGCAACATTAATGTGTACAGGTAACCTATCAACTACCTGGTTATATAATAATAATAATAATAATAATTATTATTATTTTTATTATTATTGTTTTTATCAGCATACACCAAGCAATAAAATATATGTGTAGTTATCTCTGGGGCGATGAAATGTTGAGTGGATCTCGTGTCAGTTGTGCTTCATTCCCACAATCCTCGGCAGCTCTGTAATGTCTGAAGCAGATATGGGAGTAAAGAGCAGTGTCTTGTCTGTGCTGATGACGACAACATTGGTGCAGCCCGGCCCATTACCCCGCGGCGAGGCGCGAATCACCTCCGGCTGTAGTTGTGGAACGGGCTCCAAGCTCTTCAAGGCATGTCCTAATGATTCCGAGCCGAATGGACTGGAGATGTGCTGGTCATCACCACAAATGACGTCGTTGTCGTCGTCGTCATCATCATCATCGCCGCTCTGGTCATCATCGAAATCATCGTCGCTGTCGTCATCGCTCGACGAATCAATCAGTAGCCTTCTCAGTCTGCTGCGGTCATCTCCATTGAGAACAAGCTGTACGAAGATACACACACAGAGAGAACACGTTATCATGACCGTAAGGGATTTGTAATAAACTAATATATTAATCAATACTAAAATAACCCCCCAAAAAATGATGGCCGACTCTTAGATGAGAACTGCATCTCATTTTAATTATCTCCACCCATCTCTCCTAAATTAATACTTAACTAAATTCTACAGCACATCCAGCACGATGTCTCGCTCATAATTTTACATGAGTACTATGCACCACTACCATAACATTGTCACCATCACCACCTCACATCAAACAATTTTCTTTATAAATTATTCAAAAATATTAAATAATACACTGAGCTGCTAATATTAAGCGCCCTCAGTGGAACAATGTTAGTAGTTTGATAGCCTTAAGTAAGGACTCGTCTAAAACGCGATAATGTTTCAGTAACTGAATTTTTTTGCTGTCTCGTAGACTGCATTGGACTAGAGCAACATACAGAGAAAACAACGACGGCCAATCTATTTTCAGACGTTTATGCGCCGATCTTTCTATCCAATACCAACCTGTGCAATGGGTTTCGCCTGCTCTATTCGATAGCCAAAGTTGACGTCCTCGCCCTTTGTCAATAAATTCATCAGGACAGAACTGCCATTGTTGGATGGAGTGTCTTTAACGAAACAAACAAATAACGCATCACAGAGAGATGTTGTGTGATAAGCTATTCCTGTTAACCAATACAATACAATAGTCCTAATTTATAACATTAACCAAAATTATACGTAAAATTTACCTAGTGAGCATTCATATTAAAGTTTTCGGCCTTAAATTTAGAAGAAATAAAACAACAGATAATATTCACAATGCATGCATATTTGAACTGCATTCGTGGTGTGCATCTCTTTCGAGCCTCTTTCAACAATGTGAACTAGCCAGATGCTAGTTTGTAATATGGATGATTTTATCACCTTTTCTGGTGGTTCCAAGTGTAAGGCAGCAGTATATTACCGATGCATATTCAATAATGTAATAAATACGAGATGCTCATTTTACATCAGCCTTAAAGGGACGGTTCATCCTCAGAAAATATTTCTTAAATATGTAATGCTTAGAACAGTAACTAAAAATTCCACAATAATAATCACAAAATACACCTGATATCATAGATATAGGGAAATAATCCAAATTACTGGAGGGCCGCTATTACGGCTGCATCAGAAGCCAGATAATTGCGTTTTGTTCTGGAATAATTCTTTGCTCACACTTGTTTACATGCTTTTGTACGGGCTCTACAGACTTCCGGTCAAACTGCTTTGATTAATCAGCAATTTGAACTGGATTATTTAATATGTGGGTGATCATTTACAAATTTTTACATTATTTATGATATTTGTGAGTGTAGCTATATCAGTCCTGAAAATTTGAAATGAAGGTGGACTATCCCTTTTAGAAGAGAAAATTCCTAAAGAGTAGGTCCTGATTCACTGAGTGATTAGTTTGCAAAACTGGTTATCCTTATCCGGTATCTGATAATCACAATTACAGTTGTTTTTGTGGTTGTTTTACAGCCACCTTTGTGCACTTGGTAGGCCTAAATAGGTTACACAACCTCGAACAGTAATGAGGTCGAGCGAAGGTGATGACGTCGAGTGAAACAGGGGGACTCTTCAGGTACTGGCTAGGCAGTCAATGACCAGCCATGCTACCAGTTCATCCTATATCCACTCAAGTTCTGATTCAATACACCAAAAATGGGGCATCAGCAAACCCCCCCGCCCCCTTCCCGCTCGTGCTACCAGATGTAAAACTAATTGCAAGCATGTGAACAATGGCTTGTTTCTATTTAACATTTGGGCTGGTTAACATCTAGGACGCATGGCCGATTGGAGACTACCCAGGGAAAATCCCCCCCAAAAAAACAGGTAATTGGTTTTTATTGAAACCATGATTCGGAAGTCTGCAATGCATTTGTACTAGCCGCTGTGTTGAGAATATTGCCTATTGACATTACTTTTCTCCTCTTACTCTGCCACGACCACCATAATCATCTTTATTATCAGTAACAATATTTTAATGGATGTTTACCTTTAAATACATCACTAATACTGGGTATATCTGTCCCACTATTGCTGTCTATTAGAGCTGTATCATCTCCCGGATCCCCACCAAGATCCCCAGCAAGGCGCATCAGCTTCGGAGGGCCAGACTCCAAACGGTTTGTTTCCATTGGTCTCTTCACCTTCGGTGGTCCGGCATTACGAGCTATTTCGGTGCCGGGCAGGTCGACCCTTTCGCTGGCCTCGAGACGCAGGATGGACAGTGGTATCTTGTTAATTTGGTTGTCCGGCTCCGGTGGTCTTGGCTCAAACACCGTCTCCGTTATACCGAGCATGTGGCTGCAAAATACAACGTAGCTCCCTTGCAAGCTGTTTAGGTGATTGCATAATCATAATAAAGTAATGCACTTACTTAAAACAAGATTAGCGAATTTTTGTCATCCTTAACCTTTTATGAAGCATTATATTTTACACAAAAATACCAGAACTATTATACTTGTTTTTTTTGATGAGTTTTTAAATGTTTATCATTGGATGATGCAGGTCACTGTGTTTGTATACACCTCGATGGTATTAAGGTGCATAGGTGAGAGGGGCATAAGCCATAAGATAGCTACTGCTAATGTGCTAAAATGAACTTTATTAAGGTCAGTTCACAGATTGACATTTTAGGACATAAGGCCAACCCCATAATCTGACACATGTCCATCTATCACAAAATAAACAGTAAGTCGTAACTCGGCAACCAATATGAAAATTAACACATTGAGCCTTTTCACCATCATCAGACCAGACATGAATGATGATGATAGTTGATGTTTTACGCCCACTTTTGTGCACACAGTAGGTTAAATAGGCCGAGCGACCTCCAAAAGTAATGAGGCGAAGTCAAAGATGAAACACCCTTCAGATATGCCCACGCCGAGATTCTAACACGGTGGTAGTGATCTGTGGTCCAACATGCTACTGCTAAACCACGGAGGCGCCCCCATCAGACCAGACAGCATCCTTAAATAGTCACACTTCAACTGACCTATTCTCCATATCCTCGTCTATTAGGGGCATCCAATTGGCTGCAAAGATCTGATCGTCGGACCCATCCATAGGTATGTATGGAGCACGAAGGTCGAGGTCAACATCCTTGAAAAAAAGAGAACAAATGAGATGAACGAAACTGATAAGATGGAAGAGATCATGCCAAAAATGCTGACGATATTTTGGTTAGCGAAGTCTCTGTTTATTCAAGAAGATGCTTTCAAAGGTCATCACATTATCACACGGGCAGACAAGCTTCGCAACAGCGAGGCATTTGTCTGCCCATAGATGGCAATGTTTTCTGGCGGTCTAAAATTCAGCCTTCGAATAAATTTAGCCTTTTCTCTTCTTTGTAAACCCATCAGATAGCGTTATCTGAAGTTTTACTGTCTAAATCTTAGCAATTCAAAAGGATGACAAACATCACAGTAGAAAGACTCCGAGTTTGACATGTTCTTAACTGATAACTGCCATTTCTCATCGACGTCACGAAACTGATAACAATCACACATCTGAGTTTGTACAAATTATATGTTTTATAAGCCACATACATCGCCTAGTAGATCAGATATCACTGTCGTGCTCCCAACCGGCTTGTTGCCCAAATAAATGCCTTGTGAAACTTGGTTTTCCTCGTTCTTGGTTTTCTCTGTGTTCAAGAAGCTGAGGTCTAGCACCTGAAAAAGATTGCAGAAGATGGCTGATCACAATCGGACAAATCTGTTCACTTTTCACGAGTGTAAAATCTAATTCTTAAAATATTTATGACTGACTAAGATGTAATGATCTGACGTTTCAATGGAGTTGTTGAATAAAAGTCTGGTTCACTGTATCAAATATCACCCTTTTTTTAATAATAACAGGTAAACATATTAATACGAAGCAAAACATCTATATCAATGAGTGAAGTAGGTCAACCAGCAACCAGACTCGTTAAAACAGAAATTTAAATAGAAGAATCTGGCTAGTTATCATATAATAAGTGATTTTATGTCGTTTAGTAAATGATCCCATTATCTCATAATGCTGGGTGGGTAATTGCAAGGGTTGGACAAACTCATAGTCTGGGTAATGCAAAGTTCATCAACAAATGATCGGATGGAATGGAAACTTAGGAAGGATAAGGGAGTCTTAAAAGGTGAGTTTTCAAATGGTGACTGAAAGAAATTATGCTATTTGATGACTTAACATGTTCAGGGAGTGAATTACAAAGAGTAAGGACAGCACGTGAAAAGCATGAGTCCCAGCATGAGTTTTAATAGCAATGCACATCCCAGCTGCAACCCAGTTGGACAAACCGGATTTGGCAGGTTCACAAATTTCAACAGTTTATAGCGCAACAACCGAAAGAGCTATTAAACCCACACTCATATCATTAAAAAGCCAGGAAAAATATCTTTAACTTGTTACTAAAAGTTTTAAATCCACCGCAAACTTATTATTCAAGAGCGATTTTAAAACAATAAGTTGCTCCGGAAAGCGAGTCCGTCGACGATCCAGATTTATCAGGTCACGGGTTGTGACATCCCCGTTTATAAAATTAACCACCGCGGAGTGCATTTGAATATTTTAATATAAATTTATGACCAATCAGAACTCGAGCTGTCCTTCACTCCGGTGCTTGAACGGTAAATATCCGTTGCGGGAAGTTTGAATAGTGAAGTCATAAAGTCACGCGTCTATTTCTCAGAATCGGGACCAGATATCGAAATCGTTCATTCGCATATAGTGAAATAACATTCTTCTGCATCTTAGGATCTATAATATATTACATTTAATTGGAAAACTTCGTGGAGATCAACGCTCAAAGTCAGAGAAGTCTCCGGATTCGACTCATTTGTTGACGCGACGCTCTCCAGCGAGCGTTCTATTTTTAGAACTAGGAGTTCTCGATCACGTGGTTGGATTCACGGGCGCCGATTGGCTCGTGGTGACGTCACCGTTGTAAACAAAGCCACGTGAGTATTTGTTTTTAGAAATGATGTGAAAGGATACTGTAAGATTAAGTTTATACATTGTGAACATAATCAACTGATTAAAAACAAAAGTGACTTAAAGGGACACTGCAGTTAGTTGTAAACAATCTTAAATTGATTTTGTTTATTTACAAGTAGAAACACTACTGACCACTTACTCAACTGTCATCCTGGCCATCGGCTTGTAACCACTCTTGTGGTCATAGGCACAGCCAGTTGTTGAGTTTAAAGGTCCAGTCTGCGAGGTTAACCCTCTAGAACCTATACCACTTGTGGTGTTAGGTAGGTTAATCTCTCTATGTGATATACACATGGATTCTTGTTTGGGCTGCTTTTTACGGCACTCTTTACAAGAGTAAACTGCATCCGGTGGTCAGAATTTCTTAGGAGGGTTCTTGAATAAAACTAATTTTATCTTTTTTTCAGAATGGCTTATCAAGAATTGAAGCAACGTTATGGACAGAAGCTCAACCCAGATGCTATCACTAAGGTCATCATCTGTGAAATATAGAAGCATGCCAGCAAAGAGAGTGCCGAGACTGCTGCACATTGGTTGTCAGAGTGGTCTGGTGTGAACTTAGAGGGCCATATGCTTCGCCTTCTTCGAGTGAAAATGAAACGTATTTCAAAAAGCTTAGAGGGGCAAAACTTACTAAGTTTTTAACCGAAATATTTTCATTCCCTAAATCAGGCCTACCAGTTCCACAAGTAACAGAAACATATACAACAACATATAAAAGTGAAGTGAGTTCACCTGTTGCACAGCCTAATTTAAGTACATGTGGGGATGGTTCAAATCGTACTATAGTTCCTATTTCTGGTGATACGATTCTGATAGATTTACTGGTTCCAAATATTTAAAGTGAATATATCCCAGAATCCAACCTCTAAGGTTTGTAGCTGCAAGTCAGCCAATCGAATTTCACCACTATTTGACAATTTTCTGTCTTTCCATATAAAATAATTGTTTGGGATATCCTTTTAAATAATGACAATTGTGTCTTTCAGGAGATTTTCTGTTTGCTGCAGTGCTAAGAAATTGATGCAGCTAGTGAAGAGCTTTAATTTGATATATTACTCACCCATGTTGGCGATTCGTCAGTTAGTGCCAAAAATGTCGGCCATTTTGGATTTGGTCATGTGATACAGTGACCTCTGTGATTTCTATGGAATGCAGATGCAGAACTAAGAATGCACAGCTGGAAAATGGAGCAATTACTACACATATGCTGTGGACTTTTTGATTAATGTGACTGGATGATGTGGAATTCTGAATTCTGGTCGGCCATCTTGGATTCATGGCGGCCATCTTGGATTAGTGTTATGCGTAGGAAATTATGTTTAGCGCCAAGTTATTTGGCACATCAAATACTACAAGTGTGTGTATTTTGATAAATTTGTCTATTGTGGTTATAGAGCAATTTGGTTTTATGTGTGTAATTGCTTAATAAAACTTACCAGTTGATCCAAAAATTGTAATTTGTGCCCAGTGTTTTCCCATTACCATGTTTCCAATGAGATTGCAAGCTAAAACGAAGGTTTCTCAGCACCCATAGGTCCGATTTGCAAAATTCAAAAAGTATATTCCTTCTTTCACTCAGCTTTATTCTAATAACAGATTCTTGTATATATTTTAGAGGGTTAACATTTTGGGTGTGCATTGCTAGTTTTAACCCTGGGAACGGACAACAAGTGAAAATCAGATGGACGGAGGTGTCTGGGTGCTAGAGAAAGCATGGAAAATAGATAAGAAGATTCTCCAGAAGAAAGAGTTTGATAGGCAATAGTGCAGAGTTTGAAAATGATATGAGACTGACCAGAGAGCCAGTGAAGAGGTTTAAGAAGTGGGACAGAATGGGAAAAACTGAGGAGACAGGGTGACAACCCTAGTTAACCAGTTCTGAACACAGGCAGTTCTGAACACATCTGACCTGTCCAATGCCTTTTGTTTAATTTGAGTTTGTGAACCAACTTAGAAGACCTAAAATTAATCCATTAAAATATCTAACATTTTTTTTATAGATTCGCCATTTAAAGTGCTTACGCTCATGTCCGTAGTAACTGACATCAGAGAGTTTGTAGTAGAAACCGACTGCTGCTGCTGCTGTGGTGGTGGTTGCTGCTGTTGTTGAGGTTGTTGTATGGAGGGGTGGCAGTCATTGTTCTGTGCTGTACTCTCTTGTAATTTTTCTAGTGGCTCTGTGAATACAAAAAACGAAGCCCACATAAACCATCTATATTTACGACAGTTACCCGGCATTCCATGCCGCAAATCCAATTTTTATATGGCAAGAATTTGGTTAAGTACTGCAATGTCCAGCACTTCTAAAAACCTATTTTTAGGCAGTTAGAAGGTGGAAGATTGAACAAAAAACAACGTATTTCATTTATCAAACAAGATGTAATAGGGATTCTATTTTCACTTCTTTACTATACGCATTAAGTAAATCACTAACATCAGTAAGTTAAAACACACAATGCGAAAATACTTGTTGTTCATCCGAAATTGTGACGGTCTTAAAATGGCTTCGGAAACATTTGCCTCTTTTGCTAATATCATGGTTTGAGTCTCTGGAACATGGCCAAATTACCAGAAAACAAACTGTTAGTTACGTTACCGCGGAACATACACTGACCTAATTTCATCATTGCAGAACCAGCACTGGGAGCCAACTTCAGGAGGTCTGTAAACAGAATATAAATCACCGAACTATAACAGTGAACAACGTTCGAAACCAAAATAGAATACATAACAGAGTTCTCAAAGTTAGCGACCAGTAGGGAGAAGTAGCCAGTTCAGCTGATCAATTTTCGACATTCTGTAAAAACTTAACGAGATATGTCGACATGCTATGACCTGAATGCAGAGAATTCCAGATGTATCTAGGTGTATCTAGAGTGATGTGATTCACCCCCCCCCCTTCCCCCAGCAGAAAAACAACTTCCTGCTAAATTCATACGGCAACCACAAAACTTACAATGAATCTAATCATTTGTGTTCAATCAAATTAAGCCTAATTTTGTGACAACTGATTAACGAAGACTTCCCATTTTATTATACGAGCCAAATAAAAATGCAGAGGTAATGTCTGGCTAACTACTGACCATCGGTACTAGTAATGGCAAGGATGTCATCAGCAATGTTTTGGGGTCTGGGAACGAAGATGGATTCCGTCGTCAGTCGGACACCAGAAGGCAGGATAGGAATGGATGTCGGCTTACACTCGGTTGTCACCTCCTGGACAGGTGACATGATGGAATCCTTTTCTTCCACTCCACTGTCAAGAATAAGAAATGTACATTTGTTTTACAATAACCAGTACATACAGGTAACTGATGTTTGGAATGCTGAACAACTGGTTTGTTTTAGTTATACATCAAAATACAGTCGACGATAATCTCCTTTGCAGTTTTTGTATAGCATCCAACCACTGAGCAATCAGCGGCCGCAATCAAACACCTTTTACAGCACAAACCATAGGGGTCATCTTACGCGACACACAAGTCACAACTTCTTACCAAAGAAAGCCTAGTGAATAGGCCAGATCTCAAATTGTGTTTTTTACATCTAGTGTTTTCACTGTTACAAATTATACTAATGATCAGAAATAAAAATCTAGTGTGTACAAAATTGGAGACATGAGCCAAAAGGAGAGGTTAATACATAATCATCTCACAGATACATCTCTGCATAATATATTACCTTTTTATTAACACCAAAAAACTGGGATGGTATCACACTGCATTTACCAAATGCAGATATCAGTCTGCAGGTTAACTGCATTACTGTACTACAATCACATCATCATCATGCTACAATCTGTGAGATGCATTATTTGTAACCTTTTAAAATTATAGTTGTTTCATTCAAGTAGTAACAGCTGTAGAACCACATTTCCCTGCTGCCCATTTTTCTTGCATTAATCTTAAATATGAATCAGAGACATCACCGTATCAGGACACAGACCTGTAACCCCAATATTTCCAGAGGGGTTGCACAAATTAGTTTTAGTGTGTGCGTGTGTGTGCGTGCACTTGTGTTTGACTGTATATACCATTTTGTTTCACAGTAGAGCTAAGACATACTTTATTTTACTATACATCTGTGTGATCTACTTTATCATACTCAAGTAATCTAACATGATGATTCAACTCCAGAAAGTGGGATGTGTAGACATGTATATCTGATTATCAATATTATTTTGAGTGACCTAGTTAGCATGCTTTTCTTGGCCTATACACACTTAAAACTCTTTAACCTGGTAGCCTCCAATCGGGTCTCGCTTGAAAAATACAACATCTATTGTTGCTGAATTCTGACAAAGAAATACCACAGCCAAACATTTTAAATAATTTCGGGGCCTTTGTGCACAGTTTTGCACCATTGTAATTTTTACTAAATATGTCAACCACTGCGAATAGAAATACTATCACTTGAGTCAGTTATCCTTGCTAACATGTATGAAGAGGGTAGCTCTATTATGAAACTTCTCTTGACAACTACCTAAAATTACTAACATTGTTATGATATGCGACATAAAAAAAACTGCTAAGCACAAATCTATTTACGGTGGGTGCACCAGTAATTCTGCACAGCAACACTCGTCCAGAGATTTTAAGACCTGTTTTGTACTCCGACAGGTAATTGTTCTGTTTACTTCAGTCGATTTAGGACGGACGTACGCTCGCCAAAACAAAACAGATGTCTCTTGCTTAGATAAACTGCAATGATGGATTACGCACAGTTAAACAATCTTCTGACCGGCGTAGCTCTGTCCCACAATAAGACACCACCACGTGTTTCTCCTTACGATATCAGATCTACGGTGGAAATGTGAGCACAGATTTGCCGACCCGAAGCATTTGAGAGAGAGCGAACGAGTTAACGAATGATACCGACCTGATGACGTAGTTGATGCAGACGACGTATTGTGGTTTATCTGTGCGCTGGTTGTTGATAACTGTTGCCTCGGTCTGTACACGGCAATATCCTCCACCGAATGCCAAGAACCTGTAGTTTGTGATCACCGATTGGCCTTTGGAGAACACTGAAACAGACACAGGACAGGATGTCAGAGATGCTGTCTCATAACTTAAGAGGAAGATATTCTAAGAGTACCAACCCCATACCAGTTATGGGTTAGAAAGGGACTACTGTATCACAAACTATAAGTGACAACTAAAATGTAGGCCATACTGAATCACTCACTCACTCACTCACTCACTCACTCACTCACTCACTCACTCACTCACTCACTCACTCGATCAAATGGAAACCTGTTTCTTTTACAAATATCAAATAGAATAAACTGATTTATTGAAATCATGACATGTTGATGTGATGTATGGACCATCCATATCATGGACTGAGCTAACATCAAATACGTTACACATTTGAAAATATTACAATCAAGACCAAAACAAGGGGTAACATTTCAAAAGCTGAAGAAAATCCCCTTGAAAACATATCATTTGAAACTTACAATCCTTGCAGGCATTCCTGACGTGCTCACTGTCAGCGGCATGATGAAAATCAAACACGGACTGATTGATCAGACTCTGGCTTTCATATCCCAGTAAGTCTTTGATCCTGCACAGAAGAGACACAGTGAGAGTATTGATATTTGCAATAAACGAATGAATTATCACCCAGACAACTAGCTAGTATTAATAACCTTGGTTAGAGCATCAATGTTAGCATCAGAAGATCTCATATAACCCCTCCCCCCCAAAAAAAAAGTGCCATCAAAATTGTTGAAAGATGAAGTCAGTCAAAGTTTTTCATTGATAACAGTGCCGACATTTCTATACTCAGCTAACACACTGGCTGATGACCAGATGGTATTTTTAATAAAGGGACCTGAACAGACGAAGCCAGTCAATGAGTGGCAATAAATGGCTTCCCTCTGACAAGTGGCTCACTTTGTTAGGTTATAACCTAGAAGCATGCACATCAGAAAGCAGGCAGCCAACCAACAGGTTTACCTGGCTAATAACATCAATACAATGTACAGATAATCAATAATGCATATATATATATATATATATATATATATGTGTGTGTGGATATTTATTAATATATTTAATCGTACCAATTTAAGTGTATCAACACCACCTTTATTAACTTATTGTAGTCATAGCTGACTCGGCGAATGTACACACCATGCTAACTAAAGCAAGAGCTAAAATGGCCAACATCCGCTAGATACTGCTGGGATGGATGGATGGATGTTGTTTAATGACACATCAGCACAATTTAGACCATTCAGTGTCCTAGAACATTTGGAAATAAAACCGTATTAATGAATCCTTATAAAAAGTTAAAAAGCCGGATTACTGGCGTTAATAAAATTTATGTATAAGCTAGGATGTAAATAGATACTGCTGGGTGGGATGGGTAGTGATATGGGGGGGGGGGGCGGTATATCAACAGGTAGAATAACATGGCAAAATGCCAAACAACTGCATTTTTCTCTAATAGATGGAATTATTTCTGACTATTTTTTTTTTCATTCTGCAAGCCCAGAACGAAGTGTCTATGCGGGATTGTATAGGTTAAGGTGTACTGGCAATGACAGGAGTGCGGAAGGGGTAATGAGAAACTGTTAGTCATACCTTCACTGACTTATCAATGAAAGCGATATATCTGTGAATGTAAGTATATCTGACGAATGGTCGGCCAACATATAATGCAACAAACTATTCCCTTGTGACATAATAGATTATCAAAAAAATCAAATCTCCCTCTCTATCACTCACTCACTCATTCTCATTCCTGTTTCTCTCTCTTTCTCTCTCTCATTCTCTGAGAGAGAGAGAGAGAGAGAGAGAGAGAGGAATGAGAATTTCATAAACCACTGAGAGAGCAATGAAAAATTCAGAAACCAAAATGACACTAAACATTACTGTTTTGGTTTATAACATTTGAAGATCTTGGGCAATGTTATAAATTCTATATATTCACTAAAATTCAGATAACTTATATTGTAATAATTATTAGCTCAATGGTTAATAATTTATCAACCTTTTCTAGTAATTATACACAATATAGTTTTTTATTTGGTTTCACACAAACACACACACACACACACACACATATACCAACCTCTCATCACAGTGAGTGAATTTCATGTCGAGGCTGTGTCTGCTAATAAATGTGTTGCTATCCAGTGGCACCTCGGTGTTAGAAGGATGCGGTATGGGCTCAGCAATCAGCAGTAGACAGGACAACTTGTGATCATCAGCCACGCCAACAAGATGCTTACAGCCAGAGTCGGCTGATACGTACCGCCCGGTACAGCGAATTACCTGGAAAATACAGAGGGTGACACACCATGACGACTCATTCACAAGCACGGATGGGAAACGTGAAAAGGGGGCTGCTCTGATAACACAAACTTTATATCAGTTCAAACCGTGCTAAACACAACACCAGTAGTTGGAACACCTTTAAATGGCAATATTAAAACACCTTTTGCTGTACAAGTAAGATACAGAAAAAGGCCATTATAGTTATGTGATATCGGACACAGAAAACATCATACTGTATGTTATAGGGGGACATCATCTCTAAATTAGTAATATCTCAATTTTGTAAAACACATTCATTATAATTAATGTTCTCACTATTATTATTATTATTTTTATAGATACCACTACTACTCCACACACACACACAAACACACACTAACACACACACACACACACACACACACACGCCACTCTGGATTCAGTCCCCTGAAGAAACGTCCAGAGTTTGAATTCAGTCCAGAGTTTGAATTCACGGTTTCAGATTCTCTGCCCCTGTGCCTTATTATACACAGCTAAAACAGACACACACACACACACACAAAGCACATGAACTATCCAAGATTATGGCTGGATTAGGGGAGTTAACATTATTTTTAGCTTGATATTTCATAGGGCCATGCCAGTAAGACCATCTGGCAATCCCAACACAGAGCCATCATATAACAGCACAACTTCATATCATGTTGCCTGAAGGCTATGGCAGGAGCCGCGGACCGGAAGAGGATATTATATATCTTGCTGTACCTGTCAACCGAAATGCTAACTATAATGTTATGTATTATTGTCTGGTGATCATATGATCCCTGTTAGGTATACCAATAAACCATTGTGCTCATCCAGACACCAGACACAAAACAGAACACCAAGAAAACAGCATTCGCCCCATAAAAAAAATACTCTCATTGGCTGCACCACAACGGAATGCACTCTGTGTAGAGATGCATTTTTCGCGGTTGGTGAAGATTTTCGGCCTGACCCAAAAAGTCGGGGCTCAGCCTGGCCTGGCATTGGATGGAGGCTTATGAAAAAGTGGAGGCTTATGAAAAAAGTGCCAAACAGACTTTGTACGGAGATCTCTGACCAGACACTAGATAAATATGCGCTGATGAAACTGGTAGGGACTTTGCACTCTTCTCACACCAAATATACACGACAACATAATATCAGATGTATGTGTACAGAAGCAGAGCGGAAACCCCGAGCACACTACTGGGAACTTAAATTCAAGCAGCAAGGAAAATTCAGACATTCCATAACATGGCCATATAATAGATTTATGTGCTTGGGTTTCTCCTGGATTGTTTTAAAGATAAACAATTCACTTATGGATGCAGTATTCCTAATTCTGGGATGTCAACCGAAAACTGAGATTCCATCCAAAATCTATTACACCATTAATACGAAAATGCTGAAAATCCTGAGCCTTTCCGAAATAAAATGTTCCAAGTGTGTAGAAGGAGAAAAATCCAAAACTGTGTATATGTGCTGTTCCCACTTAATCACAACTTGCATACATATACAATAAAAACACGTAAGAGTATATCTACTCTTATCGTAAGAGTATATCTACTCTTATCGATATACTCTTACCGGTGGATGGATATCAACAACAATGGAGACCTAATATGCCCCCATCAAAACTTGCATCCTTGATAGAACAGTCTCAATGACGTAATGTGTGTGTGTGTGTGTGTGTGTGTGTGTGTGTGTGTGTGTGAACTCAGTCACCAAAGGATCCCAGAAATGTGATCACACACACACACAATACTGAATCCTACGTAGGGATACACAATGCTCACACAAATGTGAGCCCTGGACAGTTGTCTTACATCGCCAGAAAATAAAGCACATAGCTGCGATCATCTTGCAAGTTGTAGATTGGCGCAGAGTATCACAGATTGTGATTATAGCATTTAGACAATTCATCATATGACTTAAAACTTAAACTTGTATCATTGAGAGGTGCAACACTTGATGGGCCTCCCCCCTCCCCTCCCCACAAGGTGGTGTATAACATCGAACGGCAAATCTGACATTAAGGTTCTTGAGTGTAGCACGTCCAGTTCATACAGACCATCATAACATGGCAATTGTAACTATATAACAAGGACAGAAGTTCATGTCATTCTCACCAATTGGGTACTTTGCCAGGGCAATGGGCAAGCAGTTTCCAGCCTAAGAATGTGGGTCACCATGGAAAAAATGCTTTCCTTTTGGATGATGGTGCCACATGGATAAGTATTGAGTTAGCTCTCTCTCTCTCTCTCTCTATATATATATATATATATATATATATATATATACACACACACACACACACGGGAACACCACCAACACCGGGAACACCACCAACACCGGGACCTGGTAGATACTGGCACAAAACAGATGCAATTTCTCAGCTAAGACTTTTTATCAACAATCTGTTGCTCAGATGCGCGCACACGCGTGCGCATGCGGGTGCATATTATCTGATTACAAGGAGATCACATAAAATTAAAATTCCAGAATTTGCAAACATCAGTCTAGCCCTGCGGGGCATCATAAGAAAGCGGGCAATCTCTCTCCCCTATACTTCGTAACGTAGGTCATTTTATGTGATTACTGAACGAATGGGGGAGTTTTTATGTATTTGCAGACATATGAAAACCAGAGAATACAAAACTCGGGCCATAATATATCTGAAACACGGCTCATTACGGCGGCAAGTCGATATAAAATAGCTGGCTCACTCTAAAATTAAGCTGACGCGGACTTAGGCTAACATCAGCTGAGATCTACGCCGAGCGCTCTGCGATGTATCACCTGTTCTTAGAACAACAGAAAAAGCGAGCCGCGTTTTTGCTTAATTGCTTCATTGTCAGATTTATGTCCGATATCAAGTTCAGCCAATGGAGAAAACGTTCAAAACAACTGTTAGCAATCAGGTTCAATCAGCGGCAAGCGACCAGCATCTCACTCTTAAACACACAGCTCGTAAACACTTGTTTCTGCGCGCCTGTACAACGGAATTTTTACCGTGACCTTCCATTCATTGCAAATATACACACCCTTAAAAGGCGTATTTCATTCGTGGTCTCACCTATTATGATCTGGAATTCTCTGAGTGAGTGAGTGAGTAAGTGAGTGAGTGTTATTTTTACACTCGGCGTCGGTCACACCTGCAACACATGGCCGTGCTGACAGGAACCAGCAAACTAGACCAGTTAACAAAAACAGCCTACACACTGAGATTCGAACCCTAACTTGGAAGTTTGTAGCGTGGAATTCTGCTGAAGAGAAAATCTCTAAATTGGGCAATGAACAAGGTGAACGCCGCTTACTAAACCTACTTTTTTTCTTAAAGAGTTAATGGCCATATAATTAAGAGGACAACCAACACACGTACTGTACTGGTGGGTACACATTTCTATGTCTCTCTTCCTGTCTTAGAAATAGGCTACAGATATCTCTCGGCGGCATAAGATGTATGATGGTCTACACGACAAGACTGTACCTGCAATGGTGAACCACTAATACAAGTGCGCACATACGCGCGCGGACACGCACACGGTAGAACATCGGCTGGAAAATCGCTGACTTTGATCTAATCCGAGAACAAAATTAGAAATTCTCTGTGCCACTGCCTTTTCACACACACACACACACACAGACAGAGGGGGAGTGAAAGATTATAATTATAAGTCAAATGCTATCCCCTTGAGCTCCCCTGCTTCCCGTTAACCAATAATTGTGGGTCTATAACTGTGTCAAGGCCAACTTTCACAGAATAAACAACTACAGCAGAATTAGAAGAAACAAAACACCATCATGAAGACCACAGGGAATTGGAAGTGGCGCGCGGACACACACACACACACGCGCGCACACAAACACCAGTGACTACTTGCTCATATTGTGTGTGTGTGTTTCCAGAGAAGTCAGCATGACCTAGAAGTATGTCTATCCGTTGGTGTGTTATATTTACCAGGCATACGATCACGAGAAACGTGACCCCGTTCTTTCAACAACAGGTACAACTAGTAAGTAAGGTAGACTGAGTATTGCCACACAGCTCTTCTGGTTGGCAACAGCTACAGATAACACGATCTATCAAAAATGGTATTTACCGGCTTGATAGCTTCCTTTTCATCGATATGTTTCCGACCTTGATAAGCATACATCGGAGAAGCGATGTTCGGCTGAGTGAGTAAGTGAGTGAGTGAGTGAGTGAGTGAGTAAATGTGAGTGAATGCGAGTGAATGAAGTCAACGCAGTACAGCCGCCATGAAAGAAAAGGAGTTATCCCCCCCCCTTTAGTCGCCTTTGATGATGATGATGAGGATGATACAGCAGTGCAGATTGAATTCAAACCGATTCTAAGCGGGTGGGGGGAGGGTAATATTAAAGCCAATCCTAAGCGCCGTAACACTAATGGGCCTGTAAGCTGGAGAATAATTCGGCACACCTTTAATACCGCTAGAGTGAGGGACACGTTTCAGGTGACTATCACGTGAAACTCTTCGTAACCGATACTAGGGCTAAGTGATGATCTACAAAAGAAAAAAAAGTACCCAGAAGAAGAAGAGAGAAAAAACCCGCATCCAACAACAAACAAATACAGAATGAAAAAACAAACCCTCAGAATACGAACACAACAAAAACTACCAAACAAAACAAAGACTACAGTACAATGATGAAGGAGATTTCCTGGAATACTAAAATATCCAAGACCCACTTGTCCAGTCAGTAGGCTGGCGCTAATTAAAAACGGCCACACTATATATATATATATATATATATATATATAGAGGTCCACTCGGTCAATTGTCAGTGATGGCCATGTCAAGTATGCCTATTAACAACGAGAACTACAGAAATCACACACACACAGACAGAAGACAGACATAATGTCAATACGGTTAAGCTATCAGCAAGATTAATCAAAACACTTGTCAATCGATCTTCTTCACCACTCACTATGACCATTGTGTAATAATACACGACGTACATTACGTCTCCCTGTCCCAGGTGAGATAACGTCCTTCAGGTCATTAGATGTTTTTACTAAGAGCGTTAAAGATAATGGCTGACCCGCCAGACTTGTTTACTACTTGGCTGATAATAATATTAATATATTGACGCGATAAGGACTTTGAACATTTGGGGCTGTGGGGGGGGCGCGCCCAAATCCGTATGTGGGTCTGGTCTCACGCGGCTCTCACCGATTCAACAGGCCACATGCGTGTGTATTAATCCAACTACGGGTGTACCACTTCTAGGATCCCCCCCCCCCATATATTCTTATCTGCTGAGCTAATCATAAACTGGAACATTCGTCACAATAGAGAGATCGTACTGGCGATATACGTACAGGTTCGAACGTACACAATGACATTGACTATTAAAGAGATTTTTGTGTGTGTGTGTGTGCGCGCGCGCGTGTGTGTGTGCGTGTGTGTGTCATAACACCAATAACGCGTAATACTAATCATTGCTGCGCCAGCTAGCTGGACCCAGGCAACTTAGCAACTGGATGAATACCACTTAGCAACCACACGCGCGCGCGCGCACACACACACACAAACTATCATAATCTCAATTCCCCAGTTATCAGATACCTGGATGCAATACATAATACACGACATACAACGAACAACCGCTAAAGACATTACTTTGTAGCTTGCCGACTTCAGGTTAATGTTCCGTCCCTTGCTCGTCAGTGTACATTTCATCCGCATCAGAAAGTTGCAGTACTGCGGCGTGTCATTGTTGGTGCTCGGTTTTTCCATTAGTATTTCTCGAATTTCATCGTGGTCACATGGATGTGTGAAGTCGTAAACTGTCTGGCCGATCAGCTCAACCTGAAATGAGCCATGGAATGGAGAAAACCATCAGTGGAATGAGCATTTATGGGGAATGGACATCAGTGAGACAGCAAGAAAAACTATTTTTTTCTGTACATATTTTTACACACACTGTCACACACACACACACACAGTGAGAGAGAGAGAGAGCACACATTGTACACACAGAAAGAGAGAGATAAATATATACACTAGAAGTGATCAGCAATGAATGTTTTCAGAACATCTGCAGGATTATCAGTAATTAGTTGGGTTTTTTTTTTTTTGGGGGGGACATCCTAAAATAAATCCACCGATCCCTGTTACCCAATTCACGCCATCATGCGACACGGTAATGCGCATCTGAAGCGTTCTGAAGTTATATATATATATATATATATATATGTAAAAGATCACCCACTGCCATTTTATACCAAATATCCGACCTTTAGTTTGCCTGAGGTGATATTTCGTTAGTAAACTAATGATTACTAAGAACCTCCATAACTGAAGTTGTTTACCGTCGTTATCATACCGCAACAACAACAATAACAATAACGACGACAACAACGACGTCCTCCCAATAACTCGAAAACGAGCCGAGATGCTAAAAGTAGTATTCATTAGTATTCAACTCGGCTCCGTTACTACGTACGCCAGTCGTATACCGATTAGTCCCCTCCAGCTATCATAACAATCGGGACTCATTCATAATAGATATGTTCTCAATTAACCGATCTATATTAGTACACGGAGGAGGGGGGGGGTCGGATTGTCGACTGAATGGCTCGGGTGGACTTTTGAAAATTAAACAACATCACATCTTACGGCAATCTTATTTCAATCGTTTGAGAGAGAGAGAGAGAGAGCTATATGTGGGCATGTGTCTGGAGAGAGAGAGAGAGAGAGAGAACCCCTCCCCCCCCCCACACACACACACAACCGAATACTATTCGTTGTAGAGAATGTTGATAATAATCAATGTCTCTTAATTAAAACAAGCTGACTCCGACTGTACGACACATATTTAGGGAAGAAGCGGCTAATTATACCTGTAACACAATCTATGCTAACTCAGGCCAAGAAATATTGTTCACTGTTATAAACAACTAGCGTTTTAGCTATATCATGTAGTTGAACGAGCAGTAAATGTCTTTATAATTTAACTCTTACGTTTATTGGCTGATGTTTGCAAATACCACAAGTTGTAGAAGGACCCTCGAAAAAATATCGAACTGTTACACACGTTGACATATCCCGTCCTTCTGTGACGACTGTACGGCTTATTTTTATTTCGTGATTCAATTAAAAATATTCAGGTCAGAGTATTCCACAGTCACAGTTCTAAATATGCTTAAAACTGAACCAAACTTGTGTTATCAAGTGTTTGCTCGTACTCTTTTAATTATAATAAACACAGAAAGATAAGACCTATAAACAGCAAAAATGTTTTTACGACAGTTTGTATTTTTCCTGCTTTAATACATAATGTGTGTGTGTGTGTGTGTTTGTGTGTAGATTACGTTAAACATAAGTCATCGCAAGCGAAATACATGCACTGTGGAAAGTGCATATGGTGGACATTACAAGTTTTTGCTTTCCACGGCTGGGAATGTTATCCAATATAGTAAATACAACGTCCACAAAATAATGCGCTACCTGAAAGACGGTTCTAACAGATCAGACAACTTCCAGGAAGAAGGGGCAAAAATTTCAACTGGTACTCCGGTGAGTACTGTTTAAAACTAAACTCTTGTTAACGCGCACACAAACAAGCGCGCATGCGCAATGTAGCCTAATATGGCACAAACGTACATACGATAATCAGTGTAGCATTTCACACAGATGACAAGAACATTTGTTCATTTGCCAATAAGAAGTACAACTGGGAGGATGCACTTAAGTACCAAAGTTGACCCGACATAGTTTTCTGGAGACACGAGATCGGTGCGTGTTGGGGGGGGGGCTGTGTGTGCGCGCGCGCGCGTGTGTGTGTGTGTGTGGGGGGTCTTGGGGTGGTGCTCGAGTTAGTATACGAGTCGGTAGGTGAATCCGTAAAATCCGGAATGCCGCAAACGCCGTATACAAATCACCATATAAGCATAACAGTAAGCCAGGAGAACAAGCAGAGTGCACTTAAGCGTATTCACACCACTACACCATGGAGGACAAAACTTTATGGCCAAACACTCCTAACCCTTATGCAACTTCACACAAACTCTATTTTATTTATAACGTGCCCGTTTATAAGACAACCTAACCCGATCTATGACACACGGTGAGCTGGAGGAGCTATATAGCTAAATCCTAGATCCCGGGGGCACCGAAGCTAGGAGCCGAAGATGGGCGAAAGTTAATTAGCTACTTGACAGAAGAGCCCGGTTTTTATCTGAACACGGGTAATGATAAAGATGGCAGATAATTCCTTTATGTCCCTGCTATGTCCACAGTCGACGGCTTCATCTGTTAAGTCGGCGTGACACATAAACGTTCATTTAACAGGCCGAAAATTAACCGGTTTATGTTCGTATCTGTTCCCGTTCTGTAAACATAAAGCTGTTGGCCCCTATAACACAGGTTAGCCTTCATGAAATCGGTCAGCTTTTACAAAAATCGGTTAGCCTTTATAAACCGGACAAGATGTTACCGTATCATAACTAGACTTTAAAATGGTTTATGGACAGCTGTTAATGACAGCTGGTTTGGTCGGATGGACACAACAAACAAACAAACTGCCGTCGTACATTACCTAGCACGGTCCTAGAAGACTGTGTATTTTTAACGCAGCCAAGGTTCTGAACTTAAATAATGCACATACACAGACAGCGGTGTGTGCTACAAAGGTCTAATAATAACAATAATAATAATAATAATAATAATAATTTATCTTAGAACGCCGTACATTTTAAACACGGCTAAGGTTCTATAATGCACACACAGGCGGCATATATTACAAAATTCATACAATAATTATACTAACTATACACATTGTGCATGAAACGACTAATACGCGATCAATCAAATTCTAACTAGATATGTTGACCACCAAAAACTACCAAAAACGAAACAGGAGACACGTTCTGCAGCACGTTTGTCAACACCGAAGCAGACCATTCAGGAGGAAACCCAGCCTTTGCGCGGCCGCGGTAACAACTACGGAGCCGCTACAGCAGCTCATCCTGGACATACGCATCCGAGTTGTGAGATTCGTATTTAGTCGAAGGGTTTATCCGAGACGGTCGTTAACACGTAACCGACGGTAACCAAATGGAACCGACTAGAACAAGACCTACAGCGAATCTTTTAATTCTACGTTTGGTGGCGCGGTTTTCTCTCTCTCTCTCTCTCTCTCTTACAGATTTGTCTTCGGCATGTTTATTAATTTGTTTTTGTCGACCGATATCAAATCTGGCTCGTTCCGACAACCCGGCACGGGGAATTTGCCATCGATATCACGACAGCTGAAGGTTCCAGAAAACAGCAAAGGTTGTTTTGAAGAGAGAAGAAAAGGGGGCGGGTGATATTCCAAATATGGGGAGGTGTTCATGTTATTTAGATCATGCGGGACCATATTCAGAACGTGGCCTATTCAAAATATGGAGGGAGGAGGTGTCATGTTATTTAGAACGCGTAAGACCGTATTCAGAACGTGGCTCATTCAAAATATGAGGGGGGGGGGGCGTGGAGGAGTTCATGTTAATTAGATCATGGAACACAATATTCAGGACGTGGCCCAAGTTTATTTACAGCACGAAACAAAGTTATTGTGGGGAGACGGCACAGTACCAGCAATTAATACTTCGGCGGTAAGTACTGTTATTAACTGCAACAACAACAAAAAAAGATGTTTCGCTGGCCAAGAGCTATTCAGAACTTTAATCAGAGCTTAGCATGGACTCGGGGCATGGCAGAGACAACGGCCGCCGCTGCGCCCATTCAGCCGGTGGTGACATGCATGCGGTGTGCTATTCTCCGCCGATAACATTCACACGAGTACCAGCAAACAAATCGGGCGCCATTCTCTGCCGACTGAAAAGGCCTGAGAGGTACTATTATCGGAACATCATCAAGCGCCGATAACGCAGCCAGTAGCGTGTAAACAGAGAAAAAGTTGAACTAAAATACTGAAACAAAATGGCCATTTTTAATAAACAATTTTCGAACGACCAAAGAGGTGGCCATTTTTTGTATTGGCTGGGTGGGGAGGAATAAAGCCGAGGCTCCATATACGCGGTAAGTGCGGTAGAGGGTGTCCAAAAACGCATGGATATTCGTTTATGTGGGAAGCACGCGAATCGTATATGGCATGTCGGATACGTATTGGCAGAATATGGAATCCCGAGATAAGAACAACAAAACACCAGCTTCTTCAGCTCGTTTACACAGAATACAAAATCTTGATAATGAGTTGAGAGAATGTTAGAAATCAAAGCCGTATTCTACGCGTTGATTTGCTGAGTTTTGTCGTTTCAAAATAAAATTGTCACTGATTTGTTTGTAGGATCTTATACTTTAGTACGTAATTTACATATAACCTGTTGTCACTACACCGCCGTTCTGTATTAAGTCTCATCTGGTGGGTGAAGGTGAATAATTGTATTGTTGGACTCTTAGGGTGTTGTGCTCCCTCTCAACAGACATTTAACCGAGAGGCAGCAGGTCAGGGAAGTGTCCTAATCAGGTCAAAGTCTAATTCTGATTGATAAAACCTCCCCCATGCACTAGCAATACTGAGATTCGATCTCGCAACGTGGAAGCTAGAGGAACAGTTCACCATCAGATAATACGATTTTAATGTGTAATGCTTATAAAGGTAACTATACTAATCGAGAACTGCACCTGGTATCACAGACATGGGGAAGTAATCCTAATAACTGGGGGATAGCCTGTACGGCTTCCTGCCTGGAACTCCAGATTGGACGGTGGGAATGAAAAAAAAATCGTATTCTGACCTCAGGCGACACCAGGATCAATTCAGGTCACAGCCATCATCGTGACCTTACCTGTCCGTGGTCAATCTAATTACTATTAACTGACGCCGTCAACGTACAGCAACGTTTACATAAATCTGACAGCTCGGTAACTGCTTCTTGTTTAAAAAAATACAAAACAACGTCTTTAGCAACTTTATTATTAGCTATTTCAGTGACATACGAGGCTGTTTGGATCAACTGTACTGTAATAATATTTGTAAATACGGTTTTGTTCCGAAAATACATATTTGTCTCACCCCTGTTAACCTCGTAATTACCGGGTGATATAGTTTGTATTGAATGAGTGACGTCATATTTCAGGAGCAAACTGTCTGTGTCTGCCTTAAAAACGGCGGCGCCGAGAGACCATTAATAGTCATTTAATGAGCACTTTTAATTGGATTATTTAATATATGTGGTTAATCGCGTTCATATTTTGACGCGATTTATACTTGCTGTGCGATTATTGGTATTAGTCCTGAAAACTTGAAATGAAGGTGAACTATTCTGTTCAAGTCTCTTTCTTAGGGGCCTCAACGATGATGATGATTGGTGTTTTACGGCCACTGTTGTGGGGATGGTAGGTAGGCTAAATGGGCCGTAGGGGTCACAATGAAGATATATCTCGATTGTGCTATCACAGAACAGACTCGTTTCTATTGAGACATTGCATTGTAATGCGCCGTCTTCTCGTTATACGATAAAATCAAAACTGCACAGCCATATTTCATCACTCCGCCCCAGTCATCGGATTGTTCTGGATCGAGACGTACACAAACACTGTTGTGACCCGATGCAGGATGCCAAGACCAAACGTTCCCGAAGCAGATCACACTGGCCAGGGTCTCGGAATGTTTTACGCCCTGTACTCTCCCCTCCCCGTCATATCTAGTCATACTTCTTATGGCGTACAGCCCAGCCCCATCAGCCTGCTTTAAGAATGACGGTGTTGATACCGATGCCAACAATCTGGGTTAACGACTAACACATGTCGGCGAGTTTGTCGGCCAGGCGTTTTGTATCACCACCAGCCCAGCTGCTTTCTTTGTCAAAGGATACCAGAGACGAGACAAAACCGAGGATAAATGGGTTACCCCTGGACAGTCATCTCTCTGGCTCTCTCTCTCTCTCTCTCTCATAAACATTTACACTTGATTTTGTAAAATCTAAGACCGACAGAGATTCCTCGCGCTGGTTTAATGAAAATCTTCGGTGGGCCATATCCGTTTTTGACTTTAAAAAAAATCCAGTTAGCTACTCGACACTCACCGATATCTGCCATCCGTATAAAAACAATTACTCTACAATGGCATGACGCACTGTGGGATGATTGACGCGAACCACTTTCGAGCTATAACCCCATTTCCAGTGGCAATATTATAAATCATCCACACATCCCCCCCCCACATACCCACTTTTTTACAAGATCTAAACAACAGACTATCGTAGACGTTGCCCACCCCCCATCGGGATGACGGCATTTATTTGTTTATTTGTTCGTTTAATCCAAACTTCTGTCATTACAGAAACATAGATACGGTCCACACAATGCTAAAAGTAAATGACTACGCTTACCAGTGATTAAAATCGGACACTTCCATGCGGACTAAATTGTAAATAAAAAAACGTTCCTATATGTGAAACCAGAATCGCGAAACATCGCGGAACATCTGGAACAGGAGGGAATACAATTTCACACCGTTACGCGGCTGAGAAAGACAACAAATCGGTTCACGCGATCCTAAGTTATTATCCATCCTGACCCTGAACAGGACCCACGATCCGGGAGAACCAACGACCAAAACCGGAACAGAAAAGAAACGGAAATTAGGCAACAAACGTTCGCAACATCCCACCGAGCCTACTACGGATTAATGTCCATCACGTGGCTTAGCGATACGCCGCGGCGCAAGAAATATTACTCATGACCAGTATCCAGACTTATCCAGACAGACCCATGCTGGTAAACGGGGCAATTTACTAGTAATTAGTCTCACGGCTTCCTTGAAAACCAGGCCCCAGAAAAGTGTTATTACGCGTTTGCTCGGCGAACTTACAAATACAAGATGAATGAGTAAAACGTGTAATTGTAGTATGTGGACAGCAATCGTTAATGGGAACCACAAAACACACCATACACCTTTCATTTTGCCATCTTACATAATTTAATACATTTCTGGCAGTTTCATCACCGCACGCACGTCTGCCAGAAGGAAACCCGGAGCGAGATAACATCTCAAATATACGCCTATCGGCCGCGTGATGAGATACGGCGAAGTTTTTTTTGTGAATGATCAACTATCCGGAAATGCGTCTCTGGTGGTTGGTTGTCTAAGAAAGGGGTGGTCTTTTCGGTCCAGAATGAACCACACGTCGAAAATAATACTGAAAATAAACCACGTATTAGGTACAAGCGGGTACTAAAAATGAGCCGTTTACCAAAGGTACAGCCATCCTGGATGGTATGTTTACGTCATAAACCAAGCTAGCCCACCCGAGGCAGATGGAAGGAACATGGCTGACTTGTAAACAAAAAATTCAGTAGGGACGAAATGGAAAACAGCGAGTACGAGTTCAGGCGTACAAATTCAGTACCAGTTCGCTTCGCAAGCAATCGACGCGTTTCAGTTGCAATTCTAAAAATCAAAACTTGAACAACAACAAGAGAATGACAACAAGCAAACAAACACCGGCGCGGGTATGCCAGAGATAAGAGGGTTCACGAAGCCGGCATGATAAATCGTTGAAAATAAACAAACCACTGCCATCTGTGTTCCATTATCGCTTAAAATGTTAGCCGGTGAAATGTGAAAAACTCATCCAAATAGGCACATCATCAGCGGTGATGTTTGTTTAAACCTCATCACTTTACACGCCAACGTTAGGATGTACACACCGCCTATCATATCGGAGCAGATGAAGAAGAAAAACAAACAAATTCGGACAGAACACGTTTTAGAGCAAGCCATCTGGCACACACACACACAGTTTTGTAATACTGTGCCACCATTCTGGTTTACGGGGTTACCCTTACCTGTGTTATGCCGAGATACTTGGAGACACCCTCCGAGAGGTACATGATATCGCCCTCTCTGGCTATGACCAGCACGAAGCCCTCCAGTGCCTTCTGATATTGCATGTCGAGTTTTTTCTGCAAGTCATTCGGCTGGTAAGCTGGTGATGTGTCTGAAAATATTAACAATCATCACATACCGATGTCTATGGCAACAGCGGCGGCGGCGACGACGACCTGTTTTACTATTTAAACGAACAACATTCCACATTCAGGTATACGCGCAAGCACAGCCAAATTTAGTTAATTAAGAACCCAAAGTTATTTCAACGACACATTTATTGTGAATTATCCTGTATTTTATTAATGATATTAATGATGTATGGGAAACTAATACCAACAAACTTTATGATCACAAAATAAGACCGGATATGTTCTATTTTGCATACAGCTATATAGCTGCTAGAAATACTGTGTGCGCGTGCGCATGCGTGCGTGCGCGCAAACGCACAACTGAATACATACATAATCTTATATGTATCGGAAAAAGAATCGTTTTCGCTTGTTAAAAAAAGAAACCCAACACAGAGGTTCATTAACTAGATGCCACCAAATAGACAGGCGGGTCCATATGAAATAGATCGGTTGAAACCCAATACCGACTCATTTAGATCAATCCATGTTAGGCAGTTATTTCAATCTCAGCATCTTATAACATAAAAAAAAGGGAAGACAACATCGGGCCATTTGTTATGGCCATTTCTCAGAAATACTCTCAGGTTGGTAAATATTGCTAGGCCAAGGTACCAAGATATCTATACCTGAGAAATGTAGGACCAAAGTCACTCTAACATTGTACGATATATGTAGATTATATGGCTACTGGGGATGCCCTGTGAAACCAAAGGCTCTGCCTATTCGCTTGCCAAAAATGTTTCAATAATTCCGGAAAAAATTCGAACATCTGACATTCTCCTATGAAGGACAATATATATATATGTATATATATATATATATCTCAGACAAGAAAACAGTATGATATAATGCCACATATTCTCACAACGCGATTAGTTTGGCTGGATTGGCGGTCTCATGAAACTGGAACAGTATCTGTAGATGTAAACAAATATCAGTTGACCTACATACTGGAGGCAAATGCTTAGCATAAAACTGATCCGCTTCCGCAAAACAGAGGCCGGTTTTCTTATTATATTCAAAACAAAACAAAACAAATCACCATGTCGGCTCCGACTGAAATCTGATGCAATGACAAATATTTCATGTCTGTAAATGTTTACATTTCCATTAAACAATTCATTATTCACAGTGTGTAGAAGTTTGTGTGTGTGTGTGTGCGCGCGCGCGTGTGTGTGTGGGGGGGGGACTATCGCCATCTAGTTCGCTGAATTCTGAACACGCGCTCCGGAGAATGTTCGCATTGTTTCTATATCTCGCCAAAAGGAGCAATCAGCTCGCAAACATTGAACCTGCATTAAGAGTCCAATCGGGAATCTGTTCGCCTATAGAGAACCTAGGCACGAATGTGTTTCTCGTGGCATTGTTCTACGTGTTTCGATATAATAATTTTGAACTTCACCCGTACCAAATTCTGACCAGTCACTTTGTGACAGGTTCAAATGAGGTCATATGAACCGGTGAAACAAACCCAAAATCGGCTAGTAATGGACTGAACAGCAATCCATCTCAAAGCCGAAGAAAATAATACTTTGATTTATCGATTAAGAAATCATTCCATAATTATCGTTCAAGTTCGGGACGTTTGTGAAGTGCGCTGTTTATTTTAGAGGTTAACACCGCCACTGTGTGGCGCTACTTTCCGTCAACTTAAAAAACAAAACAAATACAGAACAAATAAACAGCTACATATCTGTGCATACAACAACAACAACCACAACAACAAGCTGCACCTGTTTGTTGCCAAAACGTACTTAGCACAGAGGACCCGACCTACCTTGACCTAGCAGTTTACGGAGTTTCAGATGGCTAATAGCCAACCTCATGACGGAGGCTTTATCCAGCTGCTGGGTTTGTGATGGAGGCAGCGGTAGGTGGTCACAGAGTGCTGTGAACACCTCGCACTCCTTGGTCCTCCGAGATCGGGCTGCATCACGAGATTTCTCTTTGCGCTTTTCTGAGTTTCTGAAAAGGTAAAGCGAGCAAGCACACGTTAACTACAGGTTATGACGGACAACGGTTGTACATATATTACTACCGACGGCACTGATGATACAGCAGTCTGTCATCAGCTTACATTTTTTTTAAACCAGGACATACTGTTTTGGACGTCGAGATTTACTGGCAATCAATACAACTTTGTTCTTAACTTCTAAATGATGTTTTCATTGTAAACCATTTAAATATTATTTATAATAATAATAATACATTACAACCTTAATTATCTGTGACTTATTAGAGAATTGTTTGGCTTCAATCAAATTAAATACAATATTTTTTATGTATGTCAATCAACAGCTTCTTTGATACCTGATACCTAATTAACGTCGCGGTTTCGATAACTTGCACGTCTTTCAAATGATATTCATTATCATCATCATTTTCATCAAATTAATGTCAAAAAGTGACAGATTTGCTTTATAATATGATAAACAAATATATGATGGCACGATCGCACTTAAATATGAACTGCTCTCTTGCACTGAAGGTACACGAACTGATCACATCTTATATCTCTCTCATATCAAAACCTATCAGGTCGTTTATAACCGGAAGGTTTAAAGTTAGTTAATACAAGTATTACTGTCACAGCTAATTAGAATCCACTGCTAGTCCACAGGACTAGTAACTTGACAAGTATGCTAGTCCTGACAGTAATTCACTAGTCCTGACTATGCCGAATAAAGTTTAACATACATAAAGTTTATTTCGTAATATGACGTTGGATGGTTTGGTAGCATTATAAATACACTTAAAAGTCTATTTTGAAGAAAATGAACTACATGTCATTGGTAGATGTCAGATCCGAAAAGAGCATCAGGTTTCAACTGCTGAAGCCTGGAGGAGCCTAAGTTTGGGTCCATTTCTGTTTCCATATGAATTCGTTGAGAAAATAAACCTGGGCAGGGGGATAACATGGACGGAATTTCGCACGATGACGACGATAACGACACAGCACAGCACGCTGGTTAAAAACGTTTAACGCTACATCTGTGCCATAACATATCGCTGCAGACGCTTCGTTATTTTAACCTAATATCTGTACTCGCCCGCAGGAAGACTCAAACTGAAAATGTAACAGTCCTGTCAATTTCGAACCCTGCAGTGTACGAGAGGATCCAACTGACTTATACATCCAACCTATACGACATGCTGCTAATGTCAAATGTCATTAACTCGATTAATGATCAAAACTACAGTTCGTGTATTGCCACTATCTTGTTTTTCCTTCTTTCACCCACTACATTTATCAGCATTCTAACTGATGCTGTAACTTAACTGATATGCCCAGCACATATTCAGTTGGCACTAACAAAGACACATATGACTACATCACTGAAACGAACGTGTATGGTTGACGCACACTAGTTTCTGCACCGAGGACCCGTTCGATTTTTTTTCTTTCGAAAATGAACCGCGCAGATTGTTATTCTACGAGGTGCACATTAAGAAGCAAATTCTCCCACAACATAATGCGACTTCTGGACATGGCGAACACAACCGACATCAGGACAGACTCGAGCACCGACGCACCACCCTCTGTGACTAGGGAGGGCATCATCAGTACTTCATTGTCCGTACTGACACATTAAACATCAGCCAAAAGACAAGAACAACAATGCATGTGGTAGTTATAGTGCTGTAATTAATTTATAATGACCGTGACTGACATGCCATGCGGCGTGTGTGTGTGTGTGTGTGTTTGTGTGTGCCAGAACAGCATTGCGTTTTAGCAATGAGCGAAAATGCGCAGTAACAGGAAAACGTCAGTTGTTTCCATATGTGTATTCCGATTAGTTAATGTATGATATTATTACAACACACACCGGTAAGACAACAGGTCTTGATATGAAGTGATTTCTTTTTCAAGTCGCCCCCCCCCCCATTAAATGAATTGCAGATTGTATTCACGATTCTCTGTTCCAGTGCCTTTTAATACATTGCTAAAAATAAGGTTGTTAACACCCACAGCACAAAAGAGTTGGACAGTAACTGTATACGATAATATAAAAGGGGGTGTCAACGCGTTCCAAGTATCAACTTATCGCTGGTCACAAATCAAAATCAAACATTTGATAACAAACAAAACCCAGAAGAAGAAAAAAACTGCCCATATTGGTAACAAACTGGTAACAGCGCCTATTATCTGATATGTTGATACTTCCACCAGCAATCAGCCAAAAACATCTATATGCTTCATGTGCCCGATACGAATTAAATAATTCCTTAGGGCAGTTGATTATATCATATCAATAATAGCAGACAAACCCAACCTTGTGTCAGATCTGATAGAATTTTGTAGACAGCAATGTGTCCATGACAGAAAACCACTCTCCGAATAATGATATGTTAAGATACTCGGGCACACTCACTGATACTCGGTAATAGGATACTGGTGGTGGTGGTGGTGGTGAGGGGGTGGGTGGTTAGAGATAATGATAAGTTACACTGTGTTTTGTGAGGACTGTTGTCATTTAACTTGTTGTTTGCGCACCAGCACATCAAATAATTGCACACATTATGTCAAATGATACACATTCACCCAATGACAGATATAGACTTGGAAACATTTCCCTGTGCCAGTGCCATTTCACCCACCGCTAACACACACAGAATTACTGTATCAGGTATATGTAGACTTAGAATCTTAAAGCCTAAAGCATCTAAACATGCTGAACAGCGAGATTGATTCTGGATGTATCTGTAACAGAAGCATCTAAACAATGAGACCGTTTGCAGAACGTGTCAACGAAACCATTAATAATTCACTAACTGTCACCCAGGAACTGACAGCATCATTGGTAATGGGATACATCACCGATAGGACACCGAGGTAAAACAAAATGACTACTTCTCCATCCCTAAGTGGCACGAATCGAACCAATACAGGTGTGAACCAAATTCAAACCCACGACCCTGGAACATCGTAATGCAGCGCACTAACCACTGCGCCATGAGAACCCCCACCCCCCCCCGAAGTGTTGGGTTGGGGGGAACCTTCTAAAACAAACCAACTGAGGCGAGCGACCTCCGAAGGTAATAAGTCGAAAGTCAAAGATGAAACACCCTTCAGATATGCCCACGCCGAGATTCGAACACGGGTGGTAGTGATCGGTGGTCCAACGCGCTACCGCTAGACCACGGAGGCGCCCATATATAAATCTCTATAAGTAAAAAAGCGGAGTAGAAGGTAAATGTTAAGAATAAAGCGATCACAAAATGAGTGATACGATGACGCCCCTAGTGGCCCTATCTGCTGACTGTCATTTTCCAGGAACGAATTAAACACGTTTTTCGTTCAAACCAACGGAAAAATGTCGATGGCATAAATTAAAGAAATTATTTGTTTATCACTTATTACAAAATGAATAAAAAAAATAATTTACAACAACAACAACAACAATCGCACCTGTTATGCCAAAAAACCAAAATATAGCTTATATAGCTAATACATTAACGTATCGGATACCATAATATAAACGGATGTTTCATTTGTCAGACAGTAGAACTAATGCAGTATATTAAAACGATACGGATCTTGGCGTACTGCGAGTGACTGGTACGTTTAGCATATCACGATTGTTACTAAATTAGTAAATTTTTAATACGATATTATCAGCCAGTAAATTACCACCAAGTGAATTATGTATGCGAACAATAGATTAGCTTTGAGCAATTCTTGACCTTTAAAAATTCGCATCCCGATCTTTTCTTCGAGGTTCGTGTGAAAACAACGCCCTCTAGTTTGTGGAGCGTGTAACATACGACGGCGCCAAACCATAAATTACCGCTAATTTAGCCACGCGCAGGGGCTTTTTCGGGGGCATTAATTGATTAAATATGCATCAATGCTGCGCGTCAGACGGCAGGTCGTGGCGACATGTTGACAACGATAAGCTGCCGTCAGAGTGTACAGCGACCATCGAACAAGTGACAGATCTCTCCGACTGATGGCCGGAGTGGTCCGAGTGGTCTTCAGCCAAAATGAAAAACTGGCCGAAGTGTCAAAGACGAGCACTCCGCCAGTTTGATGCAATGCCCCGATCACCACAAACCGATCGCTATTAACGCTTAGCCCAGTCTACGGCGGATTAACACCAGCCGGCACAGTAGTAGGCAGATCACAGCTGCCCCCCGGTCATACAGCTAACAATTACGTCATTTTAATGAGCCGATTTTGACTTCACCTGTCTCGACGGATCATCCGGCCGAGGAGGGGAGGGGGTGCGTGCACTCGCCGGAGAAACACATCCCGGAGAAACACAGTTACGGACCAGATTCGAACCCACAACGCGGACGTTTGCAGCGCAGCCTTCTTCTAATCACTGCGCCATTGGACTGTCCACTTCGTTTAAATCAGATTATCATTATACCTTCTACCTGTTAGATCATACATGTCGGCACCTATCTCTTCTACCGTAGACGTAAGAACAATGATTACATCAACAGACAAAGTGATAACAATTATTAGAGACGGGGATCATCAACAACTATTAGAAAGATGGCAGGCACACTCGTCAATTACCCCCCCCCCCAAAAAAAAATTATTATAAAAATAATCAACGGATCAAATAAAAAGAACAACAAAACCGACACGCTTTTCAGCTATAAAACAATGTCGGACTTACATCACCCGGATTAAATCGTTTGAACAAAGCTGAAGTTTATGACATAACGTCTGGCCAATTAGCACTCTCGTTGCCAAAAACGGTTTATTATCCTCAACCAATAAGGCAATTCCGAATAATCGGGTCTCCCCGCACTACACCCGCACAGCTAGTAATCCGGCCAAATAGCGGGACCATTCCAATTAACAACATCATCACCACCATCATCATCATCATCATCATCATCACAAACTGTGCACGTTTTCTCTCTCTCTCTCTCTCCTTTCGACCAATTCATCATGTCGGGTTACACCAACCGTTTAAAGCCGTGCTAAAACTATTGCCAACCCCGCACATATACGACTATCACAGAGACCAGTAGGCTAACCACAGCTAATAAGATCATCCGTCAAGTGAGTGAATCGGACAGAATCGTTATGGAAGATGAGACAGACAGACAGACAGACAGACAGACAGACAGACAGACAATAAAAAAAACAATATCGTCCTGTCTAGCTATTTAGCTGTCAGCCACATCTGAGATAAATTATCAAACGCACGTTACAGTACAGGGTCCTCTTGTTACACATACAGGCCGACATTATGAATCATTGCCCGATTGTTATTGCCGTGTGCCTCATGTGTGAGTGTACGCATGCGTGTTTACATCACACACACACACACACACACACTGAGAGAAAGAGTGTTTTAAGCAGTCAGTAAGTAATTCAGATTATCCTCGATATAGTAAATCTGGTTTCTAGAGAAGTGCACCAGTCATTTTCGTCTTAGAGCGATTTAGTTCCATCCTACTCCGAAATATAAAATTCTGTATTAATACTGTAGACAAGACTAGTTCTAGCCATTTTTATTTTAACTTAATCCAAATTATGATTTTATTAAACGCTAAAGAGATCATTAATATACGTGGATGGTTTAAATGCGCATACGCAGACGTTCAGATGTCGCGCGGCAAACGGATCCCATACGAGGTATCTTTAAGAATATTCGATTCTGTCCATTTGCAAACTCGGCAAATACAGTTCGAACTGACGTCATCGATATGTGTGCGCGCGTTTTCGTATAGTTTTGCTCGGTTATGTGTGTGACGTCACCACTTCCTGTGTGTCTATTCTGCTGTGCGATTAATCAGCCTCTTGCCAGCCAGCTAAAAGTGATCTGTATAAACACAAGCATAACATACTTCCCTTCATTACTGATCATTGTTATAATTATAATAATACTGTGAGGTGGAATATTTTCATAGAAATGTAAAAAAGTTGCTGTTTTACGCCCACTTCTGTGCACAAAGTAGGCTAAATGGGCCGAGCGACCTCCAAACCCAATGAGGCGAAGAGAAAGGTGAAACGACCTTCTGACGTAGCCCAGCCGGGGTTTGAATCCAGGTGCTAAAGATCGGTGACCAACGGCGCTACCAGTTCATGGAGGCGACCAAAAATTGAAATCTTTCCATCAATGCAATGGCCAAACGCTAGCATTTTCAACGGAAATATTTAACAATATTAAAATTTCTGGTATCGTTCATATTTATTAAACAGCCCTTTTCCTGAATGGCTCCTGCAAGTGAATCTTGATTGGATTGATATTTCTGCTATTATTATCATCATCATCATCGTTATTATTACGATAATATTAATAATAGTCTACTTAACCGAGGCGCGTGTTATAAGATAGCAACACTCAGCCATGTTATCAATACAACCGTATTCAGTTGCTGGTCAGAAATAGCAACTACAATCACATCTGGATGAGATAAACTTTCATCAGACCACCATGTCGAAGTTTTGTCTCACCCACCTACAGCCACGAAATAAGTTTTCGAAGGTTCATCCAGAATTTCACGGAATGACAACTTTATCTTGCAATGACCTCAAAGATCTGGGCTGACAGCTTGAATAAAATAACAATTCTAGCCTTCTAACACAACAGTCACACAAAGCGTTAGCTGGAAATTTCCAGTTTGGTACTTCCTCAAATCAGTGCATAGATCTAAAGATGAGTTGATTGTGGTTGAAAGTTGGTGTCAAGCTAAAATATATATATATATATATCCTGGTTAAAATCAGTGATTCAAGTTCAATTGTTCAAGTTATATTTGATCATGTCAAATCCCGATGATCAACGAGCTGGCTCTACACTGCTTACAGTGAGTGGTGAGTGGGACGTGTCTGGAGGAGAACTAACTCAACTGCCTGGTGTTGTCGGACACTGTCTTATAACAGGAGAACAGAACTAGAAGAGAGGCGTAGACTCTATACTGTCGTCATCTTTACCGTAGTATGTTCATTCGACGATTAACCATCTCAATGAATCGGGCACATAAACCCACGCTTTTTGCATATCCAATATTATAAAAAAAAAAAAAAAATTGGTAAAATATTATATTGGCTATGCAATAACGTATTAGATCTGCCTCGTAGGCTTATTGCACTTTTCTATGCGAAAAGAATTCTGGATGTATTTCTTCTAATACAGGAAAACGAAACGCGCTTTAGTTCTAGATCAATTACCGAATAAAGACCCTACTCTACCTGTATGGCATGATATCCTCTATGTAATGACACCGGACTCAGATAATCAAACTGAACAACGTCCACATATTATCTATCACAAACGGCTTTAAAGTTAAACATCACATAATCATAACGAACGACGTCTAATTCCAAAAGACGCCGGCGCTATCCTTTCCGTACAAAGTTGTGCGTGCGGGTGTGTGCGCGCTCGCTCGCTCGCTCGCGCGCTATATCCAGCGAACACCGACGACGTCAACAGACATAACGAGGAGGCGCAGGACAAACCTGTCACGACCGAGATGAACTCATTCACTCGCACCGAAATCTGTCGTATCCAACCAAGTTGAGCTTAGCGGCATTCGCCGAACGGCTCGGTTCGTCCAGCGTCAGGTGTGTATGTATGTACGCATGGGCGAGTGTCGGTGTAGTATCGCCGGGAAGCTCGTTCCAAGTCTTGGCCAGCTGGTTGGCACGCTCGATCTATCCAAATGTATTCACCACCACCACCACTAGATCTACCACCACAGCAGCACCAGGGTATTCCAATAAGTTAACTAACTAGACGCACGCACAGATACACACACGCGGAGAGAGGTTGGGATAGCGCGTAAAACGTCTACAAAACGGCGAGGCAGCTGACGATATTGATATAGCAAAAGCTCCACCGCTCGCGCACGCTCTGCTCTCTCTGCTCTCTCTCTCCGTCTCTCTGGGCGCACTCGTCGGAGAAGGCCGCAGGCCACAGCCACTTGATAGTAATAATAATAACAACAAAAAAACAACGACTAGCGCCACTAACGAGAGAACAGATCGCCGTGGCATCAACTGCTCCGAGTCCGCCGAGTGGCCACGCAGCACACACGCGCACACATACACAACAGGCACACCGAGGTGACTGGAATGACGAAAATCGGTCGGCCGGCCTCCACCACGCTCTGACCACGGAGAGTCTACGGCCGAAAACAGATTACAAAGCTGTAAACTGACTAAACTCAGATACGAACACCGCCGCTGAGAGTGTAACATGCCCAACTCCCTCTCTCTCTCTCTCTCTACATACACACATTGTATTCCAGCTTCCACCAAGATAACGGCTCACACTATCACTCACTCGATGGTAACAGCAAGCGGAGGAGGGCGTGCTCAGACTGGGACACACACGCGCACGCACGCACGCACGCACGCGCGAATCTAGACTAGAGTCGCCAGAAATCGGTTAACAAACATCACCACCGCATAGAACTCGGGAGGACCTGTATGCCGCCGTAGCCTCTAATGTCTTATGGCGGGACATCGTATATCGGGTAAGTAGCCATCGTTATTACTAAGTCTTCCCACTCCGTACGGAAATCATTTGTGGCCGGAGAGCTGGTCGCGTTTGAGGCAAATATTAATCTTCCGATGTTATTTACAATGTTCCTGTCAAAACAACCGATTATCACGTAGAATAGATCTAGTCGCTGCGAGCTGAAACCTGTGATGTTTTGGCCAAATAATACCAATCACGACCATGATATGACGCGCCATCACAACAAAAGGTTATTTACGTGATTTTTTATATTTATTTAATACCATCATTTCTTCGCTTCCACCGCTGTCTCTGATAAGAGTGTGAGGCACCAGGCTAAATGTGAACCACCGTCAATTTTGGTTAACTTGGGGGTATATTGAAAAGAAATTAGAATCATGCTAATTTATATTATAAATTCAAAACGTGAATAAATAAACGAACAGACAAGACGGATATATAATTGTTGCATGATATAATAGAATTTTGATCATATCACGACGAGGATTATTTAGCAAATGTACAGTTGATGCAGAAACGTGATAAAATCCAGTACCTCGGTGAACAATGCACAAAAGGTTGCACATCTGGTGAACGGTCTTCGGTTTATCGGCTACATTTATCAGAAAACCAAAAATGTTTAGAATACTGGCCAAAAACTACTACCCGAGTTGACGAAGAGATAACAGACAACTCCAGTATCTATAAGTATATGACTGATACGATTCGGTAAAATATCAGTTTTAATTATGATGATGTACTTATGTAGTCAGTTATATATAGAGCAGTAGCATGACACATTAAGTATTAGCCTATATTTACTAGATGAATAAATAGAAATAATCAAACTGATTCAATCACCAAACTCATCAACCACCATAACAACCTCTTATTGGGGGGGGGGGGGGAGCGAGGAGTTGGGACGCATCATCATTGTCTGTCAGCTGTCTTAATATTGTATACCAATTACACGATATAAAATATAATGCGAGTAAACGAAGTAGGTGTAAAAAATACCCATATTAGCTTGCTCTCTCTCTCACACACACACACACACACGCACACACACACACACACACAGATTTATGTCAATCCCATCAGCAAGTAAATAAGCCTCTTAAGGTTTATATCCAACACCTGTTATCAATAAAGAAGCCCTTCTCACAAAACACTTAATCGACGTGGGCATATCTGAAGGGTGTTTCATCTTTGACTTCACTTCATTACTTTTGGTGGTCGCTCGGCCCATTTAGCCTACCATGTGCACAAAAGTGGCCGTAAAACATCAATCATCATCATCATCATAACAATGACGAAACAAGGACATTAAAAAACGCACAACTAACGTCCAATTTTAATTTCCAGCCATCTCCGACGTCACACAATTCCGGATCGAAGCAGACGAGGTCGTTGGGGGTAGAGACGGGCTGAACACGAACGAGACCGAACTGAAAAACGCTGAGCCTCCGTCAAACCTATATGTCAGAAGAATGGCGTATTGGGACGTCGACAGCAGCATCGAATGTGAAATAAACAATAACAGTGGGCAGTACACAGAATAGATTTCAGTCGACATCAACAACGCACGGCACGGAATAAACGACTCCACGATCCTACTAAACGGTGAGTACCGATACAGATTGAATCCGTTAATGGATATTCCTCGTAAATATTCAATGTTTATGCAAATGAACCAAATCATCGAAATACTAATCATCGTGCAGCGGAATCCGGAGACCGGGACGACCGCTCTGGGGTTCCGGAATTACTCCCACCGCACACTCCTCCGGGCAGTGGCTGGGTTGACCCGGATAAGGTTCAGATGGTGACAATGTTCTGCGTCTTCTACAAACGGGATCGGTGTAATTGGCGCCCGGGACGCACTAAACGCTGTCATCTCTCAATCACCGAGCTCGAGCGATTTCTATTCAGACTAGAGACATTGTTCACATCTGGGATATATGGCTGTAGGTATCGTTCGCATTTTCACCCTGACCGGGAGGTTTGGGGCGCGGTGTATCCAAACTACTGCCCCATTACAGTACCCCCCTCTGCCAATCAAGATATAATTCCACTTTATACTGTCAGCAGCAGTCTCAACGTTCACATCGATTATATATATATATATAATCCTAGGCGCCTCCGTGGTCTAGCGGTAGCGTGTTGGATCACAGATCACTACCACCCGTGTTCGAATTTCGACGTGGGCATACCTGAAGGGCGTTTCATCACCTTTGGAGGTCGCTCGGCCCATTTAGCCTACCATGTGCACAAAAGTGGCCGTAAGACATCAATCATCCTCACCTAGGCCCCATGGAGTGCTTTTCTATTCACATTTCAAACAGAACGGTTTAGCATGCAGGTAACAAATTATCGGTGTGGACCCATAATTAAGTGCCTGATTCAAGTTGCAGCGCCGCCGTGTTGGATACAATTTATAAATATGTATGATGCAGAATACCGTACATATTAATGAATCGCTCTATGGCGACATCTTCTTCTATTGCCACATTCAATTCGAGAACGTACATGAGGTACACAACCTACGTGTACCATAAAAGTGCCTGATTCAAGTTGCAGCGCCGCCGTGTTGGATACAATTTATAAATATGTATGATGCAGAATACCGTACATATTAATGAATCGCTCTATGGCGACATCTTCTTCTGGGATGGACAAAACACACTCCATCTTCGAGAACTGCACCAATGATTTACCCCCCCCCCCCTTCTGTCATATACATAAACCGGACTAATGGTCTGTATATATGACATTAATTTTAAATGCGGGAAATGTCACACTGTAATCAAACACTCCCGAGGGAGGCGGGATGAGATGGCTGATCTCCGGAGTATGTTTACTTTAGTTTACAAAATAGCAACTAATACGTGCGCACCACAACTAGCGGGGCTTCATTCCTGGAACCAGCCAGTCACTACTGAAACACGTGCATTGCCAGAAGACGTCTATATCCAATAGTTTCATTTCGATACCATTAACCCATTTAGCGCTATTAACATCAATCAAGTACTGTTTATAGCTGTCAAGAACGAATAACTTCACGTGTTTAACATCAAGAAAATGTCATTATGATGGCACAAAATTACATCTTATTCACTCAATACACGCGACACTGATAAAAAAGCAAAAACAAATATCTATGAATTATTCAGTGCCAAACATATTATTATTATTATTATATGGAGATCAGTGTCACTGCTGCAATCACGGGTCAGCACTGACCTCAAGGTACACACAGGTAATTGTCCTGAAACCGTTTAGAACAATCACCTGATTCGTTCACAGTTTTCACGTTTATTCGCCATAACCGATAAGTTACCCTCCACCAAGCACCCGTAAGTCAACACGCGCGTCTTCACACACACACGCGCGCGCACGAAATAAATCTTTTTTTAAATTTAATTTCTGCCGTTGTTTATAAATCAAATAAACAAACAAAATAAATCGGAGCAGATACGACCAATCGGAGCGACCCGTGAATATGCTGGCTCGGATTCATCAGTTGTTATCAAACAATTGACCCCTAGTCAGGTCACTAACGATGCCATAACTGACGCATCTATATGACCATACATAGTCACATAATGTCCTTCGAGAGTACTAAACACCGTCCTATTATTTACTACAACGTGTTATGATTCATTACGGCGTGAATGCCGAGAATATCACGAAATATGTACTGTACTGTCTGTGATGTCTTGTTAATAATAGCAATATTTGTTTCGTACCAATAAAAGTACATGCAATATACAATAGGAGTATCACAGAGTAGCATAAAAGGATGATCATCCCCCCCCCCCCCCATCTAGTACATATCAGCATTAAAACTTCATTAAGTTCAGTCTTCCACAATAACTGAGGTAGTCTCACTCTCACATACGATATCTTGTACAAAAGTACCTCCATATAGTAAACTCACCATCACTACTAAAACTATTAACAATCCTTTGTTTACATATATATATATATATATATATATATATATATTGTGAGCCATTTCTGTATACAATTTATTCTTTGCTAATCTACATTTATATAACACGTGATTAAAAGTTTTAGACAACGCAGACCTGTTGCCTCTGGTAACGAGATTCATTAACAAACACAAGTACACATTTTGACTAGATAAGGAATTGCGGATGAATTTTGAAATACGACATAATACTTGACACTCTATAGGATGGCGTTCACCAATGACCGACCGGTAATAAAATTACAACGAGTTCCGTATTGAAGATCAGATAATTTTCTTAAAATGGATTTTCTCCACGGTACACCGAGTCTGAAAATGTATTATATCACGACCAACATTTGATCCAATAATATGACCTAATTGGGGTGTCTTTAGATTCAGCCTTCAGCCATCAAAATTGAATACAATATTTACATTATCGCTGTAATTAATCACCCGACATTTCAATGGGTTAAACTTAATATCATACTCTTCAGACATAATCAACAGCCATATCACGCATTCTATGAAGCGTCTAAATAGAGGGCGCCACTAATCTGACATCATCGGCATACACAAGTGCTCCACAATACAAATGACCTACTTTCCAACCATAACCCGATTGACTTAACCGATAAAGTAATACCTCTCTGTAAACGCACCTGAAATGCTACCTTTATTAAACTAAAACAGGCTGCCAGAAATTACTGACGCCTGAATACTATCTAAACGTAAAAGATATCTAAATAATTATATCATGATAAACTAACCAATTAATTACTGTACTATATACAGAAATAATACAAACTCACGTCAAATATTAAAAAAAAAAAAACGGGTATTTTTGTTGTAGAAATAAAATATTTAATTGTCATTTTGTTAATATAGCAAAAAATACAAAACGTAAACTTTATTTTGTTTGTCTTCTTATAAAATGAAAGTGGACATTCATCAGGGTACCCACAGGATTTCAAAAATCAAATTCCCTGTATTTTCCCTGTCTTATTTAAGAAATTTCCCTTTGTATTGTGTGCAAAAATTGCATGTTGAATGACCTTTTTTTAGTAACGCCATCTCCATCCAACCGTAATGTTATAAATTTGGAACGAACGCATACAAATTCTGTGTTTTCCCTGTATTTTTCCAAATTTCCCCGGGAAAAGTTTCAAGTCATTTTCCCTGTTTTCCCTGTGCTGTGGGTACCCTGAATTCATGTTTAACGCATAACAGGGACTCATCTGAGTGAGTGGGAATGAGGTTTAGACAAGTGGCATGTGTCTGACAACACCCCCCCCCCCAATACATACATACACGCACACACACACAGACAAACGCGCACACAGTGCCAATCGTTAAATATTTCCTCTGACGAGAAGACCGGACAAGAATGAAATAATTAAAACATTAACGCACAAAACGTCGCCACCTAAACTAACACTGCTAGTAGCAGCGATTGTGGTCACAACCCCGTTTAGATGCTGGTTACCCTATACAGCTGACACGACTGTCACGTTTGGCTTCAGGACAACACACACACACACCTATTAATATATTCGCATGTCCTGGCCGACAATAACAAATAGCACGAATGACATCGTGACCACGTTCTCTCCGTCGCGGGACCCATCTCTCTCTCTCTCTGTCATTCCACGCCGACCAAACTACTGGTAGTGGTAGAACACAAACACCCCGAGGTTATAAATCAGTACTGGTATTATACCAAACCGTATCTCTCTTAAACAGACTTATCTACGGCACGAGGTTTTTCTTCTTCTCTTCTTCATAATTATAAATAGCCTCAGCTAGCTAAAGGCAAGCAATGACGTTGCAAATTTGAAACTTAAGAAGCAACCCTCCCCCCTCCGGATAAACCTCCCCCCAAACACCAATTATCTGAATACGCGGTTACTTCTTTCTAACGACAATCAACACAGTAAGGTGCTACTTCCAAACCGTGACAGTCGTGACGGACAACCAAACACTAACCTCAAAGTAGCGAAAAAAGGCCACCTATTGACGATGTCATGTCATATAAAAATGCCCAAATATGACTGCCGGGCCCCCCCCCCCCCCCCTTCTCGAAGGCCCAAAATAGACTGTTATCACCGTGACCGCCGCCGACCGCCTGTAACACCGCCTCATTCCACCCCGTCACCGCGTCGGGCGGTTGCTGCCTCCTCAGACGAAATTTGAAACTCGAGGAATGTTATCTATGGCTCGAAGATGGAATTAGAAGCTTTCGTGCTCCGATTGTGAACAAGTCGTCCCAGAATGGCGGCGCCACGGCATCACGTCAGGTGATTGTTGTGACTTTTCTCATTGAGGACATCGGACGGGTGTTGGCCCACTGAGAACATCGACGGGGGTTGGCCCACTGAGGACATCGACGGGGGTTGGCCCACTGAGGACATCGACGGGGGTTGGCTCAGTGAGGACATCGACGGGGGGTTGGCTCGATTGAGGGTATCGGACGGGGTTTGGCTCATTGAGGACATCGACGGGGATTGGCTCGGTTCTCCAAAAGCTGGACGGGTCCTTTGAGGCTGCTACCATTTGGCGAAAACTCACGGCGAAGGACAGATGATATAATACGGTCATTAGCATGACTGTGATAGCTGTGTTACTACTATAAGGATGAGGACAGATCAGTCAGTAGTGTCAGATATTTACAGCTGACCGAGTCGCGCGTCATCCGACAGACACAAGGACCGTTCCATGGACTTACGACAAACTTCAGTCACCATTTCGCCAGAGTTATATATATATATATATATATATATATATAAGTTCAGTCACTTGGTTGTTTGCTTTTCACCAGCCAACAAAGTCCACTCTCCGAAGAAGAACCCAGCATTCATCACTGACAGCCGGCTATAATTAATGACTGTCAATCATTCTAATAATTAAGAATCAATCCGAACACAGTTCATAGTTCATCGCCGATACGCCAAACGTCGAATATTTACATTCGGCTATTTAAGACGAAAATCAACACCATCCCGGTTCAGGACCACCACATTTATCCACGCCGGCTAACTGAAGCTGGTAACTCAAGAGGATTTCCTGGTTTTTTTAAAACTCTATCGTTGCCGCTTTTCTCTCTCCGTGTATTAAAATACAAATTATGCAATAACGGTCACCTAGATCACGAAGTTGATGTCATTTAAAAGTATTATTCGGGTTCGATGATGATGATGATGTTTGGTGTTTTACGGCCAGTTTTGGGCACATCAAAGGCTAAATGGGCCGAGCGACCGCCAAACGTAATGAAGAAGCGAAGTCGAAGATGAAACACCATTCAGATATGCCCACGCCGAGATTCGAACACGGGCGATAGTGATCTGTGAGCCAACCCGCTACCGTTAGGAGGTGTCCTATTATTCCTGTTCGAAAGCACCAGTTCAGAATGCTGTAAGAAACGAAGCAGGCTTTCACCTATAAGCCCCTTCATGTCTGCCCCTCACAGCCGTCAACAGGTGTCCAGATTAAGTGAGTGGCTGTCACGCCTCGAACACGTGGCTAGTCACACCTAGAACATACAGCCGAAGTGTAACTACCCGTGGAAACATCCCACAGACACGGGTATCCTGGTTCAATTCGGCCTGGATGTTTGGAGCACAGTGTTCTAATCACTACGCGATCAGAATTTCTACAAAATTCTAGTCTTTGCCTTTTCTCTCCTAATATTTTCTACCAAAGATGTAAGTGTTGCTGTTTTACGGCCACTTTTGTGCACAAGGTAGGCTAAATGGGCCGAGCGATCTCCAAAGGTAATGAGGCGAAGTTAATGACGGAACACCCTTCTGACATAGCCTGGCCGGGGTTTGAGCCCAGGTGCTATAGATCTGTGGCCAATCGCGCTACCAGTTAGGCCATGGAGGCGCCCCATATATATTCTACCAAATAAATTAATAATATTAATAGTAATGTAGATTTAATATAGCACCCCAAAAAGGTTAGAAATGCTCAGGGATGGACACACACACACACAAGCAAGCCTCGAGAAGAGATTTTAACATTTTTAACAGATTGCGCACTTCTAATCTCCTCCGGCAACCTGTTCCACAAAGAATAGTGACTGCTGCCACAAAGAGTAGTGACTGCTGCTGCCACGAATGGACAATCATCCGTCATATGATTTGAGCCTAGATACGGGCAGTCGTAGCTGTCGGCAATCTGACCGGATGACCCCGAGAGAGATGTCCTTCAACTGTCATCTGGTGTCTATGATTATACGGCGCAGTACTAACACGACGGCAGAACACCCGCAGACTTAATTCAGCTCATCGAGTCAACAAGAATGATAACTACTTTCTCAGACCGACCGTCACACGAAGCACCCTCCGTGGACGCTGTAACTTTTAATGCCACTCAAGGTCGCCTACATTAATACCAATGGACAGAACGATACTAGTTATTTATCGATGATGGAGTAGGAGGAGGAGGGGCTAAAAGATAATAATAATAATGTATATTTAATAAAGCGCCCTTACTAGCAGGAGCCATTCAAAGGCGCTGTACAAATAATATGTAATATAATAATACCCCAAATAGTACGTCTGTAAAAAAACCTGTAATTGATTTAAAATATAAATATTATTTATCTGTGAAGGCGATATTGAACGGGGGTGTTTTTAGAAGAGATTTAAAATTTTCAAGAGACGACGCATTTCTAATATGGGGACTGCAACACTAAACGCACAATCACCATATGACTTGACACATTCACCTGCAATAGTATCTGACTGGATGACCGGAGTTTTCGGGATGACTTTTTAATGGACACCAGTTCACACAGGTTTAAAGATCTCCGTCTAAACCATTAGCGACCGCAAACCGACTTCAACAACACAGCCAGTTCCGACATAATACATTTGGCAGGCAGCCCTGTGTAATTAATGGAATGGCCAAAGACCCCGTTTATGATCTCTGGAATGGCTCGCTCTGTTCTTTGTTTGTGGCACAGATCTAGATAGAGAGATCTCCGGTTCATTTGAAGCAGAGCTAAACAATTCTCTCCGATCCGTCCTTAAATCTGGATATCTGTGTGTGTGTGTGTGTGTGTGTGTGTGTGGGGGGGGGGGGGTTCCAAGCACTGACTGGTCTATCCGAAGTAGGTTTTTTTTTCCTCTCACGGAGACTGCCGACGACGATATTAAAAATTCTGTCGAGCGGTATGAACATACCGATAAAGGTCTTGCGCTAATTTTGCCAATCATATCACACGAACGAGTGCGCGGAGGAGGATAAGATAGCTCCAAGTTGGCTAGAAGTTAGACTAGCTGATGGTGATGTAATTGGAGATAACGGAGGAGAGCGAATGAAACTTGTTTACTGGAAAGAAAGAAACCGGTCGCCGACGAGAGATAAAATCTGTTTCGTTTAAGTAATGTTATTAGCCAATCGTAGGGCCTTCAACTCGTCTAACTTGCGCCGCTGATTTGTCTACTTATCACAACAAACAATCTCTGACGGCTTCCTTATTTACTACTACGCACACACAAACAAACACGCACGCACGCGCACACACACACGCACGCACACGAGAGCTGGTTTTCTAATCTCGGACAAACTACTCGCATTTCTTACTTTCCCATGAAGAAGTTGCGGACGAACGAAACGAGACCAGCCGTGGGGTGTGTGTGTGTGTGTGTGTGTGTGAATGAGTATTTCGGCGTGTCTTCTCGGACTTTTATTACTACTTCCACCCCTTTGCCCGACAAAGCTAACTCCTGGATTAGCGCCCGAGAGAGTTATGGACGTCAAACCGGGCTCGATTAAGACGGATACCGAGGCTTAATGCGAAACACCGGCCATAAACTAAACCGTTCCCAGGGATGTTCGGCCACACGAAATGGCAAGAATGGCATGCGTTCGAATGCCTGGATGAGCTAGAGACGGTAACCGCCGACAGACGGTTGTCTGTTGTGTGTACATAAACTTTCACCTAGCTCATGAGCCTAGATTCTGATGTTACTCGGCAGGGCAACGAAACACCCCAGTCTCAGCGGGACGCCGTACCAGGGCAGACTCAGTACACTCCTATAGCGTTGCACGAACCACCTATGCCCTTGCTCTGTGCTGATAAGCTGAAGGGTAGCTTAGCTTTTTGTGCATAAAAAAGGTGTGTGTATGGAACTTCCCTATATCACAACATTTCTGAGGGAAGAATAAAGAACTTTCTTAGTTCATAATAATATACATAATAATCTACCACAGTAGTGTACCCCTGTTCATTAAGAATACTGACACAGCTATATAGCCACTACCTGGATATACACATCGTATAATCTTGGTTTCCGGTGGCATACAGTTGAAACGAGTCTAGCCTCGTCGCTGGTCACACCTGTGACGGTGACTGGTAATAAAGTCACAGGGAAAAGTCGCGGCCAAAAAGTCGCAGTTTTGATAGGTAAAAAAGTCACAATTAATTTATGGAGGCCGGTAATAAAGTCACAGGAAAAATCACAGTGTGGGATAGGAAAGAAAGTCTCACAATTTATTTAAGTACCATAAACAATTAAAGTAATAAAACATTAAAAAAAATTAAACAGTTATTAACAGAATCGACACTTAACCTTTTTTTATTAAAGAAAGAGACCGAGCCAGTGCTAAATTAGTCCTGTTTCTTTTTTTTCCTATGACATTTATTCTTGTGCCTTTTTACCTGGAACCCATAAGGCCGGGAAGTGACACCCTAGGAAACACATCTCGCAAACACAGGTATGAGCCAGCTTCGAACCCACAACCTGGAGGTTTACCGCGACGCAGTGATCTATGTGTGTGTGGGGGGGGGGGTTCGATTCCATTGGAAGATCTTGTCTGTATTGTTATAACTCTGGAATGACGCTGCCAACTTCTGGCTGGTGTATCACGAGATCTATATTTATATAAAACTGGTTAGAACAAAAGCTATTTCACATCAGATGGCATCGAGTTCGCTTTTATTCGACGCCCGAATATGACCGCGCAACAGTTAAAGATAAAAGTGCCCCCCCCCACACACACACACACGCATACACCCAAACCGCACTTAAAACAAGCGTTCGTCAAAAATAAGAGCACAATAAGATCGGTAGATACAGATATCGGCCAGGAGGAAGCAAGAAGCGACACTAAAACGGATAACATCCGTATCATCGATTACGGAATGCCGCAAAACAATTAACAAGTTAGCGGGGAAAGGAAGTAAACAGGTGACCTCTAAACGACGACAGCCCCGATATCGGATCGGGGGGTTAGAAGCCTACTCTGCTCTACTCCACCGAAGTAAACCATCCCGAGCCATATCATTATCTCCAACATCAGCAAATGGGAGGAGGGGCCGTATCGGAGGCGCCGAGCATCACCGGCTATCGGCTCACAGGTTGTCACCGCGACCATTACACATTTCCGGAGATCGGGATAAAAGCCTCCATCAAGCCGGTATGAGTCCTGCCTCCGGGGTTCGGGATTTCAGGGCGAAAGCAGAGCGGCCGAGAGTAGACGAAGGAAATGACTCTTCCCGGAATCGTCCAAACGGGAGCCGCTGTGTATACCAGAAGTCTATTATTAGCCCGACGCCGACAGTTAACTGAACTGTGAGCATCAGTTCTCGCCGAACCTCTCACCGAGTGATATGTCAGAGCGACCTGCCCTGCCCGTGTTTAAAAAAAACGGACAAACTGCGCGCACCTTTAAAATTAATGACAGGTGGTGGTCGATGTTGGGAAAACAAGGAGCAGGATTTCATCTTCATACAGCAGATAAACAGCGTTATGGGAAAAAGGGGTTTACGGTCCAGTACTATTACTACCGTATACGAATCGCATCCTTCCAGTTGGTACCGAATATTGGCGAACTCGATGGCATTTGATGCGAAATAGCTTTTCTTCTAACCAGTTTTACACAAGTATTATTTTCGCCGTTTAAACAGCATTTTAAAACGCACACAGACAACAAAACTCGGGAGAATGGTTTCGATCCGAACTGTTAAAATATGGTACACCCAAGTGGACAGATTATTGAAATGCTGCTGAAGCGATAAAGATTAATATCGATTACAACGGCCAATGAGGCATTCCGTATGAAGTCAGAAATTAGTCGACAAATCGGCACGGCATGAAATGACTGTTTTCGCCGAAGCCCTGAACTGAGATCGAAAACGTGATGACAAATGCAATATTTTAGGAGAGAGAGAAAGTCCCCCCCCCCCCCAAGTAACGATTTTTCAGACAATACGTAAACATTTCCCTCATCCCACCAATGACACATGGTTTATTTCGATGGCATCTCGTAATTGATTTCGCCGAAGAATGGCCATTGATCAACGCCTCTGGGTTTAATGGCGAACACGAACTAAATGAACTAGTCGGTGAATGTGCCAGGTGAAGTGCTCTTTAGTGTGGCGACTGGCTGTCACATAATAAACACCCCACCCCGTATGAGATCACTCGTAAAACATGACACTGTGAGTGTCTGGTCGGTGTCTAGTTGGAACGTTGGCCAGGGCATTGTTGCTCCTTCAGGTTGCGATTGTCGGCCACTGCATCTATCATTTCACACAGAGATGAGGATGTGACCATCATCAAGCTGATGATGATGATGACGCTGAAACGATAACTCTGCATCGTTTATTCGGCCAATGGGGAGGTTCGGAAGACAGCGTGCAAACTTTCACCCAAAGTTTACTTCACCCAGGAGTAGACCAAATGGCGGCTAAAACCCACCCCACTGCAATAACAATATCTGTTTACTTTGGAACCGAGAAGATCAAGACCGTTCTTACGGCACAAAGCAGGAAAAATATACAAGAAACATTCGGCCACAAAGCCCACCTCGAGGCTGTGTTCTGATCTACGGCCAAGATACGGTATTCTCGCCCAGATGCTGGCATGCATATATGAACACTGTGTATACGTATGAAATACAAATCAGTGTACACGTAGCCACGTGAAAAGTATATTAAAAGTGTATTACCTAAAGAATGAAAGACTGATTCGTTTAGACTAGAGACCGGTGTTTTCTGGGACATATGGCCAATGGGTTGCTCCCTAAGCAAATGAGTCGTGCACGATTTTCTTGCTGGATGAAGAAACATTCCACAGACACGGATAACACCAGGATTTGAAACGACGACCCCTGTGTCTGTAGTGCAGCGCACTACCACCCTCGGCACGGGAATGGGCAAAACATTACTTCGTTCTGATAACAGCAACTGTACTAATCCTTAATAGGCGATATCGATTAGTATCAATCAGTGTACCATTTATCTACAGACAATAATAACCGCACCGCATCTTGTACTATATTATATATAGCAGACAACTACAATGTACAACTATTAGCACGTGACAGTCGTGGTACTATTGCTGGGACAGCCCATGAAGCTAAATGGGTCGAGCGACCTCCAAAGGTAATGAAGCGAAGTCAAAGATGAAACACCCTTCAGATGTGACCACGCAGAAATTCCAACTAGACCACGGAGGGGCCAGGGACAGTCAACGAGCCACAGGGACTGCTCAAACAGTGACAGACAACATCACCGAGAGCCAGTAATTACAACTGTTAATAAAAATTATGGTAATCTCTGGTCCAAGAATGGTTAACGCGCGTAACTATTTAATAAGCACCGAGTTCGCCAGAAAACCGTAGTAAAACGGCCTTGAACATGTACATACACGTTTACGGGACAGACCGCCGAGTACAGAAATCATCATATCATTATGTATTTAGCACATCAAGTGTTATTGCTCGCCACATAAACTGTGCTCAAGATCTGGGAAAGTGTCCACATTACCGGGTTTTTAACTTCATAATGGACAACACAGCCACGAAAACAAAAACCCAACAACCGGACAAATGAGGGACAATTTGCCGAAATATTTAATAGAAATACAGTGCTCTTTACTACAACTCTGACTACATAATGGTAGTTATATTTGCTGATGGGGGGGGGGGGGCGCCGGTTCCAAAAGTAGGCTGTACAACTCAACCCGTTCATTCATCCCCCTCCCTCCAGCGAGTGCTAACTTTGAGGGGGGAGTTGGAGGCAAGGCTAGGACTACATACATAGAGGGGATTCTTGGACAAGGAGATAACTGGACCACATACACGGGATGGGTAGATAGATAGACGGCAGAGAGCTCTGGCGATAGGTGTGTGTAGTAGTCAAGTCACCAATGACCTAGAAATGTATCTGATAATCAGAATATCCAGACAATAACAGCAACGCCTAGAAATAATAGTACAAACATTTAACAGCTAACAAAACAATAAATTAATATGATATACTCCGTTATGGGAAGCATCGTTTGCAGCTTTAACCGTAAAGTTAACTTATTATTAACGAATTATTTACTTTTGAAAGGCTACTGACAGTTATGCGATGCCTGTTAAATATTCAACCGAAAGAGCAAACTAATAGCAACTCACGTCAGGGGGGGGGGGGGCGGCAGCGGGGATTTTATCAGCGATTTCAAATCCGCCATCAATTGATCGGGAAGGAAATCTAGTTGGGAGATTATCTAACAAATGACAGCTCTATTTATCGTCTAATTCCTATTCTTGTTTACAAATCAGAGGTTCGGCCATAATCACCAACAACCGCAGCTTTCCGAGCGACCTTGACAAATTAAGAGCGCCAGAGCAAAGCTCAATCCCCCTGACAGATCCTATTATCAGCACAATACGGAGAGTACTCGAAGGCGGCCCTCAAGCTGCAACTCGTATCGCTAATGTACATTTAACAATTGATGACATAACACACTTGTTGAACCGCCGATCACCTAGATCCGCTTTCCACGAAGACATAACGCCCAAAAAAATGGGCGCGAATTGAATTGAACACTGATCTTCGAAAACAATCAGGCAAACGAATACTTGTTTACCTCCACCCCGCACTCCCTCCCCATCACAAGTTGTAGCGCTCTCGCTCTGGCAGCAGTAGCAGCAGCACTCTCACTTGAGCTTTCAAGGTTGCCCGTGATTACACGGCAATTATCAACATTTTACTTGCTATGTTAAGTCCATAGCTGGCAGGAAAAAAACACCGCCCAATCAACATATCATATCATACACACACACAGCCGGTTTGCCCTGATATTCCTTCACCTGTCTCCTGCTAGGTAAAATAACACCAACCACCGACCGGCTGACTACCTGCCACATACTCCCGAGGCCAAACGGAGTTGAGTGCTGAGGTCACTTGTTGTACTGACGCAAACTGGCAGTACGTAAACATAGATACGCGTATAGGCTTACCTGGTTTGACCTTGTGCTAAGTTTCAAGGTGCCGAGCATAGAAATTACAATCATGTCAGAAAAATCTAAACAGAAAATTTAATTAACTAGCACGAATACAAAGAGGCAGCCCCCCCCCCCCGGTCATCTAATATTACTTATAAGATTGCTGGACATCTCAAGGTTACACACACCACTTAAAAGGGACAAGAAGATGAAGAAATGGCAAGTACTGCCATCAGAGCCGAGAACCAGCTACAACAGCAGCACAAAGCCTACGACCCAATTACTTAATCTCTCTCTCTCCCTCTCTCTGATATACAAAGATAGCCACACTTCACTAACTAAGTGTTCAACCAGAACCCGAAACGCAGAACTCAGCAGTCGATGAACGAGCCTCCAGCATCGTAACAATGAATGGTACCACCGAGAGGAGAACGTAATTGTTTGGGCAGCTGCAGCAGGCCAACAATCCAAACGTCCGCTGCACACATCTGAGAGAATAAGACTGATTCAAGTATCCTCCCAATGTTGGGAAGCCTCCATCTGCATTCCAAAGGCATATCTGAATTCTCTCAGATGTAAATGAGTACCCAACAGAAATGTGCTGAGTCGGTTGAGTGAGCGCTTTCGTTAGTCTCAGCAGGTGAAACGTATGGCCCAAGGGGTGACCCCCCCCGTGGGAAAGTGAGAGCTGATCTGATGAAACATCCCAGAGATTGGTAACGCCGGGGTTCGCAAACACACCCCGATGTCTGCAGCACATCTGAAGGACAACGTCGGAGTAGACCCACCTGCTCAGAAGTGTAAGCCCACCTTTCCATCACTGAGAACTGAAAAGCGACATCGTCATTCAGGAAAATGGACGCAACAATTAGTCAGTTTGATAAATAGCCTGAGAAACTTTTACAAGGTATGAAACGATATTATTCAGACTTTACATCCCAATTAAATACACGTACTGGCATCAGACCACAAATTTTGAGCTCACAAAATAGCTAAAAATAAGAACTTAAGTGTTATATAAGCTGGAAAACCTTGAGAACTCTATTTTATCAAAGTAATAATAATAATAATAATACAAATTATTTATACCAAAGTAACAATGCCAAACACTTAATGTATCCATCCAACAGCTAAAATAGATGACAGATTTAGGTCAAGCACAACAAATCAGATTAAAACAATGCCAGGGGGGGGGCTCGGCTATAGGGCTAACCCATAGCAACAGACAACATAATATAGGCGGCTAGCATACATACTTTGTGATAATAATATTTTGCATTGTGTTCTCCGTGCTCACACTGAATTATTCAAATCAACAAGCCCGATAAGGGTAATGTGTTTCAGATAAAGTAGCGAACTATCTCTTCCGCTCACTCTCTCTCTCGCTGGCTCGCAGTACTAGCTCCTCGAACAGAAATGGACCAAACAGTGATAACTGGAAGATTACTTGGTTTACGGAATATTTTTGTCAAATGGATTTTCTTTCCTTAATTTTACGGTTAATTTTTATTTCTAGGAAAAGACTCCCCCCCCCAAAAAAAAAACAACAACACAGGAATACACTGCAAGACTATCAACAAAAACACACACACACTTGGTAGGTGATAAACAAATTTCGTTTGTTTCAGTTAGTTGTTGCTTGCTGTCTGTTTTACACGGCAAAACTCTTCATGTGGTAATCGTTAAATAGGGGTACATCCGTCGGCCAATATGTCACTTCAAACAGAAAACTATGACAAGATACTTATTTTTCTTTTTTTAAATCATGAACATGTAACAGCATGGGTTGCTTTCTTTTGCTTGTTTTAAAATAATATTAATGAAGGGGAATATTTATACACCATCAACTACTGTCTGGACAACATGCATGCTATAAATTTCAGTCCGTTTGATAAGATAAGACCACTAAACAATTACTCAGTAAAAACGTTATGATTTCCATCACGCTTCTCTCATCATTCTTATGTATCCATTATGATGGGAGCGAGCGCGCGCGCGCGCGCACACACACACACACATATATCACTTCTGCCAGTTTGGTCATCCGTTTTATCCAGAAAATACCCGATTCGCTCATAACGCTTCAACAGCCCAAATTTACGGCATGATCGCACGCAAATCGTAGCCCACGTTTGACCTAAAATGGGCCGAACGAGATGTAAAGATAATGTGCTGTAGTGACAGATGAAACATCCTTTCGACATAACCCGGCTGCTAGATATGTGTTCAACCCCCACGTTCAAACCAACACATGTACATATTAACACATTTACCTGAGAAATTGACATGCTAACAGTGAAATGGTTACGGATCAGGGCAATGTAATGGCTGAGTAATGAAAGCCTGAACTAATTAATTGTTTACAGACAGAAATGAATCCTTGGTACACGGTAACTTTATAAAGAACGCTTTGGTATCTAATCCAAAGACGCATTTGTCTATTCAGTAATGGAACTATTGCATATGTGAAACATCCAAAGGTGTGAAACATGTACCTCAGACATATCAGGGCTACTACATTCATTCTCATTAGCAGGTCTCTGACAGTCTCACACTTGCAATAATTCAATTTCTAAATACACATAACCAAATTTCTCGACGAACGGACAAGGCAACTCGTAAAGATTTTAATTACTGCTTCTACTTAAAATTTCCAAACTAGTATTCAAACTGGAAAAGCACCGAGCGAGTAGGCTTTTAATAAGACACCAGTGCTAACTGGTCATTTACTCTCGCCCCGTTTTATTGACTGGTAAGCCAAGTCCAAATATAGCATCTTATTTAAAAAAACTAGTAAACCAATCAGTGATTAGACCACCTCAACTGACAATACGCTTACCTGATAACGACTGATAAAAAAGTTATATATAATAATAATAATATGTTGAACTGATAATAACTTTGCCCAATAACTTGATTAATAGTAAATACTATATATTACGCGTTCACGATCAGCCAGGATAAGTACCAGGTATAATACAGCGGTCGCCGTGAGTGGCTGTGTTCAGTATTGATCTATCTTGTAACCTATCGTCCCTCATGGACATGACTGTCCCCAGGAGGGGGCGCTCCACATGATATCTCGGCCACTGTGTGGGGAGGGTTTCTCCAGAAACGTATAAAACTAACAAGACTAACTAAGTTACAGCGCCTTATGCTTAGCCACTGATGCAGCCCCAAGGAGGCTGCCCCAGTTTGCCACACCCCGACAGATGGATCTATCCAATAGGATAGTCCCTGGCAAAATGAGATCATCATGTCCAAAGCTCCTTTCTTAATGAATGAACCATCCACGGACATAAGCAACACTGCCATTGAATCGCATGAATACCCTGTGCTGTGTAGCAAAATGAGGCCCGAGATTGCATTTATCAATTCTCTGCTCAAAAACTGGAAATCTTGCACCAGATAGCCAATAAACAAGCCCCATAAGACAGAAAGACGTTTGTCCACATCATCTGGGGCAGTGTCTCTAAAAATGTCGTTCATGGTCCAGCTAACTGTGAAAGGAATAGCTACATGGATAGAGAGATTTTTTATTTACATCTTATTAACTTTATACCCAGCATAATATAACAGTGAAAAGCTTGAGTACTTGTTGTATACACAACTGGCAACTAATAGGTCAAATCTCTGACGTTTTGGTTTGAAAATTATCACCGGATTGGGAGTTGTGAGATTCTGCCATTTTCAGCCTAAAAAGCACAGGTAACAAGACACCTTTAAAAGGTTTAATAGTATCTTATTAACATGGATCACCCACCACCATATACATTTACCATGTGGTGAATCACCACATGGTACATGTAAATTTATACCTTACATACAAGTAGACAGGTATTTTTGGTTTTGTGTTTGAACTGATTTTACTGAAACAGAAAAAGAAAGGTGACTTAAATTTAAAAGGTACACTTCTTGATCACATTGAACAACAATTCCATTAACGATTCATAACAGAACAGCTGTTTACCAACCTATGGCCTAAAATATATTGATTGGGTCCCAACTTAAACAATCTAAGGTCCAATGATTCCCCAGAAACGATCCAAATTTTACATTCGTACCACATATTCACACAAAGAACAAGACCCCCAGTACCAGTGTTACTGGACCAAAACTAACCTAAACAATGCCTTATTTCCAAACAGGCTGTGCTATGGCAGTCTTTGTTTAGATCAACGGTTTTAACCTTTGAGTTTGACACATAGCACTCATGGCCCAGTGGTAGCGCACTCGACCAGAGATCAATAGGACCCGGGTTCGACTGCCATTCCCAGCAGACCCAAATCTCAAAGGTGATTTCATCCTAAATTTCATTTCTTTCTCACTCTCCTTGGTCTCATTAGCCTATACAAAATGCAGAAAGTGGACCATAACAGAGCATTTAAATTTTTTTTGACACAGTGATGATTTCTCTCTGCAGTTATTTCCTGGTAGATGATCTCAATAATTTACTGTCAAAACTGATTTAGCAATGAATACAAACATTCAGTTAATTATGGCTCTGTTAATGTGAACCATGTTTTGAAATTAATTATCCTAAAAATGGAGACACTCTGCCACTGGCAGAAGACTTACTAAAATTCAGACTACTGTCTGCCACAACCTGGTATCCAAAGCAAATCATAATGTGTGACAATGAAAGAGCATAAACTGTCTTTTTTGGCAATAAAACTGCTAGATATCTGGACTACCTTTATGTGGACTGATTTACGACATTGACACTTCAGACACGTGGGGGCGCCTCCGTGGTCTAGCAGTAGCGTGTTGGACCACAGATCACTACCACCCGTGTTCGAATCCCGGCGTGGGCCTATCTGAAGGTTGTTTCATCCTTGACTTCGCTTCATTACCTTTGGAGGTCGCTTGGCCCATTTAGCCTACCCTGGGCACAAAAGTGGCCGTTAAACAACAATCATCATCTACTTCAGACATGTAGTACAAAACCCCAATAATTTTGTTGTTGTGTTGTTGTTGCCTAATACTGATAACAGTGTAATGTTAGGGTGTCTGAGAACTGCCAATCATAATGTAGTTGATTTACGATGTTCACGTTTTGCGTTATGACTACATTATGAATGTACTTTAAATAACGTGGATGAAGAACAACCCGAATTTTAGCCATATACAATCGCATTCACTTGGCAAATTGATAGCATTAAGCCAGTGATTGGACAAATAGACAGAAAAATCCGGCTTCACGTGGCAGATAAAAACGACTAGGCCACAATTCCCACTCTATATCCTTATTGAAGCATAGTGGCCTCTTCTATTCTGATGGCCTCCCTCCCCAAATCATCACAACAATAAAATTGGAGTTATTTGTGACTCAACCAACCTGATACTTGAGACGTAATATCATGTTGTGAGTTCCACCACTCCAACCTGTCAATTTGAATTGCATTCAATAAACGCCGACTGATTCCATTTTTGTCAATTCTTATTGCCAAATCAAGCAGTTCTAATTCTTATCATTGTAATTTGACAAGCTAGGTAATTGAAACATCACTTCTCTGGAGCCATTCAGGAATAAACTGGCTTGAAATTCTTTTATCATGTTCATGTTTTCAGCACTCTTTTCTAAAAGGTACGACTGAATTAAATTTATATCAAATTATTTTCTGGATTTATCAATTCCAAACTTATTAAATCAAACACCCTATCGGCGAAAGGAAATTTCAATTCTGGAACGGAACAGACGCAATATTTGTTGAAATATAACTAAAATTCAATTGTAAATGTATCTTAATGTAAAATAATGTCTTAACAACATGGGAAACAGTTTATTTAAACGTTTTTCCCTCTCTGTACTGACTGATATCTGATCTTGACAAAATAAGGACTAGAACAAATCAAACAGTTACGACTACCATGGCAGCAAATATATCTAAAAATATTATTATATGATCGCGTCACTGGCCATTTACATTAAATACTGGAAACTTTTATTATTGCAGCAAAACTACGAAGTGCCATAGGCTGAAATACTTGTGCGTGAAATTCTCTGAGCAGCAATTATCCAATTTAGGCATCAAACACTTTATTATTAGTCCTGTGTCTAACCAGTTGCTATGAAACAACAAGGCTAAAGGCACGACAGCCTACCTGTCATCTTTCACTAAACATTGCAAATTTATTTTTTCAGTTCAAATTAGATGCAGCCTAGTGCCGAAACTGACACAAGGTATAATTAATGGCCTCGAGATATGAAGTGTCACATGGTACAGTCACGATTAAATGTTTTACATTTGAAACAGATTTAAAGGTCCATAAAAATGGGTACACACCCACTATCTGGCAACAATCAAGTTTGAATAAACGCCAGAGAATGATCACTCTGGTGTATTTTGTTTACAATCAGCCAAATATTGGCTAAATAAACTCTAGCAAAAGTAATTAGGTAATACTAGAATACCAGACAAAGCGTGCTCTCAGATGTTTAGATTCCAAATGCAATTCCACACCGAATAAAAGTTGGTATGATTAATAGTGTGTATCTATATTCATACATATGCAAAAAAATATTTAATGGGAACGTGAACTTAATACAATATAGTAACTAAATAAGTAAAAAAACGTTATTGATAAAAAAACGAATTAAAATAATTTTCATCCAAGATTAAGAAGCCTAATATTAATGATGGATAACAAACATAGGTCAAAATTATAATTCTCTGCATAGGTGCCATTATGTTTAAAACTGTTTGGCATGATGGCAACATATATTTTTCAAGTTAGCCCACATATTTACCAGCAAACAAAATTATGCTAACCAAATCATCCCAACAATTAATGCCTCTCTCCAGGACTATATATCATGACAGTTAATCAGGATCTCTGTGTTCCTGATACCAATGGTAAAAACTATGATTTTTATCCAGTTTTAACCACCACTTTAAAGTTCTTTTTTGCACACGTCTAAAACTCCAACAGCTGTCTAAAGCATGATACTAAGTGTAACCAACCATCACCCTGTTTACATCACTGCTCTGTCAAACAACTCTTACTCTGATCAGATGTAACTATAATTAATCAACATCAATAACTTCAATCGCCGGTGTTTTTACCTGTGCTGACTGATATTGTGAATCAATCACTATCCAAAGGAAAGTTTCCCAGTTCACTGAAGGTAGCAGTACTGAGACCACTTCCGAACAAACCTGGCTTGGACAGTGACTAGTGAGGTACTCCAAAGCTATCGTCCTGTATAGAACTTTCCATTTTTGGTCCAAACTCATTGAGAAAGTGGTTGCTGCTCGAATAACTGCACACATGATGGTACATCAGATGCATGACCCACTGCAGTCTGCATACAGCACGGTATCTGCTTTGCTTCAAGTGCAAAATGACCTGGTCACACCAATGGACCAGAAGAAGGCTACCTTCCTGCTGCTCTTAGATTTATCTGTCACCTTCGATAGTGTTGACCACCCTATTTTTATTCAACCAATGGCCAATCGTCTTAGGTTAGGCGGAACAGTACTAAACTGGATCATGTCTTACCTGGAGGACCGAGCCCGGAAAGTCAGCATTAATCAAGTCCTCATTTCGGCTATTCTTCCATTATTTGGTGGGCTTGGTCCTCAGACCACTTCTCTACCTGATATACATACACCTTACCCATAGGAGACATCACGAGGCGCCATCGGATGATGTTTCACCTGTATGCTGATGATACCCATATGTGTCTCTTCACATGTCATATCCTACCTCTATAAAGGATCCACAAAATCACATATTCAACTCTGCGACAGAAATCAAAAGGTGGATGGCCCTGAACGAGCTTAAACTAAATACTGATAAGACAGAGGCAATCATGATCTCATCCGCCTTTAGCAGACATCTGCCAACAATAACTCGCTTTCATATCAGTAATGATCGTGTTATCCTACGTTAGCAAATGTATGAAACCGTGGGCTGGTGTTTGACATACATTAGTCAATAACTAGTCAACCGTGGGCTGGTGTTTGACATACATTAATCAATAACTAGTCACACCGTGGGCTGGTGTTTGACATACATTAGTCAATAACTAGTCACATTGCCAAGATTTTCTCAGCTGCTTATTATCATCTATGCAATATTTCTTGGATCACAAATGTGCTCATCCTGGATGCTGCTAAGGTCATCACTCGTGCATTTGTCACATCAAGACTCGATTATTGTAACTCTTTACTGTCAGGAAGGAAGGTGGTGATTGGTGTTTTACGACCACTTTTTAGGCTAAATGGGCCAAGTGACCTCTGAAGGTAATGAAGCGAAGTCAAAGATGAAACAACCTTCAGATATGCTCATGCCGAGATTTGAACATGGGTGGTAGTGATCTGTGGTCCAACACGCTACCGCTAGACCATGGAGGAAGGAAGATATTTTATCATGTCACACCCATCTTGAAATCTCTACACTGGCTGCCAGTAGAGTACCATTATCATAATTCATATCCAGTTTAAGGCAGGGTTGGCAGGTTTCTCCTGATCACTGTAAAAATCACGGTATTTACCCAGTTTCTGCCATGGGAGAAACTAAATTTTTGAAGAAAGTTGCCATGAAAATGCCCAATTAATAGATTTAACAGTTTAAAACCAATATACATTTGAATAAGTTATTTAATTATAAATCTTGTCAAAAAAAAACTTGCCCGTTTAAGATTGTGAGATAAAAGATTATTTATTCCTGGTATCTGTGCAGCGATATACATTATAATGCTGAATAAATTTGATAATGACTGCTTCATTTTGTTTCACATCTGCATAAACTTGTTCTAATACCACAATTTTCATACATAAAATCATATGTGCTATGTGCCAAATGTGATATAATAAACCAAATAAATCTTGAATGTTTGTTATTTTTCTTTAAACTATTTTGTTAAACAGATGAATAAATTAATAATTAATTGTTTCCCGGTACAAATGTACTCTGGTTTACATGTTGGTATGGTGCTGCACCTTAAAATAAACAAATTTGGGAGTTTCTCCCCATATCTCCCCACCAGAAAGGTATTTATCCCCTTTCCTCCCCCATATCTTTCTGCCGGGGAGAAAGCCAACCCTGATTTAGTGTACTCCTGCTGCTTTCAATGCCACTAATGGTATAGCACCTCAATACCTGATAGATATGGTAACATCATATCAACCATGGTGGCTGGTGAGAAACTCAAAACTATAAAAGATTTATAACAAAACTATAACAGAAATGTCATTGCTATAATATCTTCCAAATGATCTTGTGTTAAAGACATTACTATAACAAAAATGCAGTTCAACTAGTAAGGCGTTACATTTGCATTTCAAAATATGATGCAACAGTGATTTATTAGGACAACGAGGTAATTAATAAAAGCACCTATGACAAGTTCCTGTACTATATGAATCAAATATCACACACAAGAGAAAAAACAGTTCCACTAACACTAACCTTAACCAACACAACACATCGCACAAACCTTCCACAATTTCCTTTGGTAAAACTAGTTGACCCAGTAACTGTCTTTCATCAGTTTCAAGATGATTATCACAAAAAATAAATGCAAAGCAAATTGTGGATTAGCCTTAAACAGCAACCAACTGCAAATTGTAATATTTTAAATTTAAATAGCAGATGGTCTTTAATCATAACTTATTATTAATCACTGCAAACTAAAATTAGGTATAAAAAGTCAGTAATTAGATAACAATAAATCTGATCAACCATGTAAATAGGGAGAAACGTTCTCAGCCTATACACACCATGCCCATATCCCAGCAACTTATAGTTAACATGGGAGAAAATATGTTCATGCAGGATGCTGTCTTTTCACTCACACAATTCACATATTTCTTCTGGTTAATCATGGTTACCATGGTGGACAATAGCAAGATGGGCAATCGTAAAAAACAGACATTTACAAATTTATCATGAAGTTTAATTTTATTTACATTATAGATGAACCAGTTAACTACATGCATGTTTGTTTTTCCTAAGATACAATAGTCCAGGGCTTTTTACAACCACATTATTAGAAAAGTGTTAAACTTCATATAGCATTATAAAACATATACATGAGTAATTTGTGAGTACACATAAATCCTCAAGTAGGTCTCAATTGTTCAGCTAAAAACAGCGTACTGAAATATTTATGTTATTGAGAAGCTGCAAATTTCTTCTGCACTCTATTAAATTACATACTGCAACAAATAAACATGTGGGGTAAAATTAACTAAACTGTTTTGTAGAGGATCTCCAGCTGACCCCACTCTTATGCAAAACTTTGATGAAAATGCTCTGGGCTAAGAACAATCTATTAAGTAGAGATTATAAATTAAGCAGATCTAAAATACAAGTCAGGTGCCAGTCTAATAAACACAGCAGCATTTGGGGCATATCAGATTACAAAATTTAGATGAAGAGGATTGTTTAATAAAATTTTCAAATGTAATAAACTTAACTGAATGAGAAATATCCCATCTCATGCAGAATTGACATTCACATCGGTCATAATTATGTATTCCACACTGGAGCCATAGATAAACAATAACAAAATAATAAAGATGACAATAAGACATGGACCAGAAAATGCCCATTTGGGTCAGTTGTAGCCAATGTTTATATATGATTGTATCTACTAGGCCTATCCATGTATCTCACTAGTGACTAGACTGTCACTATCTCAGTATCTGTCACTATTAGATCTAATGGGCGTCAGCCTCTCGCTAATTTCAAATACCGATCATCGGTGTGAATACATCTGCACGGTATGAGATTATATGACTAACTCGGATGACATTCGAGTATCAGGTATTAGCTGTTACGGGGGAATAAAATGCAACAAATGCGGATATCGCCACTTCAGTGTGTGTCGTTTGTTATCGAAACTAAACATAAACGGGTACGTGTTTCTCATGACCACTCATTTACTGGCTAAATTCAGCGCGATACCGAGGTCGTACGCTAACAGTCTAATGGCTGTACGATAACACATCGGTTGGTTGTCAGAGTGTAGCCAAAATGGGTAGAATTTAAAGAGATATCGTGTCGTTTTGACGATCTTACCTTCGTTTACTTTTTTTGCGACCTGCCATGTTGAGTGGTATTACACACATCAATGGTTCGCCCCTTTTGGCCCGTTCCGAGATCTTTCGTACACTAACCGGTTGTAACCTAACCATTTCGTTACCTGCTAAGTTATACAGCTTGCGGCGGAGCTGTGCCGAACGTTTTGGGTACAATATATTTCAGGTACGAATTGGGTTGAGTTCTTCAAGAAGGTCACCTGATTAGTAGTGTTGTACGAAAAATTACCCTTTGTTATGCGAGACCCTAGAAATGATACCCATAAGATTTTCTACTTAAAATTTATCAGATATTAATCAAGTACATTGGTTTGATATCCAGAGCCGTGAATGTTGAAATATTCTTTTAATACGTTTTTACTATTTGTTATTATTTGTATTTGAGTTTTATATTATTATTATATATGTTACGCTTTTTACACTCCGAGACGCCAGACGGGTTACCAAAATCACATGTTTAATGCTATTATAGTCAATTAATCTATTAATATCGCAAGATTCTAATATATAAATCCACAACAAAAACTTTGATATTGGTACTTTTCTTCTATTGAGAGAATATTTTAGAATTAAGAAAGTATACTGTTGAAAAATTTAAATATAAAATAGGGATCTATATATATTTAATTTTTAATTAAAAAAAAACATGGCTACTGAATGCTAAACTTATATAAGGAAAGTTGAAGCTAAAATTTTGTAACAAAAAATACATGTACAGCTATATTTTATAATGAGAGATGTTATGTCTCCATTTATAATTTATTCCACGAGTTCAATTTGATTTTAATATAATAAAAATTTAAATATACACTCATACCATTCCTTTTCGTGATCTCTTCACACGTGGGACATTTTTTTAAATTAAATGGCTACTCAGTGATATTTTATATAACAATGTGATCTTTTCATTTCTTTTATAAAGGCGTTAATTAACCATACATATGCTAATCTGTTCGATATATTAGAAAGACACAGCAACCGAATAATAACTATAAGCAAGGGCTGCTTACGCAGTTAACATATTAATAGTCTCACAACTGCCCTGATCTGACCTCGCCCTCGGTGTGTTAAATGAGGACACCGGGAATGTAGGTCATTTGCTTGATAGTTTGGTTGGATATGCTGGTAAACATTATACACGTCTCAGCGTGAAAAGTCTCACCTCCGTTTTCACTACCCTGATGAGTCGTCCAGAGCTTGAATTCACGAATCGAGATTCTGTGCCAGTGCCTTATTCCACATCTAAAACGCACTGCGATTGCTGTCAGTTCGAAAGCTCTTTTATAAAGAGCTACTAAGCGTATACAGATACCCCCACGAGACCGATTGTGTAATTATTAAGGATAGCACCTCCCTCCCGGCTACTGCTAGTATGTTATTTTATTGACATTTACAGATCCAACCAAGCAGTATTAGTTCAGTAGCCCGTATATTTATCCGCATTGTACATTATTTAACACTGCATCTCGGATTAGAGCATCCGGACCAAAGTATTGAGATGGACTCGCACGTATCGGATCATAACGCCGATATCCGTTATAAAGGCTTACATAAAATGCTTACGTCATCAACAAAATGAGCCGATAATGATCGATGTTTTATGGCCACTTTTGTGCACATGGTAGGCTGAATGGGCCGAGCGACCTCCGAAGATAACAAAGCAAAGTCGAAGATGAAATACCCTTCAGATATGCCCACAGCGAGATTCGAACTCCGGTGATAGTGATCTGTATGGAACTCACTACCCACTAGATCAAAGAGGCACTCACAAAATTAGACGGATAGTATAAGTTAAAAAAACTCGCCATATTTACATACAGATTTAATTTGAGGCTGAAAAATAAAGTTGTATAAAACGTTTCATACATTTACATTCTGGAAAATTTCCGAGAAATGCCGCACAAAATATGGAAGAGTGCTTAATCAAAATGAAGACGGGTATAATCTATGCTGGTGACGTAATGTAAACGATATAAAATCTTCACAAAGTGCTTCCTATAAAATAGAGCAGTTTGTTATCATCGGAAAATTATACTGTAATTTTATTAACACTGATTGCATTTCCTGAACATATACTGGTGCAAACTAGATCCATTTTTGACGACCTGAATAGACATTCCACGAAAACGTCTATGAAAAGACCACTTTGACGACAAAGTCTCCCTTATTTATCATCTTTAATGGTGTTTTCAATCAAATCGCTGAAGTTTCATTTCAGTTATCGAGTACCCGGATTTCATAAATAACGAACTTCTATTTGAATCATATCGTTTGTTTATTATGTAAGTAGATTACTACCTTTTGTTTAACTATGATTTCAGATCGGCATGTAGATCGAAGCAGTGTGATGGCTTGTGAGACAAAGTAGAGGTCAAACTGGAGAGATTCTGCTAATAGCAGAAGAGCTAAAAACAGGATATCATTTCTTATGATTATGGCAACTGAACTATAGGCAAGTATATAAATATTTTATATAAATGTATTAAAATATTTATATACTATATATAAGTACAATGTACATAACGTTATACAGTGTGTGGTTGTGTGTGTGTGTGTGTGAGGTATTCTATTCACAACATTCCAAAGGTCCGCACTAACTTACAATAAAAAATGGTAAACTACTTTTATTTATATTACAACATGCATGTATAAAAATACAATAATGACTAATCAGGTGGCATGGCATGACAAACGCTTTTACAAATGCATCCGTCTGTTTATGAACAAGTCTTGATCTCAACGAGGAACGATCACCTCCGATCATCTTGCATCCACTTCACCGACAAGACACGCCATCAACAGTTCGATCTTGTTCACAAAGTTTTTCCCTTCCATTTTATCCAGATGGACTTCGTGGAATGGACCGCCCGCATTGACCCACTTCTGAGCCGTTACCACGCTGCCCGGGTACTCGAGACTATCTGCACCGCGAGGCTTCTGGAGGCACACTCGTATGCCGCTGGCTGGTCCACTCTTGATCGACAGCACTCTGTGGACAGAAACCAAACGAGACGTACTTAATAACAGATAAATAATCATCACTGTGATTTGTGTCTGGTCTATTGCGTTAGAGCATGGTTCACCAACAAAAAACGTGGTTGCTGCTAATGTGCTATCTATTTTTTTTTTTTTCAATCTGAACTCATGATGTCACACCACGGAATGAAATCGCGAACTAGCTCGGCTCTGAATTGTGTTCAGTTATAACTATTATCTGTGTTTCTCTAATTTAACTGTGTAATTATATGTGCTATAATATAATTGTAATTGACTACCATCATGGTTATTCAATTCTAATTCAGCTGCAATTCAGCTATAAGTATATATATATATATATATATATATAAATAGTATTATGAACGCTCCAGACCAACCTCACCGAATGTCTAAGAGTGGTCACACTTTATAACTGTTTGTTTGTATTATTTTGTGGCAAAAAAGATAAATCATATGTCACTAACGAAATTAGATCATTAAAATCATCATCATCATCATAAAAAGTTGAACGCATCATTTACAAAACACCACAACTCTACTTATAAATTATCCAGAATAACCTTTATAACTGACAGTAAATCAAGCTAACTGTAGTTGGAAACATTAATATTGAGATGATGATGGATTGGTTTTTTTATGGCCACTTTTGTGCATGAGGGAGGCTAAATGGGCCGAGCGACCTCCAAAGGTAATGAGACGAAGTGAAAGACGAAACAACCTTCAGATATGCCCACGCCGAGATTCGAACACGGTGGTGGTGATCTGTGGTCCAGCACGCTACAGCTAGACCACGGAGGCGCCCCATTAATATTGAGAGTAGTCATCATATAATTAATATAAGATTTAAAGAACAGATTTGGTCAAAGTCATCATCTGCTAGAGGCTGTGCTGAAGAAGAAATGTGTTGCAGCTTGATAAGAAGATTCACATCAAACCAACAGGTAGACAATAATTATAGTATTATTTTAAAAACTAGGTCAAACACCCCAAGAACAAAAATGGGATTCATGGCCAAGACTGACCAGTTGGGTTGTTTTACTGTAAACAAGCAATTGGATCAGACCTGATTAAAGAGAAATGGATATTAAACAGATTTGTTTCATGCATTAATGACTGACAAAAGCTCGCATGACCCGATTAACAGATAACGAAACGAGTCTGACCTCGGATGGTGGTCAAGTGTTCTGTTTAGACTGTAATAAAGATTATAACAAGTTCATCACACCTCTAAGCCGATACTGTATTTCGATGGTGAGCTGCCATGGAAAAGTAGTTTTAAAGAATATTGTAGAATCCTGTGCACAGAATAATAAGAAAACTGATGATGTACAGTCTCTTGTTTTGAAACAGATTCTGTTATGGCCTGAAGCAAAACATAAGTAAATCAAGTCCTACTTATTTAAACATTGGAAAATAATAAAATCTACTCTTATGGGACTCGACTGCTGATGGACAAACAAAAAATCGCAACAACTGATTAGAGGTCAGCAGAGTTGGCAAGTTTATGACACGATCTCAAAAACCATGGATTAATCCAGGGTTTATGACGTCATGTCATAAACAGGTTTATGACATGATGGCGTCATAAACTGTCAAAAGCATACATTTTTTAATATAAATATTGGCATAGCCAACAAATTGGTGACATATTTTTTCCAAGATACACCTGAAAAGTAGTTTTCAGGGTGGCTTAAATTATTAATATGTTAACATTGTAATATTAAAAGTCTGGCTGGCTAAAGGCAAGCATTGTTCAAAATACTGAAGCTATTGAAAAACGTGGATTAATTCCAATATCATGTCTCATGAAAATTAAATGCAGCATGCAAAGCCTATTCCTAACCATCTATGTTGACATAGTAATTACCAGACATGGGGTCAATTCCACTCAATTCCATTTGGTCAATTCCACATCAAATTTATCAATTCCAAATAGAGCAATTCCATATACTCTGCTGGAGTTGTTGGGGTGACAATCACACGACCTGCAAAGTCAGCAGATTGCGGACATCACAAGACTTGTCATTCTGGCACCAGTCCAGTTTGAAATGTGGATCTAATGTTGTAGCCAGTTTGAAGTTGTCCTATCACCTTGTATGGGGCCAACCACTTCTCAATACTGGCTTGCTTGGAGTAGATACTTTTTTAAATAGGCAATTCCGGAATTGAATTGACTATACCGATAATTACTACGAAACATCCCACAAATACAGGTGTGGATTTGATTCCAAATCACAACCTGGAGATTTGTGGTGCAGTACACTAACAACTCTGCTGCTGAAGCACACCACATGCATGAAAGTAATTCTGTGAAATGAGTTTAAAACCTCGAAATATTTAGTAAATTTATGAAATTAGTGTTTCATTTAGAGAATTAATTGATTTACTAAAATGTGTAAGAATTTCACGAAACAACTAAAATATCTGCTAAAACTTAAACATCTCTACTACAAATCGTTGGAAAATGTGTTGCCAAGAAAAACACTGATTACAGGAAGTCTAGAATGATGGTTAGCAGCAAACTTCTGAAAGTTTTAGTATTTCACGAGCATATCAGACAGGAATATTTTGAACCAGAATATTTTGGAGTTGGACGTTTTGGAATAGCATGTATGAAGCAACCCTATTTCCAAAGAAAGGCATCTTAGATATGGGATTTGAAGGTTTTTTTTGTATGAAAATACGATAAGAAATAGCCTCCCTGATTTATTAGCATAATGTTCGAAGAACAATTTAACATTTAGCGTTTTGCTCATAGACACTGGAACAGCTGTCTAGACATAATAATTATCACCAAAATATTAATAATTCAACAGAAGTTTTCTTAGTTCACTTTCTCGATCTGATGATATCAGACTCATCTTTTAGCAGAATCTTAGACACCCGACCACACTCGGCTAAGAAACTCCCAAACTGTATCTATATGTTTAAATTTACTGAAATATTTATGGCATTTGATGAAGTCACTGAATTATCAGCTAATACTTGCATAACTTTACTTTAGATCATTAGTTAACAGTAATCAAATACTCTGTATTAAAAATACGTAACAAATTGACTAATAATGAAGGTAAATTAGCAAAATCAGTTTTTTTAAGTGATTAAGTACTGGAGCCATTTTAATTTGTTTTTATTTAAACAACTTCATTCTTCAATAACTAATAATATTTAATTAATTCATAATGAAGTTACTTCAAACTCTGTATAACATTTCTTTCATTTTCTGACAGTTAATTAATATTTCAGATTCATAATTCACATGAAGGTCCCAAAGTAGATCCCAAAGGAACACCTTTTAAGAAATTGACTTGTGCCTTGAAACAGATATTAAACAAGAGAACCATTGTTCAATTTATTTATGAATGTTCAGGCTCAATCTACATCTTGTGTGGCCAAGTTTTAACCTCCTGCCACTCCACCACCACAAAGAAGTGATGAATTAACTGATATAAAAATGTTAATGCACAATTCCCAGTGTCACGGAAGCTTAATTCGTGCCAACGAATGAACAATCTGTAAGGTTAAATACCTTTATGGGCTTAAGCACTGAGGAACAATAGCCACCTTACTGTTATATTACACACTTCTGATTATATTTACTTGGATACTGCTGTACTGGGTGTCTTTTTAACATGAATAAATTATGTTATTACACTTTTATATCTTATAATTAATGCATTAATTTCATATAACTATGGAGATTGGTCATTACCATTATTTCAGAAAACCTCTGAACATTTCAGTAAATCTGTGAAGCAACACACACACACACACACACAAACGCACACACACAGAGAGAAAGAGAGAGATGCCTAGATGGATACAGTGATATATAGAGACACACACACACAGAGACACACAAATAATACTTACTTGTCTCCACTGGGTGAAGCAATAAGAATAGCCTGAGCTGTGCCGACACCTTCCATCTCTCCTACTCCAACATGAGAGGCACATGACAACATAGACCAACCCATAATCTTTGATAGCTTCTGCACCGTAGTTATGTGGTGCTGAGCCACCTGAAACAAATAATCCATTGAACAAACTTGCACAAAAGTAACTTTAATTCTCAATTATTTTCCATGCTTTTTATATCACTCACACTCACAGCTCTCTGACACTGGTAATTTAACTGCAAAGTTTTAAGCAGTAAAAATTATTTGTGTGCATATGGACGTAATCAATATTTTTATAGAGAAGTTAGAAGCCCCAAATGAAGCCTCCCTGAGGTGAAGAAACAAGGATCATTTGAATTTTTGTCTTTCTGGATCCTGAGGTAGGTGATTTCCCAGCATTTAAAGTGGCAAACCCTGCTTGTCTCAAGTTGATCACTTCAACGACTTGTACAAGAATGATTGACAAACGTAACAATCAACATAATATGTGGATCCTTAAAACACTGGAGTAAAAGATTAATACGGATTGTCTCATGTTTATTCTGATTCATTTGAATATTTTCACATTTAATAACATGCTTGAAATAATGTGTAGGGCACGTATCTTCAATTAAAATGGGGCTAAAACAAAATTAAACAAAATCTAAACTTATAGAAGAGTACACAATTTTACCATACTGGGAAAGAACCATGGATTATTATTAAAATTCAGCTGCTCACAAAATATTAAAAGACCCCTGATATATACAAACTGTAGTCGTTCGTATATGGTCCATAAGTGGCAGGACGTAGTTATAAAATGGATTGCAACTTATGGTGCTGCATAACACCCGCTTTCATACAAATGGTGGAGCAAATGGGAAAACTGAGTACAACGATAATGAGACTGAGTGTAACATTAAATAATCTTCATATATATATATATATATATATATATATATATATATGGATATGTATATATGAAGTGCGTATTTCAAACTGTGCTACCAATTAGCCATGGACATGACCTCCTGTTGTTTTTGTATCACTGATATAATAAAATCTGCACAACACAAAAAACCCAACCCTCTTCCCGATAACAGAATCAGATGAAGATAAATGTCACCAAACTTACCCATATTATTATACCACTATATTTTATTCCTATGCAATTTATATAAAATAAATACCTAATAAAAATTTATTAATTCAGGAGAATGCCAAGTGGTAGAAAGCTGTGACTCTAAATGTGCATAAATATAGTTATTCTGGAACCATTAAAAATGCAATGATTTAACAGCTTTAAAATAAATAATAATATAGTCCTGTTACGATCACAATCACACTGAGTTTAAAATATTTGCTCTCACCTGGCCAAGAATGAAGTCTTTCAGTTCTTGTGTTTCACACGACATGTCTATCACACGATCATCTATACAAACAGCCCTCATATTATCAACAGTTATGTGAAGTAAGAATGACGTTCTGAAATGGGAAAACAACAATAGCAGTCCAGAACAGCCAGCTAATGTCTAAATCTGAACAGCTACAGTCTGTTTCTGTTATATAACATACTAACAGAAGTAGGCATGATGTGGGCGTGCTTCCTCCCTTTTTGGAACACATACATTCATAGGGATAGTTTCATCAGTTTATATAGCACTGAAAACCAAGTCACCACGATCCATCTTTTATTAATTATATGAAAAAAATTCAATATAAAAATGCTATGTTTCCACACAACACAATGATATATCTTGAGCAAAATGTCAAAACATAAAATCTTACTCCGTTAGAGAGAAATTGAAGGTGGTCACAAGAATAAGGCATGGGGAATCGCCAACCACTGTGTGTGTGTAAATATGTTCCAAATCCCTCTCTCCAAAATAAGGCTGGGAATGGCTACTTTATTTATGCAAAGTTTGTATCAGAGAAAGTAACACAGGAATCAACATCCATATAATGATTAAAATGAAGGGGCGCTCCTGTTCTAATGGTAGGAAATGGTCAGATCACTACAATTATGTAATCCCCAGCAACAGCTAATATCTGAACCTTTATCTATTCATTGTCCATTCTTTGAAGTTGCTCAGCCCATTTAGCCTACTTTGTGCACAAACGTGGCCGTAAAACATCAATCATCATCAATGATTAAAATGATTGCAATGCATCATCTATGCAAAAATACAACAAAGTATTGATTGACTTTTCTAAATTGTGTGATGTGATCATTCTCATGTTCTCAAATGGAGAAAATGGCTCAGCATAACACAGTATTATGTAACTCCCCAGCAACACTAATGCACAAGCACCTTTACTATTCATGATCCATTCGTAATGAAGTTCATATCCACGGACCCCAAGCGCCACATTATAACAAACCTAGACTGAACAACCAATCTGTACATCTTTAAATTTGTCTTCTAGTAAAATTAACAGCACGTATCATTTATCAAGTTAATCTTAGCTAACACGATGATGCTGAAGTTAATTTAATTCAGTTGGACAATTAAGCACACAACAAGGCCAATGCAGTGTACAGATTATAAGTGTGATATTTTCCAAAAAGCAGAACCTATCACAAAGTATCCGATGTCAATATCATCTCACCTGACAATTTCAAATCCCAGTGACGTGATGCAAACCCTGATCATTGCTTCAGTTGCGGAACTCAGTGGACTACAGTGAGCCGCTATCTGTGGATCCTGGACGAGCTGAGCTAATTCATCTATAACTGACATGGCTCTGGATAACAATAGATTAACATCGGCAACAGTGACATTTTACGTGGATCTTTAGTGTGCACAATGACAAAATCAATGACCAGACATATTCTTAACCAATACCTTTATCTAGAATATGGATAGAATAATAAGTAGCTTACCTGTATCTGATAACTATATGTCTGGCTTGCTTGATAACCTTTTCCAACAAATTTTCACTGTAAAATACATACACATAAGTAGATTGGTATTATATAAAATTGCCAAAGAACATCTAGAAATAAAAGGAGTCATTTCCTATCAATTCTATAATATACAGGGTAAAGTGCTGCCATCTGGTGGTTATGTGGATTGAAACTTTTTCTTCAACCATTGCAAAAATTATAATGATAATAGTTAATGATAAGCTGAGTGCTTAGTTTCGATAGTGTTCAGAGATTCTCCTTATATATAATTGTATACGTATAATATGTAAGACAAGAAATAATTTACTGCAACTCATGGTATCTTAATCTCACAGCAGAATTTATGAAAGTTTAGAAATTAATAACGGCCTATGTTTATGTCAATACTGGGGAGTGGGAAGAATTGAAGAGAAACCCGTACAGATGATAACTGTTCAGCGTTCCTCTCAATTACTTAAGCTCCATGAATCTTATTTAATCAGTTTATTCAAACTGTTCTAAAAGCAGAAATGTTTTTTGTAACCAGTCATTAGAAAGCAAAAAAGCACATACCAAATAATGTGTAAATTGTAAAAATGACACACAAGAAGATGGATAGTAGATTCTCAATTTTCTTGTTGTATTGTGCTAACTTTTAGAATTCTGGAAAAATTTGTTTTAAATAGTTTCATTGGTATCTTTCATAACTTACAAGGATCTTATAAAGAATGGACACTGCTGTCATATGTTGTGTGATTTACACACTCAGCAACAGCACAACTGTTAGTACCTTGTGTCCTAAAACATCTAACCCAAATACACAAACAGTTTCAATTTCTTCACAGCCATCCATATCTCAGCCATCAAAATACACTACCATGCTACCAAGACACCTAAAAGGATTTGTTTTCTCGGCAGCTCTTATTTTTTATAGCCTCTTTGCAAATATCATAGAAATAATTATATTAACTAAAAATTTATTTCATAAGAATAGTATTTAACACATTACCTAAAAATAACCAAAATATTTCCATATACTGAAAGATAAAAATAATTTGACAAAACAACAATTATTTCTGATATTTATGGCTAGAAATTGTGTCTTTGTAGAATTCCATTGCCACAATTAGTTAATTAAATCCCCAAAATTTTTATTTTTTAACTTTTAGTACATTTCATGAGTCAATTAAAGCAAGAAAATATGTTAAAAAACTTACATATACTGATAAACAAGCTCTATACATGTGATCAACAAAGAACAGTTTCTGATCATGTTGCATATTATACAATCCTAGACTGATCATAGCTCAATTATAAAGCCACAACTGTTAAATCAAGTCAAAATATTTGTTAACACTGTTCCCTTTTTTTGTATCCGAGTAATCCGATTATGAAAATCCATTTAAACCAAGCTGTACCTGTGTCCGAGGTCAAGCAGTTCAGATCGTGTGTAAGCCTGAGGTCCAGCCAGACGTCTTCTCTTGCTCATCCCTAGCAGAGCTGTAACGGGATGTGGCATCGGATGATAAGAGTTCCTATAATGTACTTGTGTCAGTAACTGATGCAGAGAATGCTCCAAGACATAATTCTGATCAGTCTTCGCTGGTGATGGTAACGGCAAAACACCCTGCTGAGAAAATAGTATTCTTTAACAAAATAAAATATACAATTTTTTGTTAAATATATAAATAAATACTATTTCAAATAGAATGTTCCCATTCATTTACTCTCCCTCTTTTGTTATATATATATATATATATATATATATATATATATATATATATATATATATATATACATAATCATCACATCATCATCATGATAAGTGTAAAATAATGATGATATCACAATTATAAAGCAGATACAAAACAAAACTTACTTTTTTTTCTTTGCCCGTTGAATGACATAATGCAATTGAAAGCTGAATGCCTGGAAATAACTGTAAATGAAAAACAGATTTTAAACTTCTGATTGTAAACAATGCAAATGTAAATAATCATGATATATATATATATATATATATATATATATATATAAATAGATAATATAAGTAATCACTTACATGTGAGAGAATCTGATTTCCAACTACAATATGTGGTATCGGTGATTGAGACTGGACAGCTTCCTTTGCTAACTGAAACATCAAAACGAGTTAAATGACTGATACTAAAACAAAAGAATAAATATAGGGCCATGATACAGCCATGAACAAAGTTGCCAAAAAAATAGCTTACAGGTAATTTATAATTATCCAAAGAATACACGTTTTCTTAACTCCCTTTGTCCACTGACAGGGCACAACATAAAAAATGTTGATCTTTTCTCATAACACCTACTGTAGGCCACATTTATCTGAGTGGTATCAGTAAACTTTGAATGAGTGTTAATATTATTTGGAGAACAAAAAGATTTGCCAGTCGTATACGGTGGCCATCAGCCCACCAATCATTCCAGTTCACAATTTGTATGTTTGTAATAATACTGAAAAAAAATGTCACCGTCCCTGATTTATTTTTCAACACAATAAGCATAGCTCTACTCTACAGAATTACCTGTGCGAATACTTCTTTACAGAAGAGAACATTCTGTGCTTGCTCCAGTTTTTTGTACCACAAATAATCAGGTGGTATAGAAGCATTTGCTGAAGGTAGGTCAATATCTGCTGTCACTAGATTAGTGCCATCTGCAGGAAATAATATTATATACATGTAAACACACACACAGACAACGATTAAGATAAAGATGATTAATGTTTTTTACAGCCACTTTTGTCCACATGGTAAGCTAAATGGGCCGAGCGACCTCCAAAGGTAAAGAAGCAAAGTCAAAGGTGAAACACCCTTCAGATATGCCTATGCTGAGGTTAGAACTCGGGTTATAGTGATCTGTGGTCCAACACGCTACCAACTAGACTACGGAGGTGCCCCCCACACATACAATGAAATTCCTATGAATTTAACAAGCCATAAAACAATAAACATAATTAGTAACAGCCATCAATTAAACAAAACTGTTTATTCCATAAATTTACATAAACAAGACTGCATACAGTGAAGTGTGATAAGGATACTTAGATGCAACATGAGAGTGAGTCAGCACTTTATCTTGTCTGAGCACTAGTTACACCTGGGACATATGGCTGAGTGGCAATTCCAAACAGAAATAAAATGATCAGAGGAAAGATGGCACATGATGCAGATAACACTGGGATTCAAAAGCCAGACTGGAGGCCCGCAGTATGAAGTACCACCAACTGGGCCATGGAAACAGCCAAACCAGACCAAATAACAATATGTACAGGTTAACACAAATACCGTAGGTCCCTGCCTTTAAGCTGATACTTTGAGTCAATATTATTACCCTTATTTTTTTTGGGGGGGTCGGCTTAATGGCCGGTGCTATTTCAGTTTCAAGAAATTTAGTAATCGGGAGAAGAAATTTCGGTGTGTTAGCAGCTGTTTAGACTTGATCTATACTATAGTCTATAGTATATGCAAACAGAGATTAATCGTCATGGAGTTAAAATAGAAGTTAAACAGGTTGATGATAATAATTCATGGCTTTATAATGAAAATCAATAGTTATATGTAGAATTATCAGATTTTTGTAATTATGGATAAATGTTGTTGGACTCAGTAGCGCATTCACAACTTTTAGTTTAAAGACAGCATTGGTAACAAGACAACTTGTACCCGAGACATCCAGTACCAAAGAGCATCATATGTCATTCATTTGATGGCATAGACATAGATATACATCTTGTTTTTGTAGAAGAGCATGTTTATCATTGTGGTAATAATACAGGATTATTGAAAACAAAAAGTTCAGTTTAAATAAATGTTATCATCGTTTCACAATGCAATCTCGTCTTTTAAATACTTTTCACTGTTCCCATGATGCACAATGTTCGATGATGTTTCTTTGCTATTTCATGTGTTCAAAATTTTTATATCATCATCTAAAAATACTGTCAGGAAAAGTTCAGATTTTTAGGTCGGCTTAATGAACATTACTACCGTAAATTGTGATATTTTAGGCTGGGATCTACAATACCTGCATACAATAAAACTGTACTTACATAATTTTCAACATTTTATTAATTTTGATACTGTGCAAGCATAAATTTGTCAATATTCCTCAAACGAGCTAAAAACAATAACATAAATGCAAATAAGCTGTAGATAGAAAGCTTTCACATTACAAACCTGAGATGCACTTAATAACAACTTGAATGTAAGCTACGCCGTGTAGTTCACTGGGTACAGTAACCTGAAGAGCACTCTTGTGTATTGGATGTTTTGGTGGAGACTGGTTCACTGATGGCTCCGGGTATTCTGTCTCACTTTTGGTTACTTCAAATGTCCCATTCTGCCAGAAACGAGAACCAGCTAAAATGATAAAAGTAAAATACTACGTATATGTGTGTGTATCCTACAAAATAATTACACTCATAATTCATCTGTTATTTCTTTTAAAAGTTACACTATTAATTAATCTGTGACCTCCAGTTGGGTCTTAAACTGATATATGCTCAACCATCATATGATCTCAGCTAGTCACTATAAATCTAATCTACAATACATACAATTATTACCAGTATACAGTGTTACTTCTAGGACTTACCCAACGTGGGGGAGCTCCCCCTTTAGGTTTCTAAAAGGTGGGGGATTGTAATTTTAACATGGCCACTTAACAAGCACTGTTGGCTCTAAGACCATTCAGGAGTAAAACAATGGTGATAGGGAGACAGTTACTGCACACAACACCTACAATATTGCGTGACAGGGTTTCAATCTGCGCCTCCGGTGCTTATGGATTTTACGTTTTGTGTCGTATGTTTAAATATCGTGGGAATCCCGCAAAAACACTTATACTTAGAAGCAACGCCGAGTATACCTCACCACACACATAAACAAGTGGTAAGGAGTGTGCAACAATTTTTCAAATCCCCCAAAATTATTTCTTTACTAACAATTCTCTGACATAATGATATAGGCGATTCTGACATCGAGACGAACCTGACTTGTAACTGAGGTCACCAAGAATGTTGCTGCCAACCTTTTTCAACCTCCACTTCTGCCTAAGTTTAAATAGATCATTATGGAAGTCTGGCGTTGTTCTCTTTGACATTTGCTCTTGAGACTTCTTCAACCTATCACTGCCCGCACTCAAGATACTAGCAGCTGATTGGAGAGCCTACGACGTAGCAAATTAAACCATTAAACTATCACCTATATAACCTATCATTTGTACTGAAAGGTAATTGATAAATCACATGTTTACAAAATAACTATTGAAAAGAAATGCAATAACCATAGAAATCAAATGAAACGTAATAAAAATCAACCACATCGAAATGCACAATTTTTTGTAGTGATTTAAATCAAACAACTCTGTCTCCCAAGATCATCCCAACCAGAGAGTTGGGGGAATTGTCACTCAACTGTATCACTTGTTAAGATTACATTACATGGTGTCGAAATCAAATTGCAATTCGATTATAAATATATGTAAAAATAATTATCCAGCATAAGGAACAATTCTTTAAAAAAACAATCCATTTTTTGTACTGCAAGTTAATTGATAATCACATGTTTACAAAATAATTAATTAAAATAAATACAATAATCATAAAAATCAAACGAAATGTAATTTAAATGTTGTTGATTGGTGATTGACGTTTTACGGCCACTTTTGTGCACAAGGTAGGCTAAATGGGCCGAGCGACCTCCAACGGTAATGAGGCGAAGTTAAAGACGAAACAACCTTCGGATATGCCCACGCCAAGATTCGAACACGGGTGGTAGTGATCTGTAGTTCAACACGCTACAGCCATGGAGGCGCCCCGAAACATAATTTAAAAAATCTCCCATCCAATATCAGGGAAACCTTAAAATAACTTTGATGCAACAGAGTTTACAAACTGCTTCAAATTAACCTTCCATAGTCTACAGTTCAGAATATTCAGTTATAAAAGATTACCTTCTTCTTTGCAACAACATACATTCCAGTTTTAGATTCTGGAGAATCTTGGTTGACCGGATCCAGTATCATATACCTCTTTTCTCTTCCTATATTCAGAACGTCCAACAAGACGCTCATTTCTGTTAATGCCGCTCTGTTGAAATAGAACAACTGAAGTAAGGTCAACAGCCATACAAAAGATACTTAACACCGTAGGAAACAATCAGTTATTAGTGAATAATAACCAAGGTATTAGGAGAAATAGATATTTATGAGCCAGCCATGACAAGCAATGCTGACTGAGATCACTCACAAAGAGTTTTCAGATAACTTCTAATTGGCAATGTTTCAAAAAAGAATCCGAATAAAATTCTCACGGTTCTCAACGCGACCAACATCGATCAATATATTAAAGTTTTAAAAGCATTTTGTGTGGCAATTGCAGTTATGAGACAATAACCAATGTTCATGACAACCAACACATGTAAACTGCGTATATATATATATATATATATCCTACCTAAAAATAGGGCACTCTTATAAGAATAACAACAACCTGACATTAAAATCTCATTGTTAGTTGGGATGCTATAACCCGAGTATCTCAGTTGCTTAGCCTCGGCACTGGTTATATCTCAGCAAAAGGCTGAGGGGATGACTCCCTAAAGAAACGCATCCCACAAATGTGTATGGGCCAGATTGAAATCCACAACGTGAAGACTTCTCAGTGCGATCTTCTAAATCTAATCGCTATGCCATTAGAATCCCCTTCAAGTAACAAGCAACGCTGTAGCCAAGGACAAAACAATGATAATTACCCATCAAACCAACAGCCACCAGCTGGGATGTTGGATGGTCATTGATGATGACGATTGATGTTTAACGGCCACTTTTGTACACAGGGTAGGCTAAATGGACCGAGCGACCTCCAAAGGTAATGAAGCGAAGTCAAACATGAAACACCCTTCAAAGGTTTGATATCAGGTGGTAGTGATCTGTGGTCCAAGGCACAACCAACTAGACTACAGAGGCGCCCTGTTGGGATGTTGGAGGCTGCGTAGTAAGTCAACCCAAGACAATTTTAATGTTCGAGTCCACTTTTCACACATTAAGTGGTATGTTGGACTAAACTGCTCACCGAGACAATTCTTATATTCCGGTACGTTCTTCAATCGGGTGATGAATCATATTAAAATGTAATCCAAAACATATGACAAAATCTACCATCTATCAGCAGTCAATGGGATCCCCGCATAACATTATTTCTCCACAACAAACCTCAGCTTAAATATATTTTATTTCAAAACCCCTCTCTGCATCTGATCCGGTAGATCACAGAGTAAATCATACAACGGGAGAGATAAGGTGGAGGATAATCTGACCATCTGTTCCGGGGTAACATTTCTCTCTCTAAAAGGCTCTGATTTGTAAAGAACTTCTACCAGATCTCAAACAACAACAGTTATCTTACTTCAGTTTGTTCCGTACACTGTCCCAAGGCCATAGTGATGCCTGAAATGCCGCTGGAGTGGGCTTTTCCTCTTCCTCTTCTTTTTCTACTTCTGATGTTGCTTTGCCTTTTTCTTCACTCTCTTCTTTCAGGAAGTCAATCTTATGGGCAAGCTTTGTTAAGTTCTCTGACATGGACAGTGGCCTGAAAGCATATATATATATATATATATATATATATATATATATATATATATATATAATATAATATACTGATAATATCAACAATCTCTCTATTAAATAGTGCCAGATAATGCACCATTGAAACAATTCTTTTATATTTAGATAACAGATCTGCGGGATTCATGCAGCAAATATTGCAACAATCAGCTTATTAAAGGGGTATACACGGAGTCATGTGACTTACCTATGTCACAATCTTTTCTGTTACATGTAACAAGAATTAATGCTTCCACTTATTTAATCTACCCGCTCATCAAGAGATAGTGTTTCTGTAGATACTTGATTTTTTTATAACTACCTATACACCATATTGTTTGGATATATGTGAGCCTCCATTCACACAGACAACACAATATCATACATGGGAAAATATCTCACAGATTTTTAAAAATACTTTCAGCAGTCTAATACGGTGTAATTTTTCTCTCTTTTCCTACACGTTTTATTATAAATTATTTTAACTCTTTCTCATTCTATAACTTTGACTTATATTGGTTTTGGCCTTTTATCGACATTTAAATTTATTTTGTTTAAGTTTGTAGTAAATAAAAAAAATGTAAATATGTGGAAGACAAATCACGATGTTTGTATACATGAACAACTAAGCAAACAACACATTTCTCTATGTTTGTGTGGAAAGAAGCAGTATCCTGCATTAACCTTAATTTTTATTGCAGGTATATTGTTAACAAAGCAATAACAAGACAAGCTTGGAGCCAAGTTCAATATGATATAATTTAAATATAAAATAAAAATGACACTTAAGAGTTACGACTGCATCAGCTCCATGGAGGGGCAAATAAGCTGCCTTCCCGCTGACAAGAATGAGCAACAGGATCCATAGATCATGGTTTCCACAGCCAAGGAAATATAATTTTCCAGGACATTTCCAGGACAAAATTACCATTTTCCAGGACAAAGTATACAACATTTAAAGGTAATAAATCAACATATTTAAAAAAAGCATATATTTAATCAATGTATGATCTATTATTGACATTTTTATGGCACAGCCTACTGCTCATCCCATCCAGCTGTTTGATCCACCCATTTTTATTTAAATTTTAACTAAAATTTGATATATCAAGACTATGTACTAGTACTCTTTTTCTTCTACAATCAAAATTTTCTTCTACATTTATAATATTTATTCACGGCCTTTTTTTGGTCAAAGTGGATTTTTTTCACAGGCAATACTTTTTCCAGGACGTGGAAAATGAATTTGTTATTTTCCAGGTTTTCCAGGATGATAGATGCCTTCATACTCAACCCGAAGTATATGGATAGCCCCTTCATCAGAAATACTAAACACCATTCCCCAATCGATAACAGATGACTATAAAAGTATAAGTCACTTAGGGGCAAATAGTTACTTCTGGTTTGCAGCAAAACATCAAGCTGAATTTGAATGAAGTGAGCTTTTTACTTATATTGATATACTGTTAATTCATAATTATCAAAACAGACACGCAGTTTTGCACATAATTTCTGTTTATTTGTTTAAATATTACGTCTGTTTATTTATATTGGTCTTATGCGCATATGCATCTCATGAAATAGTAAACTAGGTATTGCCATCAAGTGGAAATATAAGACAAATTTTGGCTATTACTCAATAATTATAAAATCATCATGACTGTCAACTACCAATTCAATGACGATGTCACGTGCCAATTCAATTACACAGGTGCTTTAACAGGTGAAGCAATGTCCAAATATACAGCTATAATCGTATTCATTTGTATGCAATTCGTACATTTATAAAATGCTAGTGCCAGAGATACAGTTTCTTCAAAGTGGTTATGTATCCGAGCATCAGAACCCTGTACCTCAGCATTATATGTCCGAGCACCACACATGGGGTCAATTCAATTCTGGAATTGCAATTGATGGTCAATTCCAATTCCGGAATAGACCCATTGCATGATGACATCAAAAACCAAAACAAACCAGGCACTCTTTGCATTGTGGGATTTATAGGGGGTCCGCTGAGCAATAATACCGTGATATAAACATTTAAGTTGGCATGTTTTGGCCGTGGGGTGAAACGCTGAGAAAGCGTTGTGTAGTTTTAATTCGAAATGACAATCTGCGAGTCAAATTTTTTAAATTACAGTGTCAGTGTAAGCCAGTAAGGATTGACTGAAACAGTAAAATGCACAAATAAACTGTAATTTACCAATATTATTATCCATCAGATCATAGATAATAATATTGGTAAATAAACTGTAATTTACCATATTATTATATTCATAAATAATAAATTAAATCTACCAATATACGGGACTCTATTCTTCTTCTTTTAGTTAAATATAATTTTAGTGTGATTTACTATGAACCCCACATTTTAACAGTCTTTGTTATGTGCAGTAAATATTATTGTACTATGGTTTACAATGTTAAATACCACACTTTACTATCATTTATAAAGTAGCAATGACGGATGATTAGCATATAGTTATAATCTGATTTTCAGTTTTGGAATACAATTTTTCAACAGTGCCGACTTTTTCGGTGTCGAAGCAGAGTTAAACGGTACACAGAAGTTAGTTTTTGGCATGATTAGAACAGATCCGGAACATTGACGTTTAAGGTTAAAAGGATGGAAATATCAGATATGCATACTGACTGTGGCACCCCAAGTGAGCATTTAACCAATTAAAATTGTCTGGATACCATGGACTCCGCCCCACTGTGACACCACCACATAGCATACCTGTAATCTACATAGAGATATTGTTATTTAGGAATTAATTAATTTTATCATCTCACCCAGAATGCCAATCTGATGCCAAAGTTTGCCTCTCCTCTCCTCAAACTGTGACTACTATAGCCTGTCCCCAGACCTAACTGTTTAATAACCATTTGAGAGATTTTGTAAACTTACCATATGTCATTGGTTTAGTACCCAGCAGGGTTGTGAAAGTAAATACAGGGTCTGACACCTTTCATGATTAGAAAATATACTCTTACATGGGGATGCACCCAAGACTATGATCCACCATGTGATATAATACCTCTTTAGCTAAAAGTGCCTTGTGGTTAGGCTTGCGCTAATTTTACCATGTTAACACTTACATATGCTGTTACCAATATACTGGAACCAAACTGATCCAGAACTTTGGTTCCTTATATATATATATATATATATATATATATCAAATATGCACACTGACTGTAACACCACACATGTGCATTTAACCAATTAAAATGGTCTGGATACCTTGGGCTCCACCCACAACACGGTGACGCCAACATATAGCATGCCTGTAATCTATATACAGATATTGCTATTTAGGAATTTACCCCCATTCAATGTTTAGAACAGGCAAAATTAAATTAAATTCATAAATTAATTTACCATTAAATTTTTTAATTTAGAAATATTTCTTCCATGACAATCCTACTTGGAATATAAACTACTCGGAGTATGTATTCCAAGTAGGTACTTGGAGTATTTACTCATGGTAAAAAATATTAGGCAAAAAATTTTGGAATTGGAATTGATAAATTTGAGGTGCAATTGGAATTGACCAAATGGAATTTAGTGGAATTGACAAAATGAAATTGACCCCATGTCTGCCGAGCACTCAATGCGCATGCGCCAATTATTCCTCGTTTGCTATTACTTCAGCTCAAATATGGTGGCCGAGAATGTAGTAATTATATTTGGGTTGAAAGTAGAAGATGCTTTTGATAGTTTTGAAGAGGCACAAACGAAAATCAAAGAAATAAATCAATAGAACAGCCGTGCGTCTTTACAAATAATTGGGGTTCCCAGGTGTCATAGAAAACATGGAATATAACAAATTAATTTTCCCGGCCCTTGAAATGTCCTTGAATTTGACATCTGAAAATCTCATCAAAAAAATTATGCCTTTCAAAATAAAAAATAAAATAATAAAAAAGCGAATAAATAGTATACCTGTAGAAAATAATATTTCCTTGGCTGCGGGAACCATAAAATAATGCAATTCTTATAAATGTCAGGTTTTCTTTTTAATCTGATTATAATGTCTATTAATAGACTAATATCTTTATTATACGCTAGTAGCTGTGATTACAACTACGATCCTGTCACTGAAATTGATGCTATCAGATAAAAAATTAAAAACGATCATGATATTGCTGAGATATATAATAATATTGATGATGCTCGGATCTTTATCACCAACCAACACAATTCCGATGCTCTGCTTGCTGTTCTGCGTCCGAGCACCGGAAACACCCAAGCTTGGTGCACGCGCGTAGAGTGCTCGGACCTTTATCATCAGCAAACAAGATTCTGATGCTCGGATACGTAACAACAGCCTAGTTTCTTATAACTTATTTGCGAGGACCACAATGGAAATAAGTCTTTTTGACTTTTTGTGTTATCCTCGGAATTTCTTATGTAGCTAATGTTCAAATATTGTATTCTATGTATTGTACTTTTATGTACATAAATTCTGAATAAACTCAAATCAAATCAAATACCTCCCCCACTGACTTACACTGTGACTTACTTAGTCTTAGTCAATTAGTGCCGGCTGTTACAGGAAACTGTAAACAGTAAAGTAACACTTGATCAGACACTAGATCTAGGTAGACGTTGGTTACGTTAGGTTTGGTAGGATTACCCAAAATAAGTGCCGAAGCTTAAGCTGCTGGAGAACGGGTATGGACCAACAGCAACAGCCTAAATTTGCTAAAACAAGTCAAATCTCTGACAAATGCGTTGAAATGGGTACGGCCACTGAGCGATAATAAGTAGTTTACAATATTTACATTCATTCTGAGAAATTCATTAGATACGAAATTTATGCAGTCATTTGAACAGTTTAAATACTAACTGTGTGTATATTTCCTGGCCATCTAATGTGACCTCCTGTATTTGATATTCACCAAGAGCCTCCACACTCACATCAACCGAACTGTTCGGCATCGCAGCCATTTTGGACGTTATGACGTTATGGAATCTTGTGTGAGACACCCCCCACGAAGTACTCAAGCTCCCGATGTTTGATTAGTTAGCCTCATATGGCTATTTTCAGTATCAGCCCCAATATGGCTCAAATATTACGCTAATACATACATTCTCAGAGGGAATAGACCAGCATTCAGTCAGCTCCAGAGTCGACACTATCCAATATAAATATTTAGATTATAATATGCGCATAGAGCACATAGATGTATTTTATTTAGGGTATGCATGATAGTTAACTTTTCATTTACTATTTTTCAGGATAAGACAAGGGGAAATGCCAGGGGTTCATACGTCACATCAGGCCCATCACGCATGCACGCACACACCATCTCATTAATATATACCTTGATACCATATGGATATACGGAATATGGAGTCACAATGACGGTTGGTTCCGATCTTACTGCAATAATACAATTTAATAATGATTCATGGTATCTTGTAGTTGGACTGTTCATTCAGAGTACGTGTTGCCGCCGACATCTTCTGCGAGCGAATTCCAGTCAGTTATAATTATTTGACTAAACAAGGAGCCTCGCACGTCAAGGCTGGATCTTTGCGTGTGAATGTTCTCACTGTGGCCTCTGATCCCGACATGCTCCGGTTTGTGGAAGAGGAAATTTAGCTCAATTATGTCCATACCCTTCAGGATATTGAACACTCGGATCATATCGCCACGTCGTCTTCTGTGCAATAGTGATGGCAATTTGAAGCTGCGGATCTGTTCTTCACAGGGGAGGGAGGGATCGGAGACTGGGCATTAGTTTTGTTACTCTCCGCTGGATCTTTTCTATTTCTTGTCAGTCGGATTTGTATCGTGGCGGCCAGATTACATAACCGTATTCAAGGTGTGGTCTCACCGTGGCCGTGTATGATCTGGGTACAGTGGTTTCATCCGGGCAGGTGAAAGTCTTCTCAACAAAGCCTACGATTCTAGACGCTTTGTTCGCGGTTTTTGCTACGTACTCATGAAATTTCAGGTTACTGTCTATTGTAATGCCCAGGTCTTTTCCTGTTGTGTCGCTCATCAAAGTTATGCCATTCATCCGGTATTCCAGTTGAGGACTGTTACCTCTTAAATGTAAGGACTTTACTCTCATGTTGACCATTTAACCGAGCAGTTTAGGTCTGCTTGTATCTGGTGGCGATTCTCTTGAGTGAGTATCTTGTTGAATATTTATGTGTCGTCAACAAATATATTTGCCGTGCTAAGTACAATATTTAGGAGGTCATTTATGAAAATGACAAAGAAAATAAGCCCTGAGACACTTCCTTGTGGAATCCCACTGAGCTCAATTACCCATTCGGAAAGACTTCCATTTACAGTGACACTCTGCTTGTGTCCTAGAAGAAAGTGCTTTAACCAAATCAGGAGGTTACCATCGACGTCATATGCTTTCAGCTTCTAAATGAGGCGAGTGTGGAGCACGCTATCGAAAGCCTTCTTGAAATCAAGGTACACTATGTCTAGTGGTTCACCATTATCTAAACCACTCAGTCCGAAGTTTAAGTGTGACCAAGATCTGTGGCATACAGGATCAACCTGGCACAAACCCATGTTGGGCATCCCCCAAATGGGATCCGTCTATCATATGCTACACCAATCTGTCCTTGACCAGTGATTCCATCACCTTACCGACGACTGAAGTGAGGCTAACTGGTCATGATTTATTTCTCCTTTTTTTTATGAATCGGAGTAATGTGACCTGTGTTTCGTGTCTCAGGAAGTCGCTTTTCAGCCAGAGACTTGGTAAAAATTAATGATGATGATGATTGATGTTTTACGGCCACTTTTGTGCACAAGATAGGCTAAATGGGGTTTAGTTAAACGCATTGAAAACTGCATCTACACACACACACACACACACACACACACACACACACACACACACACACACACTCACACACACACACACACATATATATATATATATATATATATATATATATATATTACACACATTAGCACTTTGATTCAAAATCTAAATATGTATATATGTTATTTATATATATATATATATATATATATATATATATATATATATATGTATATGGATAGTGGGAGACCGTGTTTAGTTGATACCACCGTGCTGCCATCTTGGTGAGACCTTCCATTGATAATCATCCATCCATCTTTTATTCAACTATGTTTAATCATTTATACGATATTGGTAATTGTTATTGCTTAGCAATAAAATATTTAGGATGATCAAAACTGCGTTCGAAATAAATTGTTAATATTATAAAATAAGGAACGCACGCTGCGTACGTTCTCGAGTACTAATATGCCGCGGTATAGCATACGCCTGCTAGTGAGCTCCGGTGGCCTAGCGATTAAGCATCCGGCACTTGGTGCCAACGGTCACAGGTTCGAACCCCATAAGAGGTCGAAACTTTTTCAGGGATTAATTTCTCGGCTCACAACATCGTGGGTGGCTGACCACGTTAAATGGCGCTGCCGTCTCCAGTGAATTATTTAAAATAAAGGGGGGACGTTAAAACCCCCCTGAGGACGTAAAACACTCTGGCAGTGACCACCCTCGGGGTATTTCGGCTCCATCTTTCCGTACTGCTCCCCTGTGAGTGTTGGGGAAGGAGATTTCTCAACCACTCCAACATAGAGGCTGCGCTGATTAAGCGACAGCCCGGGGATTCTCCCCTAACAACAAAACCATACGCCTGCTTAAGTTATTAGATGTTCGACTGTCTTCGTACAGTAGATCTACTGCTTTGACCTTTATTGATCTAAGGAATACTAAATTGGTTTGTAAATTTTATATCTTTTACAATATAAATAAAAGTTGGTATTTAAATGTGTATTTTATATTCTAATGTGTTTATAGCCACTGGAAATATATGTAGTGTGTGAAATACCGGGCATTTTTACCAACAAAATGTCAAAATAATCGGTAATGTTTTTATCTTTTACTCAGGGAAAATAATCCCGGCCACTTTGTATTTGATAATAATTAACACGTTTCATTTGATATAGCTCAACATGCAAATTTGTTTATGGTATTACTCTATATTCTACAACTCTTATAATTTCAAATAAATACAACAATAATGGTGCAGAATTTTTATAAAGAAAATAAATCAATATATTAAATACTGGTAATAAGAGCTAACGATTAAAACATGAATGCCACAGATAACGATATAGCTTTATTATTAATAACTAAATGAATTAATAATTTAGAGATAGTTAAAAAAAAACTTTGTTTAAGTTATAAAAGCGTTGATAAAATAATATTAACTATCATGTGGAAAAAAGACTACTAAATATGGTTTACGTTTACCGCAATCCGTGTCTATGGTAATACATATATCCATTAATTATCAGGCATTTAATATTAAACATAATTTAAAAAAAAATTCTGATAAACAATTGCAATGCATATGTTCTGTAAAGATACAATACTCACAATGTTTCTTATGGTGAGTATAATTTTAGTCATGGCAAATGACCGCGCAGCTCTGCTTTATATGTTCTAATCCGGGGTAGGTAAACAACCAGATGCTGTACTAATAGGGGCTGTAATAACAATGCGTTGGTTCGTTGGAAGATACTTAGAGCAAGATGATGATGATGATGATGATAATGATTGATGTTTTACGGCCACGTTTGTGCACATGGTAGGCTAAATGGGCCGAGCGACCTCCGAAGGTGATGAAGCGATGTCAAAGATGAACCAACCTTCATCTATGCCCACGCTGAGATTTGAACACGGGTGGTAGTGATCTGTGACCCAACACGCTATAGCTAAACCACGGAGGCCAAGGAAAACCAATTTATTTATCTTGAAATAAAATTAACAAATGGCATAATTATACACCAACCTCTGAAACAATTACACTAACATTAAATATAGTACTCGTTAATGAAGAAAGATTTCATGAAATTGTGTGTACATCGTATTCATTATACACATAAAGAAGGTTATGCAACATGTGTGGTGTTACTGTAGTAACCAGTTGCTATACTTTCTATACATACATACATATATATATATATATATATATATATATATATATATATATATAAAAAAGAAAAAAAAAAAAGAATATTTGGGAGACATCAGCTTTAAAAAGTTGCATCTTCTAACATTTCCAGGTTTTTCAAAAGTTACTTACTTTTCAAAAGACAACATAATACATTATAATATTTACTATAATTGATAATGCACACCTGTGAGACGACTGGATTTATTAACTGCAACTTGAATTAAATTACGACAACCATTATGCAAGCGTATCTATAAACTCTACAAAATCAAAACATTCATAAGTGCTGCATTAAAAGGATAAATTTCGATTAGCCATACTTCGCTTACGGGTTAATTACGGTTACAGAGTTTCCCTGACCCGGGTAAGATGTTGCTCGTTTCTAATTCTAGTGTGGCTGTGAACGTAAAATAAGACGCAATATTTACAAACATATAAAATTAAAAAATCTATTTTGCCAGAATTTTGCCGAACGATTACGTTAACACATAAAAAGTATTGAATTTAAGGAAGATCATAATTATAATAAGGACATCGAGCTGGATTCCGAGTTTATACAACCCGGCCGCTATTCAAAATCGAATAAAAACCCATTCAGCACAGCAGCGCGCCGTCAGATAGCCTAGTTTGTTTAAATTGTGAAATGTACGAAAAGTACAAGTGTTAAAACCCGAACGTATCGAATTCTATCCCAGGCACTGTACGAAGTTCGGCGGATGCTCGATGTGAACACCCAAAAGGCCAACAAACTACAACAATTGGCTATTTTATACACACATCGACCTAAAAAGGATGTAAACGTATAGGAACGCTCGTGTAAATATGTCTCAAACAAAATGGCGATTATTACTTCCGGTGGCGCTAAGAGGCGCAATTTTAATGAATAGGGCATTAGCGATCCAGTTATATATATATATATATATATATATATATCACTGCTTACATCACACTAGGCATGGCGGTGCCCAATAGACGACAGCCAGGGGGGTCTCTATCCCAAATTACAACAACACACTAGACGGTGTTTTATCGGTATCAGTCTCCGTCTAACGTGAAGTAAACTATTTATAGAATCTATAGAAACAGCAAAACAATCACAAGCTGGTTATCCTAGTGAAGTAAGAATCCATATATATCATTCATCATAAGCATCATAATCATCATCATCATCATTTTCTCGTGATTTATAATCACCAAACACAGATAAAACAATTTACGATAGTGTATAGTCATTAATTATTTCCTAAATGTCCTGAGGGTGGTCACAACCAGAACGGTTTGGGTATTTATTCTGGAGTGTGTGGGGGGGGGCTGATTGATACCTTATTTTACGCTGCCGATTGCGTCATTTTTAGCCATCCACGACGTGGCGAACCGAGAAATTAAATCTCGGAAAGGTTCTAACCATTTTTGAGGGATCAAAACCTGTAATTCTTGATACACCATGTAATAAGCTAAAACACAAGATAGGCAAGTCGGTGCAATGTTCTTGTTCTCAGGAATGAATTTGGTATGAACCATTAAAAAGTTTATTTTCATAATTTCACGTTTAGAAGCTAAAGCTATTCATCACTACATAACCCAGGAAAATTTGACATTTGCTTATCTAAGTTTTAGGGGCTTAGTTTAGATTAAAAATAGTAAATTGTTATAATGGTATTTTGTTTTATCATATTGCCGATGAATGTAAGTTTTATTTTGGAAACAAAAAAAGCAAACGTTTTTGAACGTTTTTCTTGAACATTCATATCAAAACTGAAAATAGTTGATCAATTCAGCATAACCTAGTAAAACCCATGTTTTCAGGACTATAATGTCGTTCATTGTTCCTATTGTAAATGTCATTCCATTTGTTGTATGGAAGCCATTTTATTTTAAGATGTACACATAATTGTCAAGGTTTATTACATTAAACATAATTTATATTATCACATCTTTTGTATGACAGATGTTTTAAAGTATACTTTATTTCAAAGATCAACAGATTGGGCCGAATGACTAATATATATATATATATATATATATATATATATATATATATAATGACAAATTATGATATAGAGCAGCGGTCAATACTTCCACACTCTACTGGTTGTAATGACGACGGTATAATGATGGCTGTTATCAGCCATATGAATAAGCCTAGGTCGGATCTTAAGAAGTTTGGACGTGATCGGCTCGACTATCCGCGATTTAAGCGTCGGTTCAAAGCGAAAGTATTGGCCAGCTGTGATGACTTAGAGGAACAGGCGAAATATTTAGAACTATTGGGGAACCTAATAGAATCGTAACAAGTTATTCTTATTTGGATGCCAGTGAAGGTTATCGTGATACACAAAAAGAGCTGGATGAAAGGTATGGTGATACATATGTCACAGTCAACGCCTTTGTAAAAAAAGGGCATTGGATTGGCCTGCAATCAAACAAGATAACCCCAAAGCGCTAGATAAGTTCGATATATTTCTGGCAGAATGTCAATGTGCAGTAAAGAGTGTAGAAGCAATACAAGTGTTCGAGTTATCAGAAAATGCTAAGAAGATTGTTAGTAAGCTGCCATATGCCATACATGACCGTTGGGGACATCTGGTGCTCCAGACAAAGGAGAAGGGCAACCGAGTGACATTTAGCCAGTTGATAACGTTTGTGCATAGGGAAGCCAAGAAGGTGATCCCGCCTTTGGAAGGACGAAATGGTACAAACCCAGAACAAAGTAACAAAGCTAGAAGCTAAGCCACTAATGTAGGTGGTAAAGATGAAATAATTGAAAATAAATAGCAAGGAAGTACTCCGGGTATTAAACGTATTGCTTGTACACATGTATAGAACGTTCGCCATGTTACTACTACTAGTGAACATTCAGCAACAAATCGAAATGCTCTTACCATTTCTTGTCTACATATTTTGGAGTTCTGTAGGAATCTTCATCAGCTACCATTTTACGAGCGCACTGAGCTCCTAAAGTTGAAGGGTTATTGCTTCGGCTGTTTACGTTTAGGACACCACAGAAATCAATGTAGGAACAAAGCCACATTTGTCAACTGTCGAGATCAACACCCATCAGTTCTACAAGTGGATGGGAGAATAGCACCAAGGTCAGAAATTGGCAGAAGTGGAAACCCCGAACCTTAGATAGCCATATAGGGTTTGTGGTAGTTTCAGGGTTTATTGAGACATACGAGTTTGTAAGCCATGTCAAACGTGTAAAACTAACATTGAACATCATACGCAAACCTCATGTAACATACACCCATGAGGTCAAGAACACTGAAATATCCGATCTGGCACAACACAAAACACTTATGTTGCCTATTCTTTATACGAAGGATAACATGCCGGTCTCACGAAGTCATATTCCGACATCAGATGGCATCTGTCAATGGCCACACCTGCCTCAAATCTCTGCTGAAGTTGATCTTCTTTTGGTAAATAATGTAGCTGATGCATACAGTCCACTGGAAGTGAAAGTTCAACCGCAGGGAAGCCTGCATGCATCCAGAACTCGTCTGGGATCGGTTGTTTGGAACATTATTAGGCCAACTGGACAAAACATCAATGTATCCAACAGTGCAGATGTTGTTGCCATTGAGAGGTTCGAAGAAACTAGGATCCTGGAAAGATTCTATAAGAATTCTGTGCCGGAATATTCAGTGAAAGATCGTTATATGGCCATTTCCAGTTTTGTTTACCGTTCAGAGAATCTTGCAATTTGTCTAATAATAGTTCATATGTGCTCCGATGGCTTTATAATCTAAACAAGAAGATGTCGGCAAATCCTCAGTTTCATACAGATTACACCAAATTCATGGAAAATATAATCGAGAAAGGTTATGCCGAAGAGGTACCAACTAATGAAATGAATAGCCTAGATATCAAAGGAAAGGTTTGGTATCTTCCCCCCCATCGTGGTGTGTACCATGCTAAGAAGCCTGGTAAAATTCGAGTAGTATTCGAATGTAGTTCGGGAAATATAGAGGCGTCTCGTTAAACTCGATGTCCCGATCCCGACAACTAATTTAGTTGGAGTGTTTATTTATGCGATTTCGCCTGGAAAGATTTGCGGTGACGAGAGTGACATTGAGTGCATGTTCTATCAAGTGATGGTTGCTCTTGAAGATAGGAATTATCTTCGGTTTTATGGGTGGCCTGATGGAGACCTGATTTGCAAGCCAATTCTTTACCGCGTGAGGGTACATTTCAGCGTCGTCTGCGAGTTGCTCAAGCTATGCTCGGCACCAGACTGTAGATGACAACCAAGAATACTTCGAGCTACCCACATGTATGTGAAGCGATACTTTTACGTGGATGATTTTCTCTACTCGGCACCTACAGAAGAGGTGGCGATTGAGCTTATTCAATATATCAGCTTTATGTGCTATTTGTGTGGATTTCACTTGACGAAGTGGATTTCAAATAGTAGGGTCGTTCTACAGGCGATCGATGATCCAGAGAGAGAGAGCTAAGAATGTAAAAGATAGCAGTTTCAAGGAATTCCCCGCGGATCCGGTTTTAGGTGTCAACTGGAACGTTGAAATGGACACACTTGGATTCCAGATCTATGTGCAGAGTTGTAGGCCTACAAGATGAAACATCTTCTCCATAGTGAGCTCTGTATTTGATCCTCTTGTGTTACGAGCAAAGATGATCCTACAAGAAGCTTGTCGCCCGAGTTTAAACTGGGATCAAGAACTATCAGGGAATGATTTGATCATGTGGTATCAATGGCTAAAGGAATTGCCATGCAGGATTAGCCAATCTTTCTGTACCTCGTTGCTTGAAGTCGTCATACTTTGGTGAGATAGTGTGTTCAATTACATCACTTTTCAGAAGTAAATGAGTTAAGATATGGTGTAACATCTTCCCCCACCCCCCATCTTCAGTAGGGATCCTCCATCTTTAAATGCAATATATCATTTGGCGACATAATAACTACTAGTAGTACTGCGAATTTGTCATTCTTAAACAATCTAGTACTACTAGTAGGCCGTTATATCTAATTCACCAAATTTAAGTCAAACCACACTCCACGGATGAACTAGACTCGAGTTGGTCTGTCATCAGTGGCAGCAGTTGCGAATTATTTAATATTTTTGAAATTGCCAAAATCTGTGCATATGAGAATTATTAGTAAAATGTATTTTTATAAACTATATTATCTAATAATTACCTCAACAATAACATGTGAGTATAAACATGGTAAATATTATGTGGGCCTAATATATTAATCATGATGTTTCTACACAAAGTATAATCTATACATTGACTAAATGGATGACTCATTATGATGAACAGTTAGTGAAGCGTTATGATATTACGCTATTAAAACGTTGTAGTAACGTTATTCTAGTAAATTTAGGGCAATGTTTTATTTCGGTAAATAGTGATTTCACATGATGTATTGACTAAATAGCTGGTCAATTGATATCCATGCCGTAAACAAGTCCTAAAAATAGAATTAAGTTTAACCACCAAGTACGTTTTTATAACGTTGTACTTAACGTAATTGTACAACTTGCCAAGTTATCCATGCATATGTTTCATATAATGTATTTATTGAGCTTACCAACCAGAGTTATGCATTTGTATTGACCCACCAGCTGCATTCACTACTGATAAGCATATATAAAATGATTCCAATAACCAAAACATAACCAAATAATCACGTTGTCCTTACGTTATGTATTAGCTGGCATCTAGCCAAACATGTAATCACATCATATATTTTTTTAAAGATACCATCTGCTTTTTTTTCGCTGGGCCATTTTTTTGCTCCAAATTTCTCCGTGACGTTTGGGAATCCCCGTAATTTTTGGGAATAACCCAAACACATACCAAACAGGTAGTAAACATTTTCATTCATAAATACTTCAAGGACGTTTCAGAACGAGGTTTCTATGTTCAACTAGTCAACCAAGGATACATCTTAACACCACAATACGGGAATTGTTCGGTGGAAAATATTCCCGAACGAACGCACATTCAACATAAAAATCGTGACTGAAACTTCAACTAGCAAATGTTTGCTAATTACTAACTTTTTAACTAGGAAGTACATGAAAACTGTTAGCAGCGAATTTCCAGCCTTGATATATATATATATATATATATATATATATATGTGTGTGTGTGTGTGTGGGGTGTGGGTGCGTGCGCGCGCGAACATTTAATTATCTCTACGATCATTTAAGATCTGGCCGTTAGAAAAGTTCCCAACAAAACATTTGACTTTGGAATTTGTTGATGAATATGGAGCGAGGCTTAAGCGTACGGAACATTTGAGTCTCTTGAACTCAAATGGCATATCAGTGGAAATGATAGGGATTCTCACGAACAATACTTCTCCAATACAACGACGAGAAAGTGTTAATTGTAGCCGCAATAAAATGGGACATAAGCTTCTTAACAGGCGCCTCCGTGGTCTAACTGGTAGCGTGTTGGACCACAGATCATTACCACCCGTGTTCAAATCTCGGCGTGGGCATATCTGAATGGTGTTTCACCTTTGACTTGGCTTCATTACCTTTGGAGGTCGCTCGGCCATTTAGCTTACCATGTGCAAAAAAGTGGCCGTAAAACATCAATCATCATCATCATCATCTTGTTACATTCCACAATCTTCGTAGATTCAAGTTAAGCAGGAGCATGATTTGTACTCCTACTTTTTGTCAAATCCAATGTGTCCACTAACATTCACGATCAAAAGTTATCCCTGTAAAAGTCCTTGATACATTTCTAGAGTGCTCCGTATGGATTTACATTGAGAAAAAACAAACAAACAAACAAACAAACAAACATACATTTAAATATACAACGCTAATTTTGGTTCTTGTTCAGCCGGCATTGCTGGGTCTGCAACGACTTAAATCTACACTCGGTGGCCGGAAAGCCCAGCCGGGTCATCACAAAATGAGGAAGCCTTAATTTTCCCGGCAAGTGGCACGTGCTAGAGTCACTGGACTCGTCTTCGGAAGTGCTCGGCATTTTTCGGACAGAGTTGATGGTAATCCTTCTCATGGAACTTGATGCTGGTGTATCCCACAGCAGCTTTTGGTCACCACACAAAACTTCACTGAGTTGTACTCATTCAGGTGACCCCCAATTGCATGCTTTTATTACTCGTTTTGCTCATGTCCTTTGGGTTTAACTATTGGTTTGATCACTAGAGAATGCAGCTTTTGATTACCACACTTCCATGGTGTATCCCAATGTACCAGGTTGAAAGGGAGTAAAACATTAACCCAAATAGCTGTGGCATTATTAATTGCATGTCTGTTGGCTAATTCTGATTGAATTATTATGAATACTACACCTTAATTAATGCCCGAAAGGCCAAGAAACAAGGACGTTTCTCTTTACTTCGACAGTCATCTTTGGTGAACTTAATGTAAGTAGACGCCTCAGATTTGGCAAGATAGACCTCAAAATCGAGGTGTTTACTAAATATCCGCCATTTTCAGGGAATGCCAGTGTCCAAGCGGGACTGCCGGTGATCATGGCCAGGTGTGCAAACGGAAAAAATCTTTACTGGAGAACGGATGAATAATGACTTCCTAAAATTACTTACTGATTTTAGGTATCAGTTTTCTGTACTTATATATAGTACAGTGGACTCGTCGGTATGACAAGCTGGTTGCCGGGTAGAAATAAACTCTTTGTATGTTATTTTATAATATTATAACACTAATTAACAGTACGTACAATAACTTATTTTAAATGTCGAAATATGTAATGGGGGAATGTTAAATCAATAAATGATATTCCGGCAATGCATTGTTTGTCGAATATTATAGATCGGTGTCTGGCTTTTTTTAGGTTACATATTATATATTTTTAGCATTATTATATTTATTAATTATATACATACATACATTACTGAAATTGATCTGTTTAATAATTAATATACATATGATATGATATGATATGATATGATATATATATATATATATATATATATATATATATAATAGTGCTCCCTCACTTATTGCCACCCCTATATATTGCCAAACCCCGCCTATCGCCAACATTTTCTTCAGAACGGATTTCCTACCATGCTAACTCCGCCAATAAACCGCCCCCCACTCCCTCGGATACCGCCACATCATTTTAGTCCCCAAAGCAATAATTTCCCCCCCCCCCCATATATCGCCAAAACAAAGGCATTTTACGCGTGGGTTTATCAATTTCAACAACTGTAAACACAAACAGAATACTTAATCCTATTTTCCGTTGTTCTACATGTAATTTAGTCATTATACGTGTATATCATGTTTATAATTATTTTTCTTGTTTTTAAATGTAATGTTGCTTCCCAATATGTACAAAAGTTTACTCTGTATTTTCGCCACTTTGTGGAGGCATAAATAAAATAAATAAATATTAAAATAAAAGTAGATCTATAATATAACTTTGACTGTCTGCAGGTATTCAAACCAAGTTGGTGTCAAGTGCAGAGATCTGGTAGTATATGTAGTCTAGTATTTGGCTGATTATTTCCCCATTCAATGAATCATCACCCCCATATAATCATGCCATCACTTTCTAACGCCAACTTTTATCAAATCCCCCATTCATTGGCATTATATCGAGGGAGCACTGTATTGCAGATGATGTCAAATTTGTTTGCTTTTGTATTTTAGTCTCGTTATTTGGTGCTTTCATGATCTTGATTTTATTTTCGTATAAATCTAAGGTGGCATTCATTTCCGCAGATTTATTTGTTGCTGGGAGTATATAGTGACCTCATACGCATAGACCATAGTAGAGTGACATCAACGAAGATTCATGTTAAATATCAGAGGATAAGATGTAATTACACTTGCCGTCCCTGTCTGTGGCGATCGCTTTGTAAGGTGCATTGAACTTTTGTTTCAGTTTAATTTTTTTGGGAGCAAAACGCAATAGAACGCTGACCTAGCAGAAGGTTGGGCGATAATGTGCGGTACTAGAAAGTTTTTTCCTTCGCTGTTTATGTCATGTGACCGCCTGTCTCGTACAGCCTACACTACAGGGACCACAACTGGGTTTCGTATGGCACGTTAAGACGTGAAGTATTTATGAAAATGCCTCTAACAATAAAATATCAACAGTATATTATAACTGTTGTTTAAATTTGAAATTAGCAGGTGTGTTTTACCAGTTATTTATTGTGATTGTCTGACAAATAGTGGTGATCTGATCATAATAACTTGTTAAGTTATCTTCTGACTGACGTCTTATTTCGTTATTATAACGTTTAGTCTTTAGATATACTTTTCGAAGTTTCACGTGTCACTGACCGAGTCAGTTGGTGACGTAGTTCGATGCATTAGCTGTCTATACCCAACGGTTAGATGTTAATGGTACTCGGTGTTGCCTGTTGGCATTCCATTTATAATTTGTTATCATTGATTCATTCATGTTTCTCTAAATCACTGATTTACACATACCAAAAATATTGTAATTCATTCATCTCATTCTTATATTCATTGACATAACTCATAAGCCAGATAATATACAGCAAACGTACTGTGTAGGTAGAAGGTAGTATTTATTTGGAACGAATAGCCAAATATGCACACCTGCCCAAATATCTGGCAGTAGAAAATACTGCTGGCTACCGGACACCTTACACTGTTACATATTTACTAAAGCTCTGGCACTGCCTGCCTAACCCTAAACCAAAGTATTTGTGCAATTTTATCAAGGTAACATGCAAGCAACATGGTATAAGTACAAGTGTCATTGTAAAAATCTTAAAACATCGAAACAGTAAGTTAGAAAGTCATGTAAACAAGATAAGTGACTCGGACCGGCCGTCATTGGCTGTGACAAGTCATGATCAATGACATTGGGAGACATCTACGTGTGTGGGATCATGTTTGTCATCTTCGCTGCTCAATGTTGATAAGCAGGGAAGACATACCAGTATAAATGGAAATTATGTCTGAATATATATATATTTTGTTTTACAACCCCTTGCTAAGCTGCCTCTAACAGGCCCCCAGTGGCATGTGGTTTGACAGGCTAATGGATCAAGAAAACTGAAAATGCCTTTTAGTAATCTGCTAGTTACTCCCAATTACCAAAACTTGCATATCACTGATGTTAACAGCCGATTAATAATTGTAAACAAATATGATTGTCCACCATTTTCGGGATCTCCCGTATATACTTTCCATTATAAGCAGGGCAGCGGGAATATTCTTAGTAAAATGTTTTCCCTATATGTGGAGCCAGTCTGGTGAGAAAAAAGCTAGACATCTGCCTATATATTCCATACGAAATCATAGGATTTGTATGCTGCTTTCAAAGTCTCTCATTGACCAACCTCACTGGATATTGCGAAAACGGTACTGCACCAAGCGAATAGTTGGGAAAACTACTTGAACTGGCAACTGGTCCATTGAAGTTGTCCTCCTAATCTGGAATGGATGGGATCCTATATCTTAATGATTATCATGTTTTGACACCTTTAAGTCTCTTTCAGTTCATGTGATAAAGAAGAATACCGATGTTTTTGAGAAGAGCAGTACAAATATTTTAAAGAGTGCTCCTACTTATTCTAGTTGCAAATATCTGCATTGAAATTTGTATTTTTAATCCAGGGAGTTGGTTATTAATTAAACTTAAAATGTTATAAAAGCTGTTGTGTTTAATGTACCATTATTTTACAGATCGTATTAGCAAGTGCTTCATAATTCTTGTAATGTTACATTCTGTTAATTTGACTATAATAGTGCTTCTGTGGTTTAACTGATAGTGCAGTTGGCCACAGATCTCTACCACCTGAGTTCAAATCCTGACATCGGGTGTTTGAACAGTGTTTCATCTTACTCTTTGCCTCGTTACTTTCGGAGGTTGTTCAGCCCATTTACCTTACCATGTGCACAAATGTCACCATCATCATCACCATTTGCCTAGAAGGAGAATGTATATATGCTAATTTTCTGACTAGCCCTTATTTTAATATGTTATTAATCATCAAGCAAATGTTTTGTTTTCTCAGTCATAGCAGTTCATAATTCATATTGGAACATGTGATGTATAATGTTACCTGTTTATATATTTCAGAAGCTTTAATAACATGGCACATTGTGTGTTTTGTCGGATGCAAAGGAGCTGCTGGAGGCTGCTTTGGAGCAAGTCTCACGCATACAAATCCAATTCATGGAGGTCATTTAGCAAGTTCATAGGAACCAGTTTTATGAATTCAGTTTCTTCATGCAGTAAATATAATTCATGCAGACGAATTCCAATTCACCAGACTCTGGCTGGGAGGTGTTACAGCAGTGAGAATGCTTGCAAGTCGGATGATGAAAACGAACGCCTCTATGGGAAATGGGAATTGCCGGATATCGATTTAGATTGGGACTACTTGTCTGATCCTGGAAACCGAGATGCCATCAAAATGAACATTCTCAATAGGAAAGGAGTCGGCAATATTAATAAACTGGTAGAGTAATCTTGCTAAGCTTCTCCCAGCATGTAGTTTAAGACCTTTTATCACAGTATTTGTTGATAATGAATGAATATTAGAATGTAGTTTTGAAGTAATAATAGAAGCATAACATATATTTAGATTTATCCTAAATTTGTATGTGTGTGTAATATATATATGTGTGTGTGTATGTTTGTATACACACACACACACACATATATATATATATATATATATATATATATATATCTTTTACAGCATAATTTAATAAACAAATTAAAATCAATGAAGCAAAGCCTTAATGTTGGATCATATTCAGCAGATCAGAAAGTAGATTTAAACCCCGTTGATTTTCTTCAATGCAAGGTGGGTAACATTATTTAACTGAAAGAATTTTATGGAATGAACTATATTAGTAACAATTATGTGCATCAGTGATAGTTTGCCAAAGAAAGGAACAGAAATTCTCCATATCCAAAACATATCGAGTTACTGGTCTTATGTAACTAGTTTCTGTTCACAGAAAAAAGACAAATCAGACGTAGAAAGAGAGCTGTATGAAACGGCAATTGAATTACCAAATCAGACACATCCTGCAGTGGTTAGTGATCATAAGCTGAATCTATGTTTGTTGCCAAATATTCAGTAGTTTTTGTTTGTATTTATTTTTAAATGACCTCATCTGCATAGAATGTTCACTTTAGATCGATTATTAAAACCAATCATGCCATTAATTTTTAGTCTATTGATCCAAACTCGGAAGGAACTCTATTAGAAAATGTTGGGAAACAGAGAGGTTAGTAATAAATTCAGAATTTATTTTGTTAAATAATTATCTGATTATAATAAATCTTCCAGGTTATCTTTAGTAATGACACTGTCAGTTATAGAATGGTAAGGAGATTTCAGGGTTTTTAAGGATTTTGCATGTTATGTATTATTTCTTAAATACCTTTTTCTGTGCAGTTGTCTGTCATGATAAATATGGATATCGTTTGCCTGAGTCAAATAAATTAAAAAAGAGCATGGCTAGTTAGATGTGAACTGTTATTGGGGTTTATGTTTCATTAATACTCAAACAGTGGTGGTTCATAAATGTATATTTTCCTCTATAATTATTCCTAAAAATGCCTTTAGAATCTTTTAATTGGACGTTTACAAGTCATGTTGTCAATTTAACCTAACATACAAGTGATTAAATTTGTATTAATTTAGTGTAAACTGCCAAGATTTCTGCCAATTGAAACTATTGATATATTTACAACAGACTTAATGTAAACTGTTTTCAGAATTTGATTTCAAACCGAGATCTGTTGTAGAACTTGGAGAACATTTGGGTATTCTCAGAACCAGGTTTGTTTTATTTAACATTTTTAAACGATAGAATTGTCTTTCTCTATTTCTGTTTTAATATTACCATGACTTATTTCTGTATGTGCAAAACAAATCAAAGGTAACAGTTATTTTATAGGTAACAAATCACACTTAATATCAACTTTAACCACATTCACTATGTGTTGTTTTATATGTTGTGAGGAATTTGTTGATATAAGTCTTCTTGTTGAAGTTTTGGGTAGAGGCCTCTGGCTGTCACCTATTGGGCACAACCACCTGGTGTTGACTTCTGTTATTATGGTGAGGGCGAAATGGCAGTTGTTTAACGTGGTGGCACCTCAGTTTACTATAGGTGTCATGTTCGGAGGAGCAAAAACCTTGCCAGTTGCCTGGTTTCGATAAAAAACTCCTACTATAATGTCACGGCAGGGATTTGAACCTGCGGCCTCCCGCACAGCATGAAACATGGTTACGGAAGTCCCACGCTCTTACCCACTAATCCACACGTCTGTCCTCATTGTTGTTGTTGGTGTGAGTACGGGTCTTTCTGGTGAAGTGGGGTTATGATGTCTGCTAGGAATGTTGATTTCCTTATGATCAATGCTTCTAGGTGATGGTCTGGAGGTTTGTAGTCTACCGGGCGGAGATCACCTTTTAGTATTCTTCGGTGCTTCGGGTGGGCTGGGATTTAAGTTGAACTTCGTGCTAATCAATAATCACTGGATTAATGAATTGTATTTTTCTTGCTAGTCTTTATTAATTGGTCATTTTCAGCAATGTTAAATTGACAACCGGACCTCGTACATACTACTTCAGGGGAGCCCTAGCAATGATGGAGCAAGCACTTATCAAGTACACCATCGATTCACTAAAGCAGCAGGTATGTTTTAGACTATTGCTGTTGACATCAACTAAGGTCGTCTATGATAGACTGTTATAGTGTTAAACCATGGTACAATTACAATGGATACATCGTACCACACCATTAGTATGGGTTGTATTCGTGGGCCTTTTTATCAAGGTCATCTAGTTCATCCCATTGTCAGCATATTTCAGTGGATACTGGGAAGCGCTGTGAATTGCAAGCAATTAGGGTAGAAAAGTGTGAATTAAAAACTTTAATAATTAAAAACGAAAACAGTTTTAATTGAATTTAACGTTGCACATATTTATTTATATCAGCAGCACTGGATACACACATGTTTTGATCATTGCAGCCAGATATGGGGTCAATTCAATATTGGAATTGGTTATTTGAACAAAAATGGAATTGATAAATTTGGAATTGCAATTGAAATTTCCCACCAAAAACTTTTTATCCACAAATTAATTTACCATTTAATTTTTTAATTCAGAAATAGTTCTTCCATGACAATCCTACTTGGAATATAAGCTATTCAAATTAGGTATTTGGAGTACCTACTTATGTTAAAAAGTAGTAGATAAAAATGGAATTGGAATTGATAAATTTGTTGTGAGGTTTGGAATTGACAAAATGGAACGATTGTTGATTACAGCACTCAATAATTATCATTTACAGTGAAGCAATCATTAAACACAGTATTCTCAACACAACTAATAACATAACTACGAACAATTAAGTCATCATGAGAATTTCCCAGTATTTTCAGTATTTCTTACTTCAGGTTGTACTGGATAAGGTGGTAATTTCCAGTATTTCCCACCCTTGTGTTTATCAGAACACCCTTGTGTTTACCTTCTTTATGTAGATGGATGCCATTAATGTTTTGAGTTGTTACCTAGATGTCAAATTTAGGTCAACAATGTTAACCATTATTACTGAATAGTGAGTACTCTTTTGTGTAACAGGATTATGTTTTAAATGTTGTTACCACCAGATGGTGGCACACAATAGTCGTGATGTATTATATCCTAAATGGTTGTAAATTATACCTTAATATACCTGTTCTGTCTAAAGAAATCAAGCTATGTATGTATACATACATTGATTTCATTGCCACTATAGTACTTCCATAAACCCATAGCCACATACCTATATATGATTAAATGACAAAAGTTGATGCCAAAAAACTGAATGCAGAAGATATTTCTGGTATTAATTTATAAGTTATTGATTATATCATAAAATATTGTACCTAATATTTTTATTTCAGGGTTTCAAGATGATGTCAGTTCCTGACCTGCTTTATCCAGAAATCATAGTGAGTATTAAGATGTTGTTATTGTTAGCATATTCTGTCAGGTGACACACTATTGCCTCAACCATCTCATTTGATTCAGATTATGTTTTAAGCAGCCATGAGCTGTGTTGATTTCTTGTTCTAGGAAACATTTGTTCATGATATTTTCTACCCATCAGTTATTCTAGCAAATGAAACATTTGCTGTTGAACACGACATAATAAAAATAATACTGTACAAAATCTGAGTAGAAGATTTATATATTTGCAGAAATGCATGTTTTAACTATATGCATCAAAAAAGGAAATTGAAATTGATAAAGTTGATTTGGAATTAATTGATTGGAATAGACAAAATGGAATTGACCCCTTGTCTGGGCAATGTTATCAATTTAATTAAATTATTCATAAAAATTTGCAAATACATGGCTTGCTCATCTAACACTGTAGGAACGATGTGGATTTAAGACGACTGGAGAGAGAAATCAGGTCTATAGACTGGAGCCAAACAAATATGGACACGTCTGTCTAGCCGGCACAGGAGAAATGCCACTTGCTGGTATGTAGTATTGAAAAAAACTTCATTTCTTTATTTAAATCTGTTGTATACAACTCTAACAACTCAGTTATTTATCGAACACTTCAAATAATTATGTATTTATTTAATTTGCTATCAACATAACTATTCCAGCCTTTTGTATGGGACATGGTTTTGCTTGGGAAGAGTTACCCCAGAAGTAAGTATTCATAGAATTATACAACCATCCAGCTAATTCTATGATCTGTCATAATTCATGCGGTGGAACGCTTCTGTAATTAATTATTTTAATTAATTATGATGATTGACTTTGTCACTACCTTTTAGATCGTGGATACTGTGATAGTGTAGTGGTTAGGTCACTGCACCACAAACCTACAGGTTCTTGGTTCAAATCCCACTCATGATGATGTTTGTGGGATTTGAATAACTCGATGACAACAACAACTATATTTTAGATATACGTATGCAGCCCTTTAGATTAATGATAACTTTTCAATAACGTCTCGTAGGTACTTTGTTTAATCGTCTTTTATTCGTGTCAGATTAATGACGGTGACGAGATGTTACAGAGCCGAGACATCCACAGTTGAAGAGGAACAGGGCATCTACAGAGTACATCAGTTCACCAAAGTAAACAATCTTGTTTGTATGGCCTAGAAACATATCAAGCTGACAGTAACTGTTCTTTTTACGTCACTTCCTCCCAATTAGCTTTAAACGATTTTAGATTTAAAGGGCTGTAAATGTTTTTTTAAATTATTTTAGATGAAGTCTGCAATTGTTGTTGTATTTTTTGTGTGCGGTAGGCTATAGATAAAGCTTCCTTCTGAGGTTTGAATTTGAAATTTTCTATTTATAAAGATGTCCTGTTTCGTATACTAATGTTTGCATAAAAACATGGGATATTGGTAGTCTAATAATGTGATATAATTGTGTGAGATGATAGTTAAATGGAGGACATTTGGCTGTCATGTTACGTTTTATGTAGAATTCTTCTACGTTGTGTTATCCCCCCTTCTCAGACTAATTTATTCTGGGAAATGAGACAATTTTTAAGCATAACGATTGATGATTTCCAGTGTGCTGTAAAACTGGCAAGAATCTTATATTTTTCAAGTTCACCAATCTCTGTCCCAGACATCGATTGTAATAACAAGAATGTGTTCATAAATATTAATAATCCCCTTTTTAAATTTAGTCTCATCTGTTGGGATAACATTTTTGTCAAAATATTCAATACTGAATTACAAATATTCGTGTTTCTTAAAGTAATAATTTGTTCAAACAAAACTTATTATTATTAACCTTTTACAATTAGACATAATTTCCATCTTAATATTTGGTAATACACTGTGCTGGAACCTGTGGAATTCAATGCCACTATTACAAATATTTATCAGATACTTCATCCGTCAATAAATGGCTTCGGTTCAAACATCTCATCTACACAATGTGTAGCCCTTTGGTTGTGTCTCTTCGGTGTCAACATCTTTGCGGGTAAACAAAGCAATTGTTCATTCAATATAATACTTCGGATCTCCCATAACAGCAGAAATTTATTAAAAGCTACTAAACTTTACTGACATGAATCTATGAACACGAATCAGATTTGATCCTAAAAATATCTTTCATATGATAACAGTAATTGTAATGAGCAAAATGTCATAGATTGTTCTATTTATATAACAGTATATTTATTAAAATTCAATAAAATTACTTCTAGCCAGTTTATGTTTTAAATTTTCCAAACTAATTTTTATTAACTGCTAAAGACATTACAATATGTAGATATTTTAATTACATAAAAAAATTATCTTCAGGAGCACCATATAAGTCATCCTCATGAATATTTGACTCTGTCTATTTTCATTCAGCAAGTCCCATTGGAATTTATTGACGTCATTAAATTTAGTGTGTTTTGGTATATTTTGCTTAGCAATGTGTGTGATGTCACCACTTTCTGTGTACTAATACTGATCACAGTTTGCTGTATAATTAATCAACCACGTGGTGGCCAGTTCAAGCTTATCAATGTAACAGGGTTTCCACACAACCTGGAAAACAATAAATTAATTTTCCAGGTCCTGGACATGTCCTTAAACTTTACAAAATCAGGAAATGTCCTGGAAAAGTATTGCCTGTAAAAAATCCACTTAGAACAAAATAAATATTATGCTTGTAGAGGAAAACTTTGATTATACAAGAAAAAGAGTACCAGTACATAGTCTTGATAGCCTATGTTAGTTCAAATTTAAATAAAATTGGGTGGATCAGACAGCGATGAGGATAAAAATGTCAATAATAGATCATACAGTGAATAAATAAGACATGCTTTTTTGCAGATATCTTTAAATCTTGTATACTTAGTCCTGTAAATGTCCTGGAAAATAACATTTCCTTGGCTATGGGAACCATATGTAAAGACAACTTAATAGTATGTTTTTACACATAAAACAATTTATAAATAGCTTGCAATATATAAGTGATAGAGTGATTAATAGGGGGGGGGGGGCAATCCCTGTTAGTAAAATCATCTTGAAAAATGGTGTTGCCCACCAAGTAATAGGTTTAATTAACTTTCATCTGAAGTGAGTTTCAGTGTAAGAGAAGAACATTAAACACAAAAACAGCTTGTAAAACAAAATGTTATCGCATTAATAGATATTAGAAATCCGTTGTCTTGAATTTGTTTTAATCCGTTCTAAAAACACATCTGTTCAAGGTTGCGTTCACAGATAAATAGTAATCTTTTAAATCACTTATATACAGACATATTATTTGGGGTATTATTATATTACATGTTATTTGTACAGCACCTTTGAATGGCTTCTGCTAGTAAGGGGGGTTTATTAAATATACATTATTAGTAGTAGTAGTATGACTAGTAAACATAAATTGACTACTAATATGTATCATAAGTATACTGTTTTAAAATGTAGCCTTGATGATGGAATACTTTGTTTGTTTTCAGGTAGAGATGTTTGTTGTTACGGGACAAGAACATCAAACAGACAGCCAGAAAATGATGGACTTAATGCTTGATGTACAGAAACAATTGTTTACTCCATTAGGGCTGTATATGAGGTGAGTAGAGGATGCGATTATATTATTCTCTGCCTATTTTAGTTGTCAGTGCGTACATAAAAAAAGATGTGAAAAATATCACATAATTCTTCTAATGTAAATAGTGTTAATAGAAGGGATATATATATATATATGTTTGTGTGTGTGTGTATATATATATATATATATATATATATATGTTGTCGAGAAGTAGTGATTCTGACAAGGCTGCTCCATTAGCCGAACCGATAGCACACTGTGTGGCAAACCTCTACAGAGTTGTACCTCAGTACCATATCCTAGGCACAGGTGCCTCCGTGGTCTAACTGGTAGCACATTCGGCCACAAATCTCAACAGTTTGAGTTTGAATCTCTGCATTGGCACAGTATTTGCCCAAAACTGGTCATAAAGCACCAAACATCCATCCAATCATATCCCAGATGTGGTGACTGAGCCAGGGTTAAACCAAACACGGACTCGCTCATTCATACTTCAGGAAATCATAACTTTTCTGTGATCATGGAAAAGAGATCACCAAAACGTGAAATGGAATTTACCCATTCAAAGAGAAATTCCATGTGAACAAAATATCATATTTTTTATTCTCTGTTTAACAGTGTCACTACAGAAGCTTTCATATCCACACAATGATGCCACTAGTTTTCTCTCTTTCACCGCCAATGGCGAAACAACTATCCATTTGGTTGTTCATTCAAAGAGGTTAGATAACCCTGTAGGGGCGCTTCCATGGCCTAATCGACGGCCTAACTGGTAGCTTGGATCACCACGGATCTATAGCACCTGGGTTCAAACCCTGGCTGGTCTAGTTCAGAAGGGTGTTTCATCTTTCACTTCACCTCATTACCTTTGGGGGTCACTCGGCCCATTTAGCCATAAAAGTTGTCACAAAACAGCAACATTTACATTTACTAAATCTTGACCCTAAAGTTAAACCCAAAGCCTAAACTTGATTCTAGCTCATGAAAGACTAATTACCAGAATTTACAAAAAAACATCTAAGGTTTACTACAGATAACAAATATCTCCTTGTTTTTAAATGAAATTTGAAATAGAATTGCCCTTTCTGAAACTGGAAATTCTTTGAAAAGAAATTTAGATCCTATTAGAAGAGATTTGCCACATTTTAAATCAGATGTTTCTAATTTGGATTATTTTGTTTTAAATGAAAATCAGTATATCCACAAAATGACATAATCACCAGCCAGTTTCTAACAAGAAAGGAATCTGCTATCTATTATAGAATCTATTTGGGAATGAACTAATTAATAAGATTAGAGTTCTGCTGCAGTATGAACTTGCTTGAACTGATGATGATGATGATGATTGGTGTTTTATGGCCACTTTTGTGCACATGGTAGGCTAAATGGGCCGAGCGACCTGGAAAGGTAATGAAGTGAAATCAAAGATGAAACCCCTTCAGATGTGCCCACGCCAAGATTCGAACATGGGTGGTAGTGATCTTTGGTCCAACACACTACCGCTAGACCATCAAGGTGCCCTAATTGCTTGAACACACCTGATAGTAGGATTAATTGTTAAAAAAACACCAGAACAAAACTATCAGCAACTGAACAGAAAATATTTCTGAAATAGATACAGCATTATTCCAGTTGTTTTGACAAGTATAAATGTCTGAGTGTTTTTTATTATTATTTCTGCTTTGAAAGTTAGCAGAAATTTGGAAGTTACAAGAATTTAAAGTTAACAGAAACAACCATGTTAACCTCACTGTTGTTGTTGTTGTTGTTGTTGTTTATTTCCATGGCAACTTAATTTGGTGTTTTTTCAGAATTTTAGACATGCCTGCTCATGACCTCGGTGCTCCGGCATACAGAAAGTATGACATTGAGGCATGGATGCCAGCCAAAGAGTTCTGGGGCGAGGTAATTGTTCTCATCGCAAATTGATTTCTCTTGGGTGTTTCAAGTTCATTATGAACATACTATGCACTGATCTGTATCTGCATGCCATGGTTCATTTCAGATCAGCAGCACATCGAACTGTACAGATTACCAAAGTCGGAGATTAGACATCCGTTACTGGAATAATGATGGCAATCTCAAACACTGCCATACTGTGAGTGATATGTGTGAAAAAAACGTTTATTTTTTTTATTAATATGCCTGAAGTACAGCCATAAAAAGGAGTGGAATTGTTGACAAAAATGTTTGTGTGTAATTTCAGCTTAATGGTACAGCCTGTGCTGTTCCCCGGCTTATAATGGGAATCTTAGAAACACACCAACAAAAGGTATTATGTGTGTGTGTGTGTGAATATATATATATATATATATGTGTGTGTGTGTGTGTGTGTGTGTGTGTGTGGAGAAAAAGGGAGAGAGCTGTGATTTGGGGTTTTCACTTGACGTTAATCTACTTACAAGCAGGGAAGTCTAGATTGGATCATGCAGGAGTCATCCTTTGATTTCATGTGGAATTGCTTTAACAATTCCATTACCCATCTAATGTTGTAATTCCAGTGTTTACTGGAGTTTCTAAGCATTTAAATAAATTTATAATTGGCTGAAATGTTGATACCTAATTACTGGAATGCTGTATTCAATTTGTGGCAATTTTACATCAGTTTTGAGTGCAGAAGAGACAGGTTGTCTTTAAATTGTTTTAACAGCATTCTTATTATCTGATAATATGATTTCTGTGTTTCTAATTGAATCATTTTCAAAGCCCAAATGGTCGTAGGACCTCATTTTGAAATTTATAAAAGTCTTCACCTTGAATGGCCAAATTTGCCTTTTTCTATCTCTGAGGATCTTCTGTTAGCAAATTGTCCAGATGTTATTTAAGGTCAGTTTGTTTGTTTATTAGAAACAAAACAAACATTGGTCTATATATTGACTGTCATTACCTGTGCTACTCGGTAATACACTGACTTACAGAAAGTTGAATGTTGACTGGAATTATTGATTAAACATAAAAATAACAACTAGTCGGTACTTGGGTAAAGAAAAACTTGTTTGGGTCTGAAATGACATAAAATTGAAGTTAAATTCAGACATCCTCGATTGTAAGCATTAAAAATCTCAGCTGGTTTTTTTTAGATGCAAACTAGCTATTTTTAGACATCCAGGTAAACTGATGATTCAAACCTGTACACTTGAACTGGTAAAAATTCAAATGACAGGGAATTTATACATCTAAAAAAAATGAATTCTCCTCATATTGAAAGCATTAACACTGTCAAATCATTAACCCTCACAAATTCAAATCTTGGTGTTGGCATGTCCGAAGGGTGTTTCATCTTTCACTTCGCCTCATTACCATTGGTATCAAACATCTTAACCAGCACAAGAAATGTATTCTATTAACACCTTGAAGGTGTTTTTGTTTTTAAACACGAGCCATTTTATTTCTTCATTTAAGATGTGAAGATTGCCCATTACTCTAATGGATTACAATTTGAATATAACATGTTCAAAAATTGTTATATAGTTTCAATCAAGGATAAGTAATATCCGGATTGACCTTAATATATGATGAAAAGAAATGCAGGATTTTTTAACTCAAGATTTGTTGATCTACAAAGTGTTTGTGGGTGGCCTTCTGAAGTATGTGTGATTAAACTGTATGCAAATTCATTGTGTATGTGTGCATTTTAGAAGCGAGTTCACACCTTAATCAAAATTTCTGACAGAGAGTGTTAGAATCTTGGCTTTAGATGTTGCCAAGCTAATTATTGAATTTCATCTGTGGGATGTTAATATATGCATATATCCTAGGAAGCAGTCAATGTTAGCCAGGTATATAGGCCAGTGGATAAAAGCTGTACAGTGTGATAACATATTGAACTTTATATTAAAAATCTGCATTATTGGCTAAAAACTGGGTTTAAACACTGGTTGAGTTATGTCAGAAGGATGCTTCATCTTTCACTTTACCTCATCACCTTTAGAGGTCAAAAGACACAAAAGAGGCCGTAAACAATGACATTAAAGCAATAAAATACTAATACTTCACATTCACCTGACATAATTTATTATACCTATTTCCATTGTTAATTTTCACCAGTCAGATTTCTTCTCTGATAACACACGCCATTAAATTTGCAGTCTTCTAAAGGCCAAGTCTGTTCTGAGGTTTTTTTGGGGGGATAGGTTTGAGAACACCTGTTCGGTGGAATCAGACCCGACAGGCACCTATTTATACAAAGCGGGGAATAATTCACTTCATAACAGTCTACCATACTGGCACTCAAAGATGAATAAATCTGGAGGGAAATATTACCTTAAATGTCATATTCTATATCATCACTGACACCTTTATTCTATAATGTGACTTCTTGAAGGGATCTAATTCTTGGGTAATAACCTACCTGTCTCACCGTGTATCTAGCAAACTCTGTGGTCTCTCTTTTTCACGAAAAAAAAGTGCCTGTACATAGTCTTGATATCCCATGTCAGTTAAAATTTAAATAAAAATGTGTGGATCAGACAGCTAGAAGGGGTGAGGAGGCGGCTGTACCATACAAACGTCAATAATCGATCATGCATTGAATAACTGTGGTATGTTTTCTTTTGACCAGTATCTTGATTGCCTTTAAATAGTGTATACTTTATCTTGGAAAATGGTAATTCTGTCCTGGAAAATAAACTTTCCTTAGCTGTGGGAACCATGCCATTTAGCCTACCATAATATATATATATATATATATATATATATATTGTGTGTACAGAAAATTGCCCATTTTGGGCGGACGACTGCGTCATAATTTGTATTACTATCATTATTCGGTAACAGGACAAGACTGTCAGCATACCGGAGGTACTCCAGCCCTACATGGATGGCGTGAAGATTCTGAAGCCAGACAACAGAACCGTCATGAAGCCAATAAGATATTCGAAGGGGATCATGAAGCATATCAGATCGGCATAAATGTCGCGTTCGATGTTGATGATGTTAATACTTGTTTAATTTTATGCAATTGGAACAAGCGCAATAAATAAGTTTATTCACCTAACCATCTCGTTCTCCGGTTAACTCGTGTCAGATGTGACAGTATTTAGTGTTAGGTGTTATTATTGATGTTGTTGTTAATATCGTTGTCATTGTTATTCCATAATTTCCCTGTGGCCGAGTCACGGGTGTCTCCGTGACCCGAAAGGTAGCGCAGTCGGCCAGAAACCTTCAGCATCTGGGTTCAGATCTCGTCCTAGATACGTGTGAAGGCTGTTTCATCGTTCACTTTGTCTGGTGACTTTGTGGGGGGGGGGGGGTAGGACGTTTACACCATAAAATGAGTACACTGTACGCGGTTGTATGCTTCCAGTGCGCATTGGATACTGCATTGCGTCACAAACCTCTAGGTTGTGGTTTCGAAACCGACACAGACCTGGGGAGATTCGCCCCTCGGCCATTTTACCCAAGTGTGATCAGCGACGACGACAACAACAACAACAACGTTGTACCCGGTTGAAGGCGGGAGGTACAATGTAAACAAACCAGGGGCCCCGGCCCTAACCGTAATGTTCTTCAGAACAACCAAGTCCTATTTTGGCCTAAAATCAACAACTAAACGGAAATTCATTATAGACCCAGCACGGACTTACTGCCCTATCACGAAGCCTTTTCTATCGCTCTGCTACGGTTATAGTTCAATCCAGTTCTAATAGTAGATCTATTATTAAGAGTGTTGTTTTATCTTCTGTTCCGTTGTCTTCTCTTATCTGCGGCTACTGGTTTAATACTTTACACATTATAGCAAATCATATTCTATGATCAGTATATCCTCTGTAGTAATTATGTTTATGGCCCACTGATAACTTTGTATTTCGACACGAGCACAACACGAAGCGAGCAGAATGCAGTACTCGCAGTCAGTGACCGCGAAGGGTGTTCGGGTAGCGCCAGTCGGTAGCGAAGTACCCGGCGAAACACGACCTCGCGTCATCGAATTCCCAAGTGTCCAGTTACCGCGGAACTTTTCATCCAATTATTATATTCCGCTTAACGTGTATTCCGATGACCATATAGGTCCAACGTCGAGCTTAAACGGGCATATCTGAGGGCTGTTTCATCTGTGACTTCGCTTCATTACCTTTGGAGGTCGCTCGGCCAATTTAGCCTACCATGTGCACAAAAGTGGCCGTAAAACATTAATCATCTTCATCGAACTTAAACGAAACAGTTGGTTACCTATTTAGAGCAATATGTTACCAACTTTGAACCCGTTTATTGGCTGATTAGCTTGCTTAGCCTCGGTGTACTGGTCACATATGGTGATACTGGGACATATGGTCCAGGGGGAGTGGTGTGAGTCCGTAGGGAAGGATCACACAAGCACGAGCCAGATTCGAGCCCCCAACCCGGGGGTTGGAGCGTAATGCTTTAACCACTGTGATATCGGAGCGGACCCGAGACTCTTCGGAGGTTGTAACGTACGTAACTCCAGAACGAAGTCCATCGTTGAAAAGGCCTAGGATCGGCAGACGATAATGGCTCTTAATAGCTGTCTTAAAGGACTACCTGAGTTTAGTTCACTTGTTTAAGGGCCCGTTATTGTTGTACGGCCAGTACTATAGGGGCACAAATCTATAACATCTGAATATTCGAATTCCGAACCACGTGTGTGTGTGTTCTTCTTATGCCCATCGTCCCTCCTGGGACATAGGCCGTTGACCAAAGTCTTCTGTCCTGGGCTTCATAGGTCCTCATGATGATGACCTTTCCTCTTCTAGGCAAATGTTCTCCGTAGATTCTGTTGTCAACGTTTCTGTAGCGGGTATTTTATTTTTACGAGATGGGGTGCTGGCCCCACGCTCAACCCTCCTTCTACCTCATCCGAGCTTGGGACCGACCAAGGCGGAGTTTGTGTGTGTGTGTGTGTGTGCGCGCGCGCAGTGTTCCATCTTTTATTTCGTCTCAGTTCGGGATTAGTTTGACCTATCACGGGCACAAAAGTGGCCACAAAACAGCATTTATATTTCCCTGGATCTATTAGACATCGGTCAGTCTTTCTCCCTGAACATTTGGTAGCGCATTGCACTCCAGTGCATCTGGTTTGTTATTTGTTCATCGGGGATGTTTCAGCCAACAAGAAAAGGCTTTACCCTCATTATCTCAATTCCCCTTCGACGTATTCGCTTGCATCTAAGTACGTGGTATAGCTCCTACGTACAAGACAAGCGCCAAAGCTAAACAAACCAACCATTTAATCAAGTAAATGGTGTTTCATTTCAATAGCCCGGAATACCAAGTAAACGTTATCAATTCCTTTTAAAATAACACACTTATATATACTATATCTATTAATAGTATTGTGCTATTTGATACGTGTAATTATCTGGGACACATGTAAGTTATTATACTTCTTCTGTGATGTACATATGCTTACACATTGTCATATCTACACAACAGATGTTCATTAATACATAAATAGTTTACAATGTCCTTATAAATTTGTATCAATAATAAAGTAAAACATATTGTTATTTTCTAAAGTTTTATTAAGTCTGGATAATTGTTATATAATAAGATATATATATTGTGAATGTAGTTGAAGTAACCTCACAAAATCAACATTATGAACACATAAATAGGGATTTTCTCACTTCCACTCACGTACTTCAGTTGATAATCCCCTTTAATTACGAGTTTAGCATGTGGCGCTACCTGGTGAATGATCGGTCCCCCAAATGGTTTACAGTTGCTATGTGACGTCACAATAGGTTTCGATTCCGCCGACGTATTCCCTCCTAAGTTTGTCCAGGCTAAACAACAAAGAATACCTGAACACAAACAGATGTAGGCGAGGTTTCTTATCGTGGCCTAAATAAGAGAACGGCCAAATTATACAAATGCTGGTTTATACACAGGCCTAGAAATGAATGACGTTAGCGATAATATGGCGATTGGATTCCATCTCCGAGCGCGAATAAACTGGATCTAAGATTGTATACGGATACGGGATAGTGACATAGTCCATTGATTGATATACGGACACTGAGGTCTACTTGTGTGTTGATGTCAGCTGGTGCTTTGGTGCTGATTCCACAATCGAGGATAAACAGTGAGTACGCGGTATTATATTTAATTTATGAATGGATTTTTGTTATTATAAATTTCTAGGAATTTGCCCTCAGCCTGGGCCTGGCTATGGCACATATGATATATGTGAGGTTATTTACACGACTATACTATAGCTGGACAGCTATAAGCACGTTTGCCATGATGATAATCGAGCATGCGTATGATGTAGTGTGTTTTCTCTGGTATACTAATATAATAACGGCATATTGAACTTTTATTATAATACAAAGGATCTTTTAGAATAATGTATAGTCAATATTGACTAAAGGGATTTGTACAACTGTTTAGAGTAATACTATGTTCTATTGACTTAAACTAATCTCTCTCTCTCTCTCTCTATATATATATATATATATATATATATATATCCTTTGGATATTGTAAACCATGGGCAATTCCCTTGATTCCATGTAGTTCAACTTTAATAATCTACTTATATATGTATGGGGTGCAGTTATTGTAGCTGTGCACAGACCTCATTGTTCACACCCTCCTAGAGATAACCCTGTGCATGCATGCGATATTATAGCAAATTCTAGATGTTATATTTGATTCATATCATATCATGAGCTATGGTTGCTAAACCAGAGATAACATGGGAAGGTGTGTGTACTTAATTCCAATGTGGGGTATATATATATATTGGCTCACAAATTCATATATTTTATGCACATGTACAGTAGTTGTTTGGTATGTATTTTAACTTTGGTGCTATCCAGACCAAGTTGCGTAACAAGTTGGGTCTGGAGAAAGCAGCCAAGCTTGTCTCTTGCTATCGTTGAACTTTGTGGTGGTGCTGGATTAGACTGGTGAATATCTGAACACTTTTGTTATTTTTTGGGTAGTATATTGTTATTTATGTGTTTAATATAGACAATAAATGTTCAATTTGCATTTAGTTGGTTTTCTTGAATCAATTAGTGGTGCATTATGCCTAAAAATAAGATTAATCCGGGTTTAACCCAGTTTAGCCCAAAATGGAAGTTTAGCCCAACCCGGGTTAAACCGGGGTTTAGCCAAGCGGGCGGGTTAAACCTGCCAACTCTGATATATATATATATATATATATATATAATAAGTGACAACCATCCATTACTCAGAGGTGAGCCTTACTAAAGATGAGAGTAGAAGTACTCCGAGGTTGGTTGATTATTGCTAGAATCCTTTGTATTCTCCTATGATCTTAAAACTGCTACGGGTTTGGACCTTTATGTCTTCATACATGTCTTAAAAGGTGCCTAAAGGGAGGTAATGCTGTATGACCTTTCTGTGCCAATGTGTGATATTAAATCCTGGCCACTCACTTCCCTGTTCATTCGCTCACTTACTCTCTCAGGATTTTCCAACAGAGTTTGAATCCAACTCGCCACCGTCTTTGTAGGATGTTTGTCGTGGAGGATGGAGGTGTATCCATGACCATACAAAAATTCACCCAGTGAGAACAAGTACCATTTAACATTGTTGCCCACCCACGGTTATGTATTGTAGCATCGCATTCCGTGTTGACTTTCCAATTGGCATTTGGTGTTAAAGTGCCAACACGCATTACAGGTGTGTAATCGTTTTATTACAAAACGAGAAGCGTCCATTTTATCAGTATGTCAGACTAGCTAGATGCTTGTTATTGGGGTTAAATTCTCCTCACAAACACCTGCATGGTGTTAGTAATTTACCTTTTTAAATTAAATAGATTACCCATTCAAGTCTGCCAAGTATCGGGGATCAAGCAGAGTATCGGGGATCAAGCCAACCGAATCACAGAAGTCAGGTTCAAGTCAGGAGATGACTTATAGATTATTATTCTACACAACAAATAGTTCTCTTCACATAAAGCCCGGCAATCTTTTCTAGGCCAAATATAGCTTAGTGTGTGTGTGTATATATATATATATATATATATATATTGATCATCAGGTAATAAATACATGGAGAAACATTAAGTTTAATATGCTTAAGTCCAAGCTAGAGTATTAGAAGAACAGTAGGATATATCAATGGAACCACTAACATATATATAGTGATTGAAGTAGTGTATTGTTAGGATTGTATATTATAAGGCTTGTGTACACACACACACACACACACACACAAAGGCATACTCTAACTGCAATCACCGGTTACTCTTCAATTGTCTCTTCAAAGAATTTTTAAAAGCGAATCCATTTGTATTTCACAGTTTGAGTTTTCAATTTAGTGAGATACACTCTCGACACAACTGTTTTTTTAATGATTATAGTATCCTAAGGTGGCTTCTAAATTAAATATATTTTACATAATTAAGACCGATAAAATATATCAAATATGGCTTCTAAATACTTTTAAATTATCAGTATTTATAATATTTACAATTTACAATATCACACTAAATCATATTTATTTGTACATTTAGAAAAAAATATGATATTGCCAAAACGTCCACACTGAATATAGTTTTTGTGGCACTCGTAGCTGAAGGGTCGCAGGTTCGAATCTCCGGGAGCTGCAGCGTTGTCATGTGGTGACTGGTTCACTCATCCATAGAAATGAGTACCTGAAAGGACGCGATGGCTATGTGCTTGAGTAACGCTTTGCACCTATAATAGCAGCATGCGTTGTATGCTCCCTTGGGAGTTGAGATGTGTGCTGGGTGGAAACAGGTCTGAGTCAGGGATAATAATACTGTACAGCGCCTCAGAACAGGGTTACCTGGTTCTGGCGCCATATAAACATGCATTATTATTATTACATCATATAATGTATAATACATCATATAATGTATAATACATCATATAATGTGTAATACATCATATAATGTGTAATACATCATATAATGTATAATACATCATATAATGTATAATACATCATATAATGTATAATACATCATATAATGTGTAATACATCATATAATGTATAATACATCATATAATGTATAATACATCATATAATGTATAATACATCATATAATGTATAATACATCATATAATGTATAATACATGAGAATAGTGCATGATAGTATCCTTAATCTGAAAATATAAATATTGTCACTACTAATTATGGATAAATAAATAAATTAGGTGTGTGTGTGTGTGTGTGTGTTTGTTAGCCATGTATAATAAGGCACAGGCACAGAGAATCTTGATCTGTGAATTCAAACTCTGGACGATTCTTCAGGGGACTGAATCAAGAGTGGCGACTTTTCATGCTGAGACATGTGTGATATGAGAAAACCCTTCTTTTTATTTCTTGAGGAATTATATTGTGGTCTATTAGAGTACGCCGTGCGGCCCTATACCTCTAACTTCATCACTCAAGGTTTCTGTTAGGGTTACCGGTACCTCATCCTTAGTTCATGTTAGTCCATTGACTAGTCGAGCTCAGGTGTCCCTAACAGAAGCCAAAACTCCTGCTGACAATTAGCTCTCTGGGTCACTGAGACACACAGGCCCCCTCACCAGGTCAACAGGTGCATCGTTGTCTAGCTGGGAGCACATTGGACCACAGATCACTACCACCTGAGTTCGAATCTCAGGGTGGGCATATCCGAAGGTTGTTTCATCTTCGACTTCGAAGGGTTCAGTACATTTGGAGGTCGCTCGGCCCATTTAGCCTACCATGTACACAAAAGTGGCCGTAAATCATCATCATCTACCAGGCCAACGAATGGATTATGAGGTGGGGGGGGGCTTCGTATGGTGATAATTTCACTCATCCTGTGTTTACCTAGTGTGGCTTTCCAACTACATTTACATTATTTCTATATCTTGAGTCATATGTTATGAGTCATAAGTCTTATGACAGACAAACGACGTACCCATCCGGAAATTGATCAGGATCAATCAAAGTTAGTTCAACATGTTCAAGCTTTATCTTGGTGTTAACATACACGTAAACTGGACTCTGTGCGATATAGTAGTGAAATGTCTGTTCTCTCTATCTCTCCCCTCTCACACCGTGGCTGCATGAAGTCCATAATTCAAAGTCCAGTCTTGTTCATACACAAGTCCGGTCTGGGTATTCCCTGGAGTGTCTTCACTCTGAGCCACGAATGTGTCCGCGACTACAACTTCGACTTTATCCATGCTAAATAACTCCCTGCGGTGTCGTCTGATGCCAAATAGAATGGTACAGATACCAACTGACGGTTCATGTGAAGCCCTTTTGGCTTGATCTTGGATGGCAAGGAGGCAGGACACAGTTCAGAGGCATCACCTTTCAGACGTTCCTCGAATGTTGATTCAGTATTACAGTACCGGTAATCTTGTACTGGCGCACTAGCCGTGCCAGCCTTAAAGAGGTGGTGGTGACTTATGATACCCTGTACCTTCTAGAAGAACTTAGCCAATGAGTCTCTGTACTTGAATCGGTCACCAGATTTCTTCATCTGAAAGTTCTCATTGTGTGTCCAAAATATCAGTCGCATGAAAACTTTGTGTGTCCGGTCAAGAGGAAGTTCATGGTGATTGGGACACGTCGGCCTGTGAGGACAAGACGAAGCAAGTACCTACAGAATGACATAGGAGTTCTTGTTTTGTCTGCACAGTTGTCAGCATGAAGGTGTATGTGTTTCAACACCAATGAGATAGCATTCAAGCAAGGAGTGGAGCTGGCTGATGACACCGGTCGCACCCTTTCCACTTTGGACACACTCATCTAACAGGAATGAGATTTGCATTAGGAGTGCCTCGCTGGCAACACTGAAAATTTAGCATTTCCGGAGTCATATGGTAATTGTGCGTTTAGTGTTGCAGCCTCCACTTTGTGGAATAAGTTGCCGGCAAATATTAGTAATGCGTCGTCTCTTGAAATTTTTTAAATCTGTTCTAAAAACACAACTGTTCAAGGTCGCTTTCACAAATAAATAATATTGATCTTTTAAATCTCTTATAATGTTTTTACATACATATTATTTGGGGGTATTATTATATTATATATTATTTGTACAGTGGCTTATTGTGCTTAAAATATTGAACAAAACATTTTTTTCTTGTACATGTAATACCATCATATATAAATAGCGATGTCAGTATGTAAAAGTCATGTAGTGTCAGTTACTAACTGATTTTAAATATTTAGGTTTTTTTTCTAGCCAAAATTGTGACTTTTTTCCTATGACTTTATTACCGGACACAAGTTAACATATCGACAAAAACATTATTACAATATTATGTATACAAGACAGAAAGGGGAATTGATTCATATAGCAATGTTCTATATAAATTCATAATCAAATACCACAGTATTCAGCAACGTGTGATCGGTTCACTTGAATATGGCTAACAGTTCACGTAATGTTTGTGCATCAATGTTTATTCGAAAGGTGCCTGAAATATTGCACCTCGGAAGAACATGTTCGTCTGTTTGAGTGTCTGTCTGGCGGTAGGTGGCGCAGTCCATTTTCTCACAGTAGGTGGGCCCAGTGTCTGGTCTCATTACATTAATATGTTAGGTCAGCAATCTAGTATGTGGGCTAGTAGGGAAAATATTTACTACCAAAATATTTGGCCAAGAAATGCTATCTGATACATCTTCAGGTGATCCACACTCCCTCGTTCATAGATGTATCATTTATGATTATGGTGCCTAATATGAATATTTATATTGTCATTTGTAATATCTTCTTTTCACTTCTCCAGTACAATTTTGGACGAACATTGTATTGCATATTTAGTTGTTCACTTTGAGCTTCCACTAAATACTAAGCCACTCTGTACGTTTGTATTGTAATAGATATTATATTTAATTACACGTGTGCTTCGCTTTGTAATAAATGATAATTACATATCCAAATTGGAGTGTAATCTTAATTCTTATTGGAGGAGAGCAGATACACCAACAATTCTAACTACAGAACAAATTGTTTTCCCAAAAATAGATTCCGAACAAATTGCCTCGCCACTCTACCATTCAAAGAATCGTTTTCCTAATTGGTACTCCCAGTATACCTGTCTTCGGGAAACCTACAATTTGGTGCGTTATACATATTCTTATTTTACTTCTGTACTTTTTTCAGGGTAACACTTAGGACTCAGTCATGTTGGCCCATGTCAACAACGTGCAGCCAAAGGCCGAACTTCCTTTGGTTCGTGCGCAAAAGCATTCCAATGCAATGCCACAGAGAACGCCGAAAACAACGCAAAGGAATCTCACAGGACTTTATCTTGGTGTGGTAAGACTATATATATTACTAGTAACTATGGTAGAACTTAGCGGAAATCATTTAAAGTAAAAATCCATGAATGTCACCATTTGTATTGCAATATCAATAAATGTGTTGCCATGGGATGTTGTTTTGGGCGATCTTACCCATTAATCATTTGATGCATTTCCTTGAATTGGGCTAATTGCAATAATAGTTCCATTGTAAATCAAGGTAGCAGGTAGAAATTACTATATAACATTAGTATTAAAAGTATTCCCCACATCTTATGTTATAGTTGTGTTAATTAGGTATATTATGTTCCGGAGCATGTGTGTGTGTGTGTGTGTGTGATGGGGAGATGGCACTGCCATTTATAAGGCTTGGCTTCTGACACACCTGCATGCACTTGCATACACACACACACACACACACACACATTTGATATTCATGTGCAACATTGAATAAACCATATTGAAAGCTTAAAATAATGTATTATGCCACATTTCAGGAGGGAGGTAACCAGCGTCCACAAAGACAGAACATGTTACCATTAAAGTCACGAGGACGAGGAATGCCATCACGTAGGATACAAACACCGACCGAAGAGAGAAGATATGTAAGTAATTGATCAGCAGCAATAATAAAATAGAAATGTTATATAGACAACAGGTAGAACAATCACTTTGTGTTTAGGTGTTTGTGTGTAATTCTAAAATTACTACTTTTATTCTATATGCATACATATCAATTAATGCAAGGTAGGAGTAGGTTCTGCAGACTATGGTATAAATGATACATATAAATATCTTGTATGAATCAATAGTTATGTTGGATTCTGTCAGATAACTCACTTCCTACTGACGTACCTGTACAGGCACCCTCCAACACACACACACACATGCACACAAATACAAACACGTGCATGTACACGCATGTATGCACACACACATATACACAGACACACACACAGAGGACAATATGATACTGTCCCCATATTTACTGTTGCAAACATCACATTAACACACACACACAATTTTATACAAGCCACCCCCAAGAATAAATTGACAAGATTCTGTGTATTCTCAATTTACATACAAAGGCTATTTATTTACCAGACAAATTATCATAAATGTTACTTCATCATTATTGACAGAAAAAAGTGGAAATGTTGAGGGGTGGAGGTGATAGGAGAGGATTTTCTGGTAATCCTGTTAAGGTAATTAGACATTTTTATAAATGTATTATTTGGTATTTGGTTATTGCCACTGCTACTACTATTATATCTCTCTTCATATATATATATATATATATATATAATTTTCAGCACTTTCAAGCTCGTGGCCTAGCCTCGACAGACGAGATGACTAGAGCAAGTATGTATCCAGCCGAGTCGGATCAGTTCTGGGATGTTACAAGGTTAGAATCAAATGTTGCTCATTGTTAAATAATATGACATCAAAGGTTGGAAATGTATGACAGCATGTAGAAAATTATCTTAACTAAAATTAACATACACACACACACACACACACAGAAAGACATACACAAATAGAGAGAGAGAGAGACACACACACACACAGCTGTAAATATTACCAAGAGAATGATGGGGATGCATAACACTCATACTAACTAACTGTGTAATCAAAACAATAATCACTTCCATCACAACATTTGACAGACAGACAGCACGTCAGTTCACGGCACCACCAAACTCGGGCGTCAAACATCTCGAGTACCTCAACCCAGATCCTGAAGACATCATCAGTACGTATTACCCTAGAGCTTTCGATAAGTCACTGGATGAAGTGCTTGTACAAGAGATACAGAAGGCAGTGAACTTGAAAAAAGAAGTCGCAGGACTGGTTCACTGTTATAACAAGATATGCAAGGTATGGCAAGAGATGAATTCAGAAAATTCCTTAAAATTATTAGTTTACGCCACAGAATTATGCACAACGATCATTCTCCTCAGACAATCGTATCACTGTTATCAAGTGTATGATGTGAAATGTTAGCTTCCTTCTCATTCCTCACTTGGCGTTCTGCTGAAAAATTATGAACCAGGTTGTGCTCAGATCGTTTTAAAGACTCAATGTTTTTAAAATGATACGAGGACAGATGGCAATGGTCATTCATTTTAGAATTCTTTCTCGCTACTTTGTCCATCCACATTCTCTACATCACTTCACCATTACTTTCTGTGGTGGTTCAACATCCTATGGTCATTATGTGTACTGTATTTTAAAATTTTATACCTAAATAAAATGTTAGCTTCACCATTTATGAACGAAACTGAATCCTCACTGAAGCCAGAATATATATTTATTTTTTTCTAATAAAAATAAATAAAATCAGCACAATGACAACAGTGAAGTCGACTCTTTATTTGACATAAATACATATTAAATTCATCATCAATTCCTGTGATCTACAAGTTTATGCTATATTTTGCTGATGTGTATTAACATCTGCATAACCCGATTTTTAATACGTCATTTTTAATTGTACTTTTCTCATTTACCAATCATGTTACCCATTTCTAGAAAATTTCCAAATTTGTTACTGGTTTGCCGTAAATAATAAATCAACCACTTTGGTGATTGGAATTTTGTCAGATTAAAATCAGATCATTCAAGTGCACATACCAGTGCATTGATGGGTGTTACCACAATAAATAATAATGCAGTGATTTAGTACATTGATGAATTTCCTTTAGAATAATTGATGATTGATATTTTATGGCCACTTCTGTGCACATGGTAGGCTAAATGGGCTGTCAGCGACCTCTAAAGGCAATGAAGCAAAGCCAAAGATGAAACACCCTTCAGATATTGCCACCCGAGATGTGGTAGTGATCTGTGATCCAATGCGCCCTTCCTTTAGTATAAACTTGGATGTTTCTATTATACACACACAGTTTGGATAGTCAGCAAATAAACCACGGTGATGTGGTGTTGTGTGAACGCTGTGATAAAGAACAGTGGATGGAGTATGATCCTGGTCTAGGTTAGAATCCCAGTGTTGTCGGTGCATTTCTGGGATGATATGCTAGGCAGTTATTCTTTGGGCATATGTCCCAAGTGTGACCAATACGAGGTTAAGTACAATAATTATTCACTCAGTCGGTTCTTCATCATGTTAGTAAGTGTCATCACTGTGTAGTGGAATGTGATCAAGCCTTCAGTATCAAAATATCATCACTATTTGAGAAATCCATGAGATACAAGATTGCTAAACCACTAGAGTAGAGAACTCTCCTTTGTTGCGTAGTTTGCTGATTCTGCTCAAGGCACATCATCATCATCGTTATCATCTCAGTCTCTGAACTGAATTGAACTGAAATTTATTTTTAAGTTCCATTTACATGAAGGGCCAATGTAGCCGAAGCTGTCTTCCACTGAGCCCAGTCTCTGTAACCACATATTGCTTGGTTCTGCTCATATAGACACCCAGAAGCTTCTTCTGTGATGTAAATTGTTTATACTCACTATGATGTTTACTTGCTGAATTAGAACTGCTCATATAGCTGTTGGATACCGGTAGTCTTACGGGAGTGATTACGATTGACGATCTAGTCTGTTATACAGCATCCCGAACATCATGACTCTAGTCGGTACTTTATCCCCCACATCTCTTAGGTGTAATTAACGTGAGCACTGTGATTAATGTCCATAGGCTACTCTGAAAGAGAAACCTGATTTCACATCCCTTCATTTGCTTCGAGATCTTCTTACCCCAGAGACTAATCTACTTCCATATCATCGAATACAATACAGCAAACGATTCAATGTCTCGTTGATCTTCAAAACACCTCGTTTAACACCCACCGGGATCTATTTTGGTGTCTATATCACTGGAGTCTTGTAAAATATGTGTATGCCATTTTGGACCATCCACCCACCATCCAGAAGTGCGCATACATTCGTGTTATTTTTTGCAGATGTTGCATCAACATTGGCAGCTGACCCCCTCTACAGTAGAATTTAAAAACAAATGACAAACTGAGTAAAACTATTGTTATAAAGTGTCTCGTTAATAATGAAACAACACTTTCTTACTTCAAAGTATCTCGTATTGGTCAGGATATTGTGCTGCAGGTTACAGCTCAAATCTGATCAAGTTACCTGTGTTTGTCAGATGTGCCCCCCCCCCCCATGGCCATGCATCCCAGTCATGCCTGGTGCAAAGGATATCACTACACACACCACTCACTCACTCACTCACTCACTCACTCACTCACTCACTGTAAAATGTCTAGTAAATGTGTAAATATGGCTGCCTTTATGAAAAGATTGAAGTCCAGAATATTTAATTACTGTAATTTATTATTTTTGTTTATTATTTTTTATTATCCTATACATAAAATACAATTCTTTATCTGTTCTTCATCTTAACTACTTGAAGTATCTCTTCTGATGATTAAGTTCTTATTCTAGGGTAACACTCGAGCATTGCAAAGTTTATTGCCAAATCGAGGCTTGAATCCGAGCAGGGCTAATGCATGTTTGAAAACGGGATTCAGTATCAAGTAAGAACGACTCGTTCAGAAAGTTTGATTCCGTGCTACGTTTTCTTGTCTTTAATCTACTTATATCCTGTAATATTTCACCAGTGTTTCCATTCCACTACATTAATATTCTAGCAGTGAATTCTGAAAGCAAGCAAAATTATACATATATCGCAGCATTGATAAATAATAGATCATTAATATTCACGACATTTGTTAATCAATTTTTCCAATGAATTCTTTAGCATAATTATTTAGTATCATGCAGAATCGATCATTTGTTTATTGCCAGATTGATTGCCTATTTAATCATTGTTAAATTATTAACAAATATAAACAATTTCAACCTCACTGGAATTATCTAACCTATTGGTTATATATGTACAACTGTATTAAAATATATTTATCTCTCTTTCTTGTTGTGATAATTCTTACAGAAGGTAATATGCTTCAGATGTTTGGTTAAGATGTACGGTTGCTGGTGTTTCACTTCCTGTAAATTATCACCACATCGAGCTTTTTTTGCAGACGATGTTGGGTGATATATTATACCTGCGCACCTTCGTTCTTAAAATGTTTCAATGCACTGTTCTGCTCTGCCAGTTTCCTTCATCGTGTTTGTTGTCTTACGGTTGCTAAGTGATACATTGGTCGCTGTCTTTCAGAATGCACATTCAAGCCGCTTCAATGCCCATCAATTAAATTGAGCCGCACAAAGTAATGTGCACCTGTTGATGATAACAATGATAAAACACAGATTACTATTTCTCCAAAATGTAGTGTAACTATTACTATATGCAACAAAAATGAAGAAAATTAATTGATTTCCTTTAAAATTAAAGGGAAAAGGTAGAATGGAAAGTATTAATTCATTTGCCATTAAAATATTGTATTTTTCATACCTTTAAAGTTTTTTACCTAAATATTTTTGTACCTGATAATTCACATACTAGATTGTGTAATACAAATAGAGTATCTTATAGATGAGCATTCAATGAGAAAAAAATCCAATGTTTACTCTGTTTACAATAATTCATATAAGATGCTGCTGAATTTGGAAAACTTCAATCCCTGGTTGATAACCAACTCTACACATTACCTACTCACAAAGCTTCAGGAACCACTCTGCAATGTTAGAATTAGGCCTCATTCCAATTATTCCACTAGCATTCATTACCCACAAACGATCTAGTAAGATATAATCGTCTTTCCGCTAGAATAATGATAGAAGCTCAGTATTTTTGTTTCGTCATTTAATTATAAATAATTCCATTATTTATGGATTGAAAACAACTTCTTTATATTCTACAGTTGAAATATCAATTCAATGAAATATGTGCGCATTCACGTCTCCCTTAAGCTAAAGAAGGTAGCCTGATAATTCATCTAGTCATAATTTAAAGGCTTTTTGCGCCTTTTGTTTAAATCAACTGAAAATTTTATTCTTTTTGAGGGAATGTTAATTAATAATTCTGCTGCACTATATCTCCATATTGAGTGAGTCTGTATATATTTTTTCTAAAAGAACATATCAACTTATAAATCACTAATATATATATATATATATATATATATATATATATATCAATCAACAGATCAACCTATGAATCAACCTGTAAATCAAGTCTCCTTGTATTTAATAAAAAGAAATTGATCAATAACTGTATATATTTGTATACAAGTTTCTAATTGTTGACAGCAAACAAAAGCTTGAAGTTGTGAGCACCAATGTTTATATTTAGCAATAAGACACAATGATGGAAATGTTTAACGATTTGATGTTGTTATACTCTTGTAAAAAGTTTCATGTTTGCTGTGGATTTTATGTGGCTAGCATTTTCATCAGCACACTGAATGCTTTTATAACCTGTTGGGGATGTTGCTCCTGTTATTTTCTTGTGTTCATTTAATACCCCATTTAATTCTGGTAATGTTTTGCTTCATAAACATTTCACACAAACACACACAGACAAACACATAAACACACACAAGCAAATGACTTCTTCATGATGAATTTAACTAAAATATACTTTGTACATAGTAAAGTCTATTCTGTCACATTAAAACCCTTTAACATTTTGTTATTATTTAATCTTAATTCAATGAAGCACAATTTTTAAAAACAGTTTCTAATTGATATACACACCCCTTGTACCTGTAGAAGTTACCAGAGTCCAAGGCAGGCAGAAATTGTTGCTGATTTTCCCAGAGTACAGCCACGACCCAAAACGGTCGTCGGATTGCTAAGCGACAGGCCGTTCGTACCGAGTCCATATTTCTTCAAGCTATACAACGCACCCAAGACGGCTGGACACAGACGATCGCTCACAGAACAAGGTACTCAAATATTTAGGGATTTTTAGATGGTGCTTATTCAATTTCGAATAATAACACATGCTCTGTAGTTTCTGATTCATGAATATAAGGCTATAGTTGCGGACCTGATAATACCTCAAGTGGGTTCATGGAAATTTACTGGGGAGTTTGATAAAATAAAATGCTTAATTTGAGTGAGTGGGTGGATGGGTGAGTTATTGAAACTGTGAACAAGTGAGCGAATGAGCACCTTGTTTAAACTAAGCATTCGTCACAACTAGGAGATGTCATCAACAGGCATCTCCTTAGGAAAATGACATGATCATATTAAAGATCCCACAGATGCAGGTAACACTAGGATTGAAAAGCAGACCTGGAGGTCCTGGCCTACAGGAGTGCCACTTGCATTTGTAAATGTTCCACAAATATAAAAATTTCTTCATTCTTCATGAAGACAAGTGAATATGTATCACCAGAAGTGTCACTGAATGTCGCATAAATTTAGGACACGATAATATTTCTATGTGTATGTGTGGTTTCATAAATAAATGATTTAAAGAGCAGTGTGCTTCTATTGGAAGCCGTCCTTCTGTTTAAAACTATGCCGTGTATTACAGAAGTGATTGAATGTGCTAAGTTATCTTAATGTTCATATCACAAGATGAAATGAAGAGAATGATTGTTACCGTGATTCAGTTTTGTATTAACATTACTGAAGTCAGCCGGTGGATTGAACTAAACGACAACACAAAATGTAATATTTCTTTAAATTTCAATTCAGTCTAAAGCACACATGTTAACTCCCGTCATGATGGAGACAAGTAACTGGTTAAGTTCAGTAATAATCTTGTTTCCATATTTTGATACAAGTATTAGGTACAAGTATCAATTATATGACAATTAAAATACTAATTTAGGATTGGAAAGAAAGTCAGGTAATCAAACAAAAATATTCAAGTCTGTCATGATTCATTTAAGTACCATTAACAATTAAAGTAATCAAACAGAAAATATTTTAAATTGGTTATTAACTGGCAATACATCACTTGTACATGTTGACAATATCATGTTTCTTATTTTGTTGTGACTTTTTTTCCTATGACTTTTTATTATGTGACCTTTTTCCTGGAACCCTTTCAAATACTAGAAATGACATGCAGAAAACAGCAAATCCAAACAGAAAGTAAATCCGAGATAAGTTCACGTAACACTTTGTTCTATTTTGGTGCAACTTTTAATAATTTACTATTTTGTTTCCCTTGACACCTCATCAATTTCAGATCAACAGATTGTTGCGTCTCCGGGTGTAGGATGTTTGTCTCGTATGGTCAGCAGAACAAGCGAACAACAGAAACTGGATGTTGAACCACCATCTGACACTACTGCCACTCTTAAAACAACAACATTACAGGCCGAGGTGATTTTGTTATTTTTGATACACACTCAGATAAAAGTATCATAATATTATATATCTGATAGTATAGAAGTTTAACATTTTATCAACACACTGTTTTACTTTGTCTTGGAAAAGGGAGAGCTTAATCTTGTGTTAAGATTTCAGTGATGTATATAGAATCGAACTGAGGTATACCGGTATATATATATATATATATATATATAAATGAATTGTTTTATATATATATATAAATGAATTGTTTTATTAATTAATGAATTAATGTTTTATATATATATATATATATATATATATATAAAACATTAATTCATTAGTTGCCAATGACAAACAAATTTGTTATAAAGGATTATGCAGTTAATGTTATTTAGAAATAAATTTAGGTATTTGTTTAATATTTATTTGTGATATCATTGTTTTTTAATCATTGTTATTTCATTGATATGACAGATAGTATCAAGATGCCTTGACGTTATTAATAAGACAGTGTTACTGATTACTTTATTGTCATATTCTCCATCATTTATTCTCCATCATGTTATATTTATTGTATTAACTTCCTGAGGTTTTTGTTGTATATTCCGATCTTCTCTTAACCCAGGAGTTGATTCCAGTTGCACCATCCGGTATACCTGTACAGCGTGCCAGTAAATCTCTAGATCCCAATACAACAGGTAAAAAACAAGCTGTGAAATATAGTAAACAATATTTTACGTCAAACACAAAAATAGTGGCCTGATCGTTTTGAGACGCTTAAGAGAGAATTTCTTGATTCAAGTCATAGGACTCTGGCTTGGCTATTAAGAGTAGAATTATCGGTGTTTTAGTAAGAAAGTTCGTCTTTTCATGAGTAACATTCATGAGTAACATTCTAGTAATTATAGAAATATGAAACAAACCATAAAAGAGAGATGAACATAAGCAAAATGATAGTTGATGGTCATTATGGTTGAAGATGTGCAATATTTTTGGACGATTTAAAAAAGTAATGTAGAATATTATCAATTTGTTTTTTATAATTGTTTTCAGTAATCCAGTTGAACTTAGCTACCTATATTGATCCAAAATGAGATCCCTATTTTGAAATGTAATTTTCACTAAGAAATAACGTGTTCACGGGGAGACTTAACTTTTGGGGAGTTCTATTTCAATGTTTTGATTACATTTTGTGTAAAAATATGCAATACTTAGTAAGCCCCTTGGTTGATTGGTTTATTTTATTAACAATTAATCGATCAATCGATTGATTGAACCACCACACAGAGGTGAACGTAATGCAAGGATAGTAAATTGATGCTTTTCAGTTGCAGAAAAGGTGAACGTCACACTTCCAGTTGCTGGTAAAACCTCTCCACAAGTTGACCAACAAAGCACAGAAAATGAAACGACAAAAGATACTATAAAGAATGATACCACAGATGTGCTGCCCGCTGTTAACCCGTGTACGGATGATAAATCAACACATGACGGAAATGCAAAAGGTTCGGAAAACAAATATGAAACTGAGTGACTGAGTGTTAAAAAATATTATATCACCAAATCATCTCTCGCTTTCTTATGTCTGGGGAAGGAGGTGTGCGGAGATATCTGTAAATGTAATGAAATTTGTTTTGTAGAATTGGGTATCGATGTCAGCTGGACATTGGTGGGTAGGTGTATAAAAATAATGTACATGATGCTGTGCCGTTTTCATGATGTTAAATATCAGCATTTATATTTGTTTTTTCAGAAGCTGAACAAAACACTTCACCAAATGAAGCAAAGTCTGTGAGTTAAATAGATATTTCTAATTACAAATATCTTACTATAAAATGGGATTGTAAACTGGGAATAGAACAGACAAGAATGTATTAGGGTGTTAATGTTTGAATATCTGTCGTGTGATAAATATTAATATTTGATCCTCCTGATAACCTAGAGTCAGTTGTAAGAGGTAACTCAAAGAGATGACACTAAATAATTTTTTGTACTGATCTGTCATTAAGCCATACTTACTCACTCATTCACTCACTCACTCGCTGATGATCTCGATACAGATGGAGCAGAATCTTGAAGAGAAAAAGGATGAACAAATATCAGATGACAACAAACCCGCGCATGAAACATCAACGAAGGAAGAACAGGATGCTGCTGGTAACAATCTCCCTGAAGATGGTGATGGTAATAAGACATCGGAGAAGCTGGATCCAGGTATAAGACAACCCGATAATGACGATGCGTCAAATGTGATGGAAAAAGATGCTGAAGTGGAAAGTCATACCAACAAAGAAGGAATGGAGAAAAATGAAACTGCTGAAAATGAAAATACTTAATTTGTTTTAAAAGAACAAAAAAGATGTTAAAACTATAAAAAAAGGGGATCCTTATCAGTTGATTCATGGAAGTTGCTCGAGTTAAGATTTAGAAAATCCTCTCGATATTACATCATTCATGAAATGGCCGGAAGGTTACAAATTATGAATATATTGTTATAAAGATGGCTTTACGTCAAATATTCACTTTTATTTACAGTATTGGCCGCCTTATCGAGTGAACGTAGAACCAATTAGTGAAATAGGACAGGATTTGCTTGATTGATTGATGTACTAATTTACTAAAGTATTTAATGCCGACAGTATTATGAAATGGTATCATTCACCACCTCCGAGCCATTTGACTGTGGATGTCTGGCGGTTACTGCGTTCATTGAATTATGAAGGATGGCTTTGTAAAATTGCTCAAACCAATCGGACTAAAACTGATTCAATGTTGCACTCGATTGCCTTTTAATTAACTGTGCGATGCTATAAAAACCAGCCAAATATTATTACTTATCTCCCGTCTGATTATTGTCAGCACCTTGTCTAACCTCTAGCTCCACATTATTACGACTATTATTGAAATATGTTTACGCTGCTCTGATTTAATTATGTTAATCAATGATAGACTTTGTGCAGAAAATATTTTGTAAGATTTTTTAGGGTATCTCAGACATAAAATTAGAGGGTTTTCCCAAGTTATGTAGTTTTCTAGATGTTTTCAGTCAGTGGCAAATGAACGCATCGGCTTTCTTTTATGTGTTACAGAAGCAAAATTAACTTCTTAGGGAAATTACGAGTTATATCTGATCAGTTCAGTCAAATAAAGTCAGGAGTTGATGAGAAACCAAATAAACATTGGATCGGGACTTTCATACATCCATGACTATGTCTGTATTAGTACTCGACCTTTTTACTGTGATAAAGCAATAACATGACCGATAGGCATGCTATTGCGCAAATGAATAAAACCCTTAGGCTTAACCAAGAATATAAATCAGTTAATGTAAGTTTTAAAACAATTATTGAGGGCAGTGATATGAAAATCGTATTTTATAAAATATTATATTAAAATGCCGACATCTTTATTTGGTCTCCATTGTTCTGATGGTATCCCTTGAAGATTGATGTTTCCTGCAGTAAAACTGTTTCGTATGCATGATACACAATGGTCATTATCGTCTAACTACATGCTCGTCCTTGGCTCTTTCTTGAAGGTGATTTAATTCTAGATCTGCATATTGACTGTTCTCATGATCGGTCTTTTTACATAACTTGTTTAACTCATCATTTTATGATTAAGTCGTAGTCGCCCAGTATCTCATCTGGATCAGTGTTTGAGTACTGGATTTGTTTGTTTGAAATAAGAACAATGAAGTGAAGATCCAGAGAAGCCGAAAGCAGTCTGTTTAGAGCTGCAGGTAAACATTTTATGTCATCCGCGAACTGCACAGCATTGTGATTCAGCGTATTTTGTGGAAACGTCTAATCTTGGTTCAACTCGGCTCAATCATTAATGTAAATAAAGAGTCGTAACATTTCATTTGCTAAAACATGGACTTAAGATTTTTGGCTGATTTCACATAATCCACAATATAAAACTTGTCCTTGTATCCGTGATTGATTTAAATTTTCCATCTTGGCATACATAGCTGCACCTATACATATATTCACTTCAGCGTTATCTCATGTGATCTCCATTACTATGATGTGCCACCAAACACACGAATGGTGTTGTAAGACATATATAACATGTACGTCCATTATTATTAATGTGCAAGAATTGCTTTGTGATTGTATTACGTTTTTCTTCATATTTTAATGTTCCTAATAAAAAGACATCCATGCTAGATTTCTTTTGCCTCGATTGGTATATACGAGAATGTTAATTTGCTGTCAATGATGGGTTATCCTTTTTACGACCCTTAATTGAATCAGCACCTGGGTTCCAATAGCTGAAGGGCGTTTCTTTTTTTACTCTGCCCCATTACCGTTGGTGGGCACTTGACCTATTTAGTATTTAGCTTTTGACCTATTTAGTATTTAGCTTAACATGTACACAAAAGTGGGCATAAAACAGCAAAATTTAATTAACACGGCAAAATTTTATATAATTAGACGGACAAACAAAACACAGATGTCTGTGTACTTCTTCATAAAATAATCTTAGGTTGAGAATGTTGAGTTGGTAGAAGAATAACATTCGACTATTATTGTTATTATGCCCAGAAGTTGATTTAATTAAAAACATTAATTTTAGATCTGCATGTTGACTGTTCTCATGACCAATATTTTTATGCAACTTGTTAACTCATCATTTTACGACGGTGTATGATTACTGCCTCTATGGCCTAGTGGTTAATAGCGTAGGATTTCTTACTTCTGGTTGTGCTGTGCGGGAGGTCGGAGGTTCGAATCCCGGCCATGGGACTAGAGTATGGGGTAGTTTTTCATCCAACCTGGCAAGGCTTTCTCCACCGAATATGCCATATATTGTAAATTCTAAATTTGTTTAGAATTAAGTCCTAGTAGTGAAGCTCTTAAATTACAGAGTATATGCGTCTCCCTCACTTTGATATAGCTAAGCCACTTAAAATAACTGCCATTTTGGCCATTACACAATGATAATATAGTAGTATAAACATGAACCCTATACTGCTATAGAAAGATGCTGTTGATGTGTTTAGATTGAGTGAGTGAGTGAGTGGTTTGTTTAGCCTTGACACTGGTCACACCTGGGACCCATGGCTGAAGAGCGAGTGCTTGGTGAAACATCCCACAAACACGGGTATGAGTCAGGTTTGAAGCCCACTACCTGGAGTTTTGCAGTGCTATGCTCTAACCACTGCGCTACAGAAGAGATGAGATGTGTTTAGATTAAGTATCTGTATATATGTAGGTGCACACATACAGGCAACAACAGGATAACACATATTTCTCTCGTTCTTTACAAATACTTCTTTAATAAAACAAGCAGGATTTATGAACAGACTTTTCTACTCCGTATCAGACACACGACTGGTAGCATTGTTATCCCCGAGAACGTCATCCAAGCACCACTCATGTAGAATGTAGGATCGTAGCCGCCAGACACGTCGTACAGCCAACCTGTTCAGAAACGAAAGAAGAAATATTGAGCCGAGTACCACAATCAGGACACCGAGACAAAGATTCAGTGGCCCAATGCAAGCGTTATCATTTTGGAGCATTCTACCAGGCGCAATCTGTGAAAACGATACACCAAAATGTTAACACGAGAAAATGCAGAAAGCATCAAATATAAATCACCCAATAAAGTGGTCCAAATAAAACTATCACTTTGACCAACCCGAAGACGTTCAACCGTTTCCTGGTGAAATAAGGTCACACAAAACATTCGGCAGGAATCAACACTTTTAATTTATTGTTCGAATCCAACCAATAAAAAATTACCAAATTTAGAACCCGCCCAGCATATGGTCCTCGGCGTCAAAATAGGCAGCTAAAATGACTGAGTCAGTGAACTGTTTCCGTTGCCATAGGTCGCAAAAATGGGAAGCACAGTGAGGAGGCAACTCCCTAAAGATACGAGATAACAGGATGAGATCAAAGCCCTCAGTACTTGGGGAGGAACTTGTCAGTGCACACCGGCCAACATTGTCTCTGAGCTCCGAATCTGAATCACTCTTAAACGCACCAAAAATAGGTGGTGTGACATATGTTAATAGGTGTTCTACTATTAGAAAGGCTGCAGCGACACCGCAGAACAATCTTCCACTGAGCATCAGCCAGTCTAAGACACTTGATACCTTGGAGAAGGTAAAAAAACTAACTTTTTTAGTTCAGAGCATCTCATCCGAGGATGCTATTTATACTATAGAGTAATCTTCTCATAGGGCGTTATACAAATTCTGTATATAATTATTTCTTATTATGGATTTGAACCCACACCTGGGGGTCTGCAGAGCACACTACACACCCTGCTATCTTAATGTCTCGCGCAACAAAAAAGTGGCCAGACAGTTTATTAAATCTATGTTGTTATTAATTTTGTATGCGCATCACGTAATCTCAGTCGAAATTTAATTACATGCGTCTAAAGATTCTATCTTTTGATGTGTACATATTATTATGTTATCTCACCCATCTCCACCCCCCAGATAAAGACCTATATAAATTGACATCTATTTAGCTCCCAGATGAGTACATTATCTTTAGCTGCCAGACATGGGTCCTTTTATTCACGATATATGAACATCAAAAGGAAAAGGTAGGCCCCTAATCAGTTCATGGCTCTAGAGACCCCCCCCCTCCCCTAACACACATACTGTTAGATTAACAAAGTTGGACTTGATGGATGACCTCAGTTCAAATCCAGGGCCAGGAATAGGTACATGGTGTTTACAGCCACTTTTGTGCACACAGTAGGCTAAATGGGCCGAGCAACCTCCAAAGGTAATGAAGCGAAGTAAAAAACGAAACAACCTTCAGATATGCCCACGCCGAGATTTGAACACGGGTGGTAGTGATCTGTGGTCCAATACGCTACCGCAGGACCACGGAGGTGCCCGGCTAACCAGGTACTAAACATTATATTAATCACAGACACAAGGCACCATCACATACCTGCCAGTGGAGTACCCAGCATGGTGGCAATACCCTGGAAGAGCTGCATAAGTCCAAAGGCACTCGAGGTCTTCTCCAGACCGACGATATCAACAATGCAAACCATCTGGATGGCATAGGTGACGCTGACAAAGAATCCGTAGACTGCTGCATACACACACAGACTAGCATAACTGTTACACAGGGGCACCAGCATGGTATCGATCCCGAGGACGACCACCGAGACGGCATAAAGAACGCTGCAGCTAACCTGCGGTAAGTCGCCTAGATAGCCGAGGATGATCTGGCCCACTGTGCGACCGATGCCGATCACCGACGATATGAAGTAGAGATCTCCAGCAATCTGCAAATGTACAGCGCGATCTATGAGAAAGATATGTGGCACTCCTATCCACAGATAAAGAACAAAGTTGGAGCCACAGAACAGTAAGTATGCCCCATTTCTGGCCAGTGACTTATCCAGCATCGATGACATAATTACATTAAGTTCCAACATGAACCGCTGCCAGTGTTTCAAAAAGTAATTCCGACATGTTCCTCGTCTTTTTATCTCCACTTCGACAATCTGTGGGTTATCATCCAGCAGAATGCAGCCTAATTCTGGTGAACTTTTTGCCTTCTGTAGATCGCCACAGAATCTGATATCCGGGTTTAGATCCTCACTACTGTGACCGACAGCAACCGTCTGCGTTTGTCCCGAGCTATGTCTGTATTTGTCTGGACGAACTTGATAATGCAGATTGGTGCAGGACTGGGCAGTCCTGGCATCGTAAGTGGGGCGTGACTCGGCTTGAACATCGGCGAGATTTATGTCACCGCTGTCCTCGGAATTTTTGTCAGATAGTCCGTGCCGAGTTTCCTGCACTGGCAGTGGTCGAAAGAGACAGGCGGCGAACACGATGTGAAGACAGAGTCCTCCCATGATGACAAGAAACCCCTTCAGGGCATACTTCGCCAGGAGGTAGTCCATGATCGGTGGGAAGCAGATCTGCCCAAGGCCAGATCCAGTGACCGTCAGCCCGATCGCCAGGCCTCGCCTCTTCTCGAAATAGTACGTCACGATGAACAGGGCAGGTAGGTAGGTCATTGACAGGCCTAAGCTTCCCATCATGCCAATGGTCAGACATATCTGATTCACTGACCATGCAAATGTGGTGGCAATCATCGAAGTGGCAGTCAGCAGTCCACCGATAATGGCTACAGGACGGCAGCCATAGCAACACATCAGCGCGCAAACAACTGGACTGATGACCATGGGTATGCCATAGAGCAAAGCTGCTATTAGTGACGTTTTTCCTTTGCCCTCGTCAAAGAATTCTAGCAAGCTTGGAAAGAGGACACCGAAAGAAAAAGCCCAACCATCAATAAGGAAGTAGATTATGAATGACCCGAACACGATTATCCAACCCCAACCACCATCCGGTGGTGTGGCCGTGTTAACTCCCACCATAATTCACTCTCAATCCTGGATTCAAACCTGGATAAAAGAAAAACGGCAATGTTAAATGAAAGCGAACAGCTCCCGGTGTCAATCTGAGCTAAATATAGCATACGATTATGATATAACACATTCCAGTTTTGGACCACCGGATTTTCACGATTTAAAAATCCCCCAACCCCCTAAAAAACTGTTCACAATTAGTACATGTAAATGTGATCGACAATTTATTATGAAATAATATTTCCATTTATTTCACAATGTTAGGTATAATGCCATCCAGAAATGAGTGCTAAGTTATAACCCTCATCATCCTCATGGTGAATATCATGGAATTATGCCACGACTCACATTCTGCCATAAAACTTGGCCTTCTACACGTGATATTGTCCAAAATTGTTGTTACCAAAAGAATAAATATTCACTAAATGAAAAAAAAGGCTAAACCTATGACCAGAAAATAAAGATGATGAATATGCATGTTGTAAAATAACGACGACTCTAATTTATGTAAATGACGTACACCAGTAAGTAAAAGCACCAAAGATATACTGGTTACTACTTTATTTGCTAATATTCTATATATTGCAGCTGATAAAACACTCGAACTAAATGCTTTCCATGGAATCCTCGGAACAACCAGAATCACGACCTCTTTCATTTTACAAAATCCATCACAACGACAACGATCTGGCACTAATCAGGCTCCATATATCAGCTGTCTCCTTTTATACATCCGATTGAAGAAAACAGCACCGACACCAAAATATATATAGCAGAGGAAATATTTGGAATATTCCGTCAGAAACTAGGTCTAAAAACATGGGGAATGGGGAAAAAGCTGAAAGATTATTGCTTTATGGCCACTTTCGTGCAGATGGTGAGTTAAATGGGCTGAGCCACCTGGAACATTAATAAGGTGAAGATTTTAACCCAGGGGTTAGAGGTCATTGGCTAGCCAGACTATCAGTCAGACCAAGGAGGCATCCCAATTACCTGAAGAAAATTTTGATCTTCAAAAAAACAAATATACTCTACTCCAGAAATTGATAACATGAGTAATGATAACATGAGTAATGATAACATGAGTAATGATAACATCGGTAATGTTAACATTATTAATGATAACATCACTAATGTTAACATCAGCAACCCGAAATGGTCAAAAACAAGGATTCAACTCCCATTTCTCTTGCACTATTTACGGCAACCTGCTAAAACAGACCTTTTACAGCACAGAGCAGCTTTTGTGGTGAACCAAGGGTGTGTTTTGTTCATCATTGATCACGATCAAAATCTGGAACATATGGTCAGGGGACAACTTCCATAAATATCCAGAATTTGAACCCAGACTAGGGGTTACTCGATGCCCTTCACAGTCCAAAAATGTACTATTGGTTTTTTAAGACATTTGTTCTGTATACAACTGTTACAGGTTTTTGTTATATTTTAGCATATTCCTGAACCGTATGATATCTTTTTAAAGATGGCAGTGTTTTCTTTTTCTCACAAACATATCTTGTACAGTGGAATCATCATAGCATCAAAGCAGGGATCACCTAGAGAATTTAGCATGGCAACTACTTATGAATACATGCATTTTTTTATTGCATGCCAATTCCAGTCACACTGTACTTGGATGCCCTGGTAAAAATGGAGCTCTGTTTTTCGCACACGAATAGGCTGGTTTATTTTAAATGTAAATCTTTCCCTTCTATGGCCGCTTCTCCAAATGTAATATTGGCGGAGTGAAAGATGAAATACCATCTTGGGTGGCTTAGCTACCTCAAACGAGGGAGATGCATATGCACTGTAATATCACCATCCGGACTAATTCTAAACAGGTTTAGAATTTAAAATAGAAGGCATATTTGGCAGAGAAAACCTTGCCAGTTGCTTGGTTTGGATGGAAAAACTCCAACAACTATAGTACCATGGCCAGGATTCGAACCATCGACCTCCCACACAACATGACCACGAGTAAGAAAGTCCCACACTCTCGGAGGCGGCCTAGTACGGCCTCTGGTTCACCAGGCGTGTTTGTTTATCCCGAAACAATCCCACTACGCATTCATTACTCACCCTTGGCTAATTGGCCTTTGTAGTATCACTTGTCCAACAGCTTCTTCACCAAGTAAATAACGAATTAAACGTGAGACAGTAAAGTTGTCTGGAAAAGCATAAAGTTCTTTAAAATGACGATATGAATTTATGATATATGTACTTAATTCAAATATAAACATATCACCCCAATCCTTCAAAAACTACATTGGCTACCCGTTAGATGGCGTATCCATTTCAAGATGTTATTAATAACTTATAAATCTAAAAACATGCCTGTGTGAACTGGTGTCTATTAGAAACTCATCCTAAAAACTCGGGTCATCCAGTCAGATACTATTGTAGGTGCCAGTGTCTTTGCTCAAAGTCATACGGTGATTGTGTGATTATTGTGTTGGAGCCCCCACTTTGTGGAATGGGTTGCCAGCTGATATTAGAAATGTGTCATCTCATGAAAATTTTAAATCCGTTCTAGAAATACTTCACTTCAAAGTTGCTTTCACAGATAAATAATAATTATTATAGGGTTTTTACAGACATATTATTTGGGATATTATTATATTGCATATTATTGTACAGCCCCTTTCAATGGCTCCTGCTGGTAAGGGCACTTTATAAAATATACATTATTATAATTAAATATTTAGATGTGTGCTGTTATTTATATTTGTACATTCATAAAAATAAATAAATTAAAACATAATTTATATCCATGTTACTTGTAATTCCCATATAAAACTTCTATAAAGCAAAGAAAGGCACGAAGTATAGTATACTCTACCCCTACCTGTGTTCAAATCTTAGCATGGGAATATCTGGAGGTTGTTGCAATCAGGGTTGGGTTTCTTCCCGGAAGAAAGGTATTTCTTCCCTTCCGATGGGAAGAAATGGGTTTTTACCGGGAAGAAAACCTTTCTTCTGGGAAGAAATGGGAAAGAACCACGCAAGGGTCACAGGGTCTGTGAGAATAATCAACTGATCTGGTGACAGTTTAGCCCCCTTGTAACTGGGATGTAGAGCAAATGCCACAAGGTGCTCCATTGTGATGGTTTGGTTGAAACATTTCTGAACAAATCATGTACTGATGTTGCATAACAAGTGAGGAATACAAAAACTGAGGCTGCCTTTAAAGGGTCTTTGTGCAATTAAACGATGAACAAGTGGATTCCAATGATCAATGCAAATTAATCAATTACTGAATCCTGTGATCAGCAGTTCCATGACGCACACGTGAATTGTTAGTTGTCATCTGTCACGTTTTTTAATACTTTTTCGTTGATAAAATCAAGATGAAATTAAAAGACATTAGCTAATATTTATTGTAATAGTTTGGTGAAAATTAATCGTTATTTATTGAATAATGATGGATTAATAGGCAGTGATGTGATGATTTTGTTCCGACTCTTGCTCTTATTGGGTTGAAACTTATACCATTGTGTATTAAGGACGGCCAAAAATATATTTCCTTCAGCTGGTAGGAAATATGACGTGCAGATAAGTCAAGGTGCTTCTGAGAATTCCCTTTTCACTCCTAAACAAATTGACTTAACCTCAATTATTTATGGTACAATTATTTTCAATAGGTTGCTCAAAACAAATCAATTTTAGTTTCTTCCATTTGTCCCCAAAGATATGTTGTAAACCAACAAATATGGGGACTATATCCTATTATAATTTGCAAAAGTGCATGAAAAATATATTAGTATCTGACAAATTTTGGGGTTTCTTCCATTTTTTCCCAAAATGGAAGGGAAGAAACTATTTCTTCCGTAACGGAAACCCGGTTTTTACCATGGTTATTACTATCCATGGAAGAAACATGCCAACCTTGGTTGCATCTTTGACTTCGCTTCATTACCTTTGGAGGTTGCTCGGTCCATTTAGGCTACCAAGTGCTCAAAAGTGGCTGTAAAACACCAATCATCATCATCATGACCCAGCATTTTTTCCACATTGTGGTCCATGGATATAAAACATCACAATGTTGATGTCTTGAGACTGTAACAATCAACAATTTCAAGGCCCACTACCATAAACGACAACTCTGACACATTATTGATCAGATTAATGGACAGGGCTCCTGACCAGGCATTAGCTACTAACATTGACCCAGGTATCACCTTGTCAGCTGATGATTTTATCAAGGTGGACAACAGTGCCGAGGTGTTCAGTGACATGACAGATGATGCCATCTCATCTCTGAGGTTATAGATCAGCCTGATGCTACCACTACCAAGACTGACAATGAGGATATTCCAGAGCCAATGCCTACCAAAGGTAAGGTGGACAGTGCATTTGCTGTACTACTGAGAAGGAGTTAGCACACTTTAAAATGTTAAATTTTGTGCATGATGCAATGTATTATACCAAAATAGAAATTATTATGTGGCTAAATAAATAAACTGTTACTACTATCTATATGATCTCTTATTATCCAGACAACACACTACATGTATATTGTACACAATCATGTGCTGTACTCATTCATCCACCTCCCCCCAAGGCTACTCCCTCCCCCAAACATGCCTACCCCACCATAACGCCAATTTTCAGCCGGTTGAAGGTTAAAAGCCCCCACTTTCAGTTTAAAACCCTAACCCTATGTGTACTTTTCATATGCCACTATTAAAAATATTACTCAAATATTTCTATTCAAATAACATATTATCCGAGTATATATGAGGGCTTTTGACTGGATCCCTTTTCAGCCAGGTCCCAAAGTTGGCATAAAGGTGAGGTTAGACTGTATTAATATCAGGCTACTGTACTTTTGATTAACTCCATCAGATCATGTACTTTATTAAATCTATAGTATTAATAATTATGTTGTGATCATTGTTAGTAGTAATATACTATAACACTATTCACAGCTCTATAACTTCTAGAGTAGTTGCAATTTTTCTGTATATATATTACACAGAGTCTATAACACACTGGGTGTGAACTCATTTTATATCATCATTTCTTTCATATATTATAACAATAATTTTTTATTAGTCTAATGTCAGCCATTGCTATTGTAGAAGACAAACTTAGAAGCACCATCAAATGATCAATATAAATGCATAACATGTTCCCACAAAACTGGAACATGTTAAACACTGAAACATGAACACTATAGACTAGTATAGTGGTAGTGCTAAACTTAGCAGAACTCTCAGTGAGTGGGTTACTGTCACACGATAATGTCCCTATCATTAATTAACCCTGCTCAACAAGCACTGGAAAGACGACATGTACATGCCGCCATAGACTATATAACCAAAAATTACAAAATGAGTCAACACCGGAACACCCGACAGGGATTAGCCTTTTAATCCGTACTCTGGTATCCTGATAACTCGGCACACCTTTCATAAATAGATCTATAACGTGAAAACAGGTAAGTGGGTTAGATGTACACTGCTAACTAACTTGGACAATGAACTTGAGAGAGAACTGACAACTCACGAAATAGGAACAGCAGTTTAGCTAGCCAATGTTACGTATGGCCCTGTTGAACTGTTCTGAGCAGGGCCAATAAATTATAAAGAATACGCTACCTATCATCATCATGTCCTATGCAGGCTATGGCTATGGCTATGCCATGCACTTTTGGCGAGGTTGCACTTCGAATTCTCCGAACGACTTGGCAGCTTTTGATTTCAAGTAATTATGTTTTTCCAAGTGTTTAGAAGTCAATTGGCACACGTTCGGCACCGATACGATATCATTAAACATCAGAAATTGATCAATTTACCTGTTCAATAAATAACTGTGTTCACAAGAGCCATGATAAAATAAACTACCGTTAGATATACGCATGCGCAAGTGTTTCTGAATTTCAGCGTGCGCATGCGTATATCTAACGGAAGTTTATTTTATCATGGCTGCATGTCAACACAGTTTTTGTGAACAGGTAAATTCATTAGGTCAATGGGTAAATTGATCAATGCTCATGACGACGGCGTTGATTTTATTGCGCTATCCTAAATAAATACACACTCCGACAAAATATTTAGAGCGTGTTTGTAGCACCACTTGTTAATTGATCTCTAAATTATAAAAAAGTTACGGCTAAAACCATAAGGCTGATAAGCCTGATAAGGACAATCATAATAGGCCATCATCCGCCATGGCATAGGGTGATACTGATAGGCTTAGATCTATAAGTTATATTGTTAAGTTGTGCTTAAATTGTAGTATGGAACATTATTTTGCGATGAAACGTTATTACAAGTGACATGCCGTTATTTATAATTACAGACATATATACATGAAATGGATAAACGTTGTCGTTGGGTTCACAAATACATATCTAGACATTAATCACACAAACACACGCACATTCGCCGATTCGGTTCCAAGACACCGAACAAAACTTGTTGCCATAGAATCCGCTTTGGGGAACACCTAAATAATGACGACATAATCATATGGGAAATTAGATTTTATGGAATCATATTCGACGACATGACTTATTCAATTTTGCAATTTACAGGCTAGTTGACCTAGCTGATATGCTACACACCCTTATTCCCATTGATCAAATATCTGGTAATGACTGATAATTATTTTTCATTTCATAATGGAATATATATGCTATTGATAGCGCATAACAAACATCAAATGTTAGTTGTTACGTTACATTCTTCCCCATAAAGAATTAAGTGAGAATAAATTGTTAATAGCCTTAGAATATGTGTACTTCATCTAATCGGCAGTTTGATCTTATCACAATAAATATTTGAGACATCAGCTAGCCAGAACTATTTATAGACCGTGATGTCAGTAAGCGCACATCAACAACTATTGTAACCTCTTTTCTCTGGTTTGGACACTTGCCATTTTAAACCAGAAACTGACTTGATTTATGTCGCTGAACAGAGTAAATTGATGTCACTATTTTATATGTTGAAGAAGTTTCAGGCGAATGAATGCTCCAGTCAATTAATGATTACTGTGTTTAGCTTAAACACTGATCTTGTCTTTGATATATGGGAATGAGCTGATTAGACTATAAAGCCTATTACTGAAGGATGAAATATCGTAACAGACACAGGGTTTTCAATCTAATGACCTGGGGATCTAATGAGTCAGTAGTGCATTATACTACCAGCTACACCACAAGACTGTCCATTAATTTTTTTGCTGTTGTTGATGTACTTTGCTACTTCCATAGATAATTGTATATAAACAATCCTGCACACACACACACAGCTAGTGTGCGACAGTAATGCTTGACCGGGACCACATTACTAGATCTGCTGGTCTAGTATCAATTTTAATGGAAAAACAATAAACAGAGCTACAGGCTAACTCTAACAGCTACCCATCAAATAACCAAGCTCACGATCTGTTTATTAACTTGTGACATATCAAAGAACAAACACACAAATATCTTCACTTGCTATATCCCGTCAAATCTTGGACACATGCCTTCCATCTATGAATTAAATTGGCGTAACATGGCAATGTCACAATCAACACTCGCAGCTTCCAGTGTAATGAGTGTTCTGGAATTTATCTGAATACTGTAGATCTCTTTAATTTGGCGAATATGAAATAATGGCGAAAATGGCAGTTGACATAATATTTCCTGTTGCCAAAATATTATGTCGTACAGAACTTCATATTATACTCTAAAAGCACTACTTTGATAACACACTGAACATGTGTAATATTCTCATTTTTCCAACAATAAGTTTAAGAACATCAGTTTGTCGAGTAGCAAAATCAAATCCATGAAACAACGAGCCCGTGTGTGTAGAGAATTGAGTCTAGGAGCTTAAGGCCGAGTTGAGTGTTTGCAATTTTGCGATTGGATGTCAAGGAGTCACTTTGATCAGCTTAGGTTGGAGGCGGGCATTGATTTTGCGTGCGAGATTTGTTATACCGGTAATTTATATTCGTTTTCTGAGAATAGAAAAATAATATGAAAACATTATATTTTACAACTCCTTATATACAATTTGATGTAACCTGCTCATCGTGTTAATTACAATTTGTCATTAGCTGGCATATCAGTTACCTTTGTTGTCATTCAATCATGGCAATGGTTTGTCAATTACTAGTTCAGATCTGCTTAGAATGGAATTACAAGTTACATAAAGCCCAATGATCTAGTCCGCTTCAGATTTGATTATGGCTGGTGAATAATGGTGTGCTTTGAAATATGGTTTACCCCGAATGGCCTAGAAAAGAAAGCTTTCCGGACAGACCAAAATTTGGCAGTTTTTGCTGTCATCAATATGTGTACAGAATATTCATGGTGATTCTATATACAGTTATTGAATGCTGCCAGGAGACAAACTCCGCGTACGTACGAAGGTGTACGCCCCATTTTATTGAACCATTGTCAGTTACAATTATGATCTTTAAAATATTTTTACACTTTTAGATAAACATATTTCACACAAAGAAAACAATGTGTTGAAACTATGGGATAAATCTGAAAAGGATACCGACAACCAAAGAATTACATTGCGTACAGGCCCACGTAATTAACTCGGTGATCAACTCGTAGTGATAATGTTTAATTTTTCATGGAAGTCTGAAATATATACTCAAGTCTAGTGTCAACACAGCCAGTCTAGTGTTAAAATATTTTACTAGGCCTGCAGGTCCAGTAAGGATAAAAGTTAGTTTCACACACTGCACACACACACACACACACACACAATATATATGTACACACTCTCACTACATAAATAACAACAGGTAGTTCACAAATTTAAAAACAACAATAATATATCTTTATTAAAACAATATAAAAATTTATGCAGTAGGGTGAAACACTACATATATAAATGCAAAAGGTGGCGACTAAGAAATTACCATCAAGTGTGACCTGTTTTTTTTACTCGTGTTGTAATAGATTTAGTTTCGGATGTAAACAAGAGCCCTAACAATCACATAAAAACAGTAACACACACACACACATCGACAGCATAATGCATTTGTAATCCTGAAAGATGAGTCTGAACTAAACTGACCCTCCACAAAATAGACCAATCAACGGACACAAGTATAATATAAACACGTTCACACACACACACACACCACATATGTATAAATATATACACACACGCATATACACACACTCTCAACAATGATGAATCTAAAATAGATAAAGTAACACGTTAACAGTTGTAGATAACCTGTACTGGCTACAATACAACAGGTTGTCTAAAACGTGACAACTAATAAAGCTGTTCTGAAGAGCGCAATTACTGGCAATCAGAAATACACGAGGCCACGCATTCATAACGGAGTTGCTGCCACGGTAAGAACGGAGTTATAAATTATTGATCCAACGCTGAAAACTCACAGCATCGGTACTACCGAACGACGTGAAACACAAACAAATCACTTAACAGTCAAGTATATATCAGTTAACAGTCCAACTACATACTAACTTAAACCCCATCATACATACGTTAGTGTAGCCTTAGCATCGAGGATAATCAATAAACAGATCCACAAATGTTAAAATTAGTAACACCCCCATCTGGATACGGACTTTACATATATAATAACACTTGGCTAAAGATTCTGGTTTCAACTCAAAATGTCCCAAAATAGGACTTGGTCATGTATGTCCGGTTAGTCATCGTATATTCGCACGCAATGCCATCACAACTAAGCTGCACTGAACCGATCTTGGCCAGCTGAATGTCGGCCGAATCACCTGTTTTGGCTGAATGGCACCATTGCCACAGTCTGTCAATTGAATGCCACGTTCTGAATTCCTTCCTTCTGGATGACAGAAATCAGTTGGATAACAGCGGCGCATCGGCCACCCCATCAATCAGAGCCATGCTGAATGGTGACACTGGCTCGCTGCTGTCAATCACATATTCTGTTTCTACCATCAGTTCACCTGGATCTGATATGGCTCTCCCATACAGGGTAGTGGTCTCTTCCTCTGAACTAGTGCTTAGACAGGTGTTACAGGAACGAGGACACCTGTCGTGAGTTCTGACCATGTTGTCAAGCATCTCTTTCTCGATCTGTAACTTCTTGATTTGCTCTCTTAGCGTTTCATTCTGGCTAACCAGAATCTCTGATTCCTACATTTGCAATGAGAGATAGATCAACAGTTCAAAATATGAATTTCAGATAGATTATGTTCGACATATCACTCACTAAAAAGTGTTTTCAAAGAGCTCCAGCTATTATAGTTGACCAATTAAATATATATTAGTTATTATTATAAATAATATCATAAATTTTATGGTAAACACATATGCACAAACGCACCTTCTCTAATAGATCGACCTGTTTTTGGCGTTTGCCTCGACACTTTTGAGCTGCTAGTTTGTTCTTTTCACGGCGTAATTTTTTCCTTTCTTCTTCTTCCGGAGAGAGTTTCTAAAAACAAACAATAGGACAGTGAAGAGTTTCTATTATAATTAACAATTTACATAAAAGGATCACTTGTGTTAATATTCAATTAATATATATATATATATATATATAATTGAATATTAATACATATAAACATATATATATATAGAGAGAGAGAGAGAAAGCAATTGGATACATGTGACCTTCTGATCATCAAAATGATGCCTATCCTAAATATATTATATATTCGCTATTAGTGACTTTTGTTTCAGTTATTACCCAAAAAGGAAGTACATTTCTACATTAGCAGTTGATTTTGATTTGACGTATTTTGTACACTAATGTAAATACATATCATAATGCTAAAATACTTTAATTGTTACTGTACTTGAGTAGTTTTCTTAAAGTAATTAGAAGCAATGAAGTAAAATTTCAATTAACTACTTTACTTGTAACGAAGTAGCCTCATTTGGTGTAATGCTACTTTTTACTTGATTACTTTCATTTACTTTGCGATATTTTCACTGCTCATTAATTTTAGTCATAACATAGCCTATGATTTAAGAGACGACTGATACAGTCGATGCAAATTATCATTACAACATGTCACCAACTAGTGTATCTCTGGTGAATTTAAGGTAAACAAATACATTTTAATGTGGTGTGGTATTGAAATGAATTTTGTAAGAAACTATAACATATTTGGTATACATGCATGTTTTACTTTTAGCTGATGCTCACTGATATTTAAGACTTGTCATAATTGTAGCAACCTATTTTGGAAGGCTCACTTCGTCATACAATGATTCAGCGGAAGGCGACTGTTTTCTCAGATTCATCGTCATAAAACTTTTAATGGCATTGGCCACACCAACTTTGAGAGTCAGTATTTGCTGAAGTTGAACATGGGCTTTGTTCAATCAAGGTGACAGCACACGTCTCTGTAAGCAGCACATTTTGTTCACTCTTGTGCACTGTGTACCCGATTCTCATATATTTTGTGTTACAATAAATTTCTGCTTCTAGATCAGGTCTACTTCAATTACTTTTAGAACGTAGTTTTTCTTCGTCCTCAATTCGAGTTTTACAAGTTAAAGACTCTTTTTTTCAACTCAAGTAGTTTTGAGGAGACTTACTTTTACTTCTACTCAAGTAGAAAATTAAAGTAGTTCAGTCACCATTGACTAAGTAAAATATATCATATGATATGGATGCATTAAAATCCGGCATAGCATAAGATTAAGAAAGTGAAAACACTTATTTCCATTGAGGTGTCATGAGGGTATGTTTCATTAACTAGCTGTTATTGGGAAATAATGTTCACTTCACGCCCGATACTGATAATGTTTTGTCTGCGCGCGGAAGAACTCCGTTATTATAAAACACCGGCCAAGCGAAATATACGAAAATAAAATCACCGGAAACGTCGCGTAAGTCGGCGGTAATATACGCCCACACCGCAATTTAATCATAATGCATCAAATCTCGACAAACCGTTATGATGAAATTGCGCGCCACGACCAGAGGCCATTATGTAGTCGTGATACCAACACCAAGTGATGACTCATCGGGGGAATTTTGCGCGTGTCAGCAAAACCAACCAGACAGCAATCTTAAGGTCGTTTGCGAAAAAAGGCAATTTTTTTTTAAATGATAGAATACAACGAATGAATGGCAATATTTATTTTCTTCGGCCCCGAATTCAGCACACGACCGCGTATATCTGCTACGGATCACGGCTTTGTCATGCCCAAGGCTAAACAGATAGACGGTCGAATCCGTCTCGTAATTGCTTCTGGCAGGTATTACGTCTGCACTATTGCCTGATCTCTCGAATTCAGATTTGTTTACCTGTGGGCTATTACGTCGAAATGGGCAAGCACCGTCCCAAAAACCTAAATTTGGCGCGGGAGACATATACACCAGAGGGCCAACTCACTAGGGAACTAGCTCACAACCGCAGCTACTAATGGGATTCGAACCCCGACCCGATGGTTCACAGCATGGTACTCTCCCCTGTAAACTGGGCCATCGTGGTGCCCCAGTACAACCACTGAAGCGCGTAATTCGTTCAAATTACCTCATCCCGACCAACATTCTTCGGCGTGTCGTCTGCCGGCAGGATGTCCTTTCCACTCTGTAATCTCTTCGCCTGGATTCGCCACTTCAGCTCTCGTTTGACCCCGACAGGGACGTCGTCCTTGCCGAAGCAGTTCACGTCGAGGTCAGACATATCCTCCATATCCAGCGACATCGTTTCCGACGAACCGAATGAGAGCTGCGACGAGGTGGACAGCTCCTTGATCTCGTAGCCCGCCTCCACGAACATAGCCATATCCTTGGGATCACTCAGATCCAGAACGGTAATGGCGCCCTCATCTTGACTGGAGACGGTCACCTCTTCGACGGTGCTAGGGACGTTTAACTCGCCAGTTGGTACACGGTCACGATTGGTCACGTTCATGTTTCTGACGTTGTACACCATCTTGAAAGGTGGGGGAGTTGAATAAAAAAAGGACAACGAGAAAATGAGTGAACATGATGCTGGTGAAAATAATATAAATAATAAGAGTAAGAAATACTCAAATTAAATTAGATCAATTTAATATGAAATATGCCTTTATTGTACTTGGTTTATTATATTCAATAATATTCACACACACACACACACAAACACACTATATATATATATATATATATATATATTATCACACTAACACACACACATTATATATATATATATATAATATTATATTTATGGCATACACAAACATACTGCTATTGAAAACTTTAAACATGTTATCACATCACGAGTAACAACAGATTGCAGTTTAGTGTCATTAGTGTGTGTGTGTAGAAATTAAAATCGATAATCAAAACGAACGATCCCAAACATGAGTCAAGCTGTTATGCCGAGACAAAGTTTAGCAGACGACAAAATGTGACATAAGGAGACTCAGTTAGTTATTTACTAACTAAGTCTCCGTGTGTCAATCCGAAATCGTTCCTCCCCCCAATTGCCTCAGGTGTTTCCAATCAACTTACCTTACGACTGTCAGATCAGTTTCTATTAACCAGCAACAGGCTTTCTACGACGAGAGGCAAATGCGAGTTCCCCGAAGCTCAGGTCTACCGCAGGATGAAGGTTTTGAGACGACAACAGACCGCAATGATGACGACAATAACGAGCGCTTGCCACCGGCTGGCTCAATGTTTCGTAGTGACGGGTCAACTCGACCAATATTAGCCTATATAGGTCAGATGTTAGTCTCAGCCAATCAACACCCGGCGATGTGACCTAACCGTACCAGACCGAGGCTATGGTTATGAACGGGGATGAGTCATCGGCATGTGACCGTGTGTTGCGGCCACGTGTGTGTGTTTACGTAGGAGACGGCCGACGACGACGACTGACGGCTACAGGTATTATTATCATGGTGAGGCCAGAGAGCTAAGTCACAGCGGCGAGAGCGCGTAACCCGGTAGTAAATACCTTATAGGGGCCAGTGATTTCTTGCATGTGAACCGGAGCCGGAAATAGTTTATTCACAGTGTGCGTCTTATGAGACCGACAACAGACTGTTATTACAGATGTTTTACAACCGGGGCGGATCTAGGGTTATTTTCAGCGTGTGCCTGTATGTGTGTGTGGGTTGTGGTTAGGTCATGTTGTTAAAAAAAGGACCCATTTATGTTACATTACATTACGTGTAATCACCAAACAACCCGCAAACCAGGAGGGGGGTGTCGTCAAGCCGATAAGATAACACGCGAATCTGTTCCTGTAATGTGTACATTTACTCCGTATTTTAACCCGTTTTATTAAATTAAAAATCCATAATATTTACACTCATATCTGACCGCAGTCAATGCCGTATCGGTTTGGCCTGTTGGGTTATTCGCAGTCAATGGCGTACGATGATGATGATGATGATGATGATGATTGATGTTTTACGGCCACTTTTGCGCACACGGTAGGCTAAAAGCGCTTAGCGACCCCCAGAGGCAGTCAATGGCATAACACACGTGATAGACGAAGAAAGGTAACCGTTAAAAACAAAACGTTTATGAGCGTTCTGTAAGAAATACGAATGTAGGCATTATCGATAATGAGCGTGTCGATTAAACAGACGATCGATGTTTTACGGCCACTTTCGTCCACACGTTGGGCTAAACGAGCCGAGCGACCTCCGAAGGTAATGAAGCGAAGTCAAAGATGAAACACCCTTCAGGTATGCCCAGGTCGAGATTCGAACCCGGGTGTTATAGATCTGTGGCGAACGGCGCTATCAGCTAGGCATTGGCGGGGCCCCAACAGGGTTATCTAACCTCTTTGAATTAGGAACCAAATGGATAGTTGTTTGAAGCCGTACAATATTGCCGAACTATTTATTATCTTATTGTTATGCTATTAGATAATTATCTCCGCTACGTGGGAAATGCACGAGCAGTTCATAAATTGACGTATACTTATGACGTCCACAACAGGTCTGACACTTGTGAGGTGGCACTGGATCCCGAGGTGTACAAGAAATCTGGTTGTGATACGAGTATATACCGAGTTCCAGTTATTAATTCATATTAGCTTCTTTTATATAATAATAATAATGCATGTTTATATAGCGCCAGAACCAGGTAACCCTGTTCTGAGGTGCTGTATAGTACTATTATCAAAGACTATTTATATTTAAGCTCTCTGCTATTATCACTGTTGGGGGGGGGGGAGGTCGGGGGAAAGGGGATCCGCGATTATTTAAGTTTTAAGGCGTTCAATATATACTACCGTATTCCACCTGTACGTTATTATTTTAATTTGAAGCTATACGCAGCGTGCCTACTCCCAGCTACCCAATGGGGGATGATTCTAAAGCGTCTGCCATTAGGCAAAAGACGACAACACTTAGCGGTCCGGGATACGCCTAGCTCGGATCAGTGCCGCAGTCAAAAGTCTAACGTTGTTAAATCGGTTTCGAAAACAGTTTGCGCGATGGCTAATTCAAAAGAAGGGCATGACTCATCCACCCGAAGTCCTGCCATTCTTTCGTCTACCTGTGCCTTCTTTTGGACGCGGTTGTTTTTTTTTTGTCTTTCTTCTTCTGTGTCTTATTCTAACTGGCAAGAAACTATCATTAACCGGCTCATTGTGAAAAGATTGTACGTCCTGGTTGTTATGTAAACAAAAGCGGCATGGCGCATTGAAGTATCTGGGTCAGTGCATTATGAGTCATCGCGTATACCGCACCGGCGGAGTGGACGTCGGTTGTGATGGTGTGGTGGTAGTGGTGGGGGGGGGGAACAGTCAGTCATTCAGTACGTAAATCAAACTCGTTATGAATGAGTACTATAGAAAAGAGGGCATTTATTAACAACAACTATATCCGGTGATATGTCGCCGCCAGCACACCAGTCTTCCAACAGGTGACGCCACTTACGCATTATTACTCATCCTCGGCTTGGCTAGCTGTTCGGTCAAACTGTGTCAACAAATCGTCATTTCAACCCAACACTGCTGTGTCGGTGCGCTCGACGCTAGCTGGTCGATTCGCCCAGCACAGAAGGCAAAGCTTGTATTGTTATATTTTGTAAATAATTATTCGGAGCCGTGGCAAGTATAGAGCGGATGTCTTTCCTACGGGAACCGGGACTAGGCGTTTGGGATGTTCAAGTTATTTGGGAGATTGAAGTTTAACCACGGGATTATTTTATATTTTCGGACAATCCGCAAACTCAGCACCTCATCGGAGGGATTCAGTTCACGCGGAATTTCTGTAATAATAACGAGGTAAGGATATTTGATTATTGGTGTGGTTATACTAGATATGTTTATAACATAGGTAGTATGTATGTTTATTTAAAATAGCACGCGCGCGCGCGCACACACACGTCCAAAGATAGCGCTCATTGTCACAGTTATGTTGGAATTTAAAGAATACAGCAACTGAAAATTGTCTTAAATGTGTGGTTGGAGATATAAAAGTTGTTGAAAAAGTTAATAATAGCCAGTTAGATAACTTCATGACCCAATTTTATAATTATCAGCTGTATGAATGTGAAATTTGTGTAACATTGCTTGTGAAGTATATCACTTTTTCTTTGTGTATTTTTCCGTGTGTGCGTATGTATGTACGTGCGTGTGTGCGTACAAGTAAATGTGAATATATTAAATTCGTGTGCTAAACTCTAGTCAGGAACGGTCCATAATCTCGATAGAAATCGATATACGCTATCATACTGCCATCTGGCGACTGACCTTGTAGTGGTTTCTGTAATAGATGGCAGCACTTTAGTTTTAGTCGTTGACTGAGACCGTCATGGCGAGTTCCTAACGTGTCGTCCGCTTCCTTCACAAATCTGCCATCAGGATCGAGATACACGAGGCGATCATCTGAAGTAAATAAAAGTTAATCCAGAATTTGATATTACTCCATGTTATTTTATATACTACAACACCAGGACTGAACTGTTTATTATAGGTGCAATGCAACGGCCGAATAGAAATGCATTTGCGACTGAAGCTAAAAATCAACTCCCGAGTTTCTCATCGGCTGGTGTCTGTCAAATATTTTTGCCTTCATACAGATCGTACTGTGTTTTCCTTGATGTCAATTGAAAACTTCATGCTTTTGCAATGTGTGTTTCCCATAAGTGTCAAATCAGCGTGAATGACGAGATTCCTTTTTTTATAATATAAACCAACCCATATTCCAAATTCTAATAAACGAGCCTCTTTTTTCCAAATTGGTTTTAAATAGGTCATATTGCTTCCATAAATAAAACGATCAGTGGGTTATGAAAGCCTAAAATTGTTTATTGACGGTATTATTATTTTAAATTTGATCTAAATCCAGCTCATTCAAACAGTATTCATTTTATTTTTATACGATGTTTTTTTTCCCGTTGAACACGTGGTACTCAAATACTAAGAAGATAGCAGTGTTTACTTGGGGATATGCCCGGATAAAAAAGTTATTGCGGGCGATCTACAAACCACAGTAATGTATTCGACACTCATCAACTTATAGCCGGTTATAAATTATGCCCGGCTGTTTACTCAATTTATGAAAGTACTTAGTTAACCGTATTAAATTGAGGAATTTTGTCTAATGCGTAGCTTTAATAATAATAATAATAATAACCTATCAAACACGGGGTCAATTCAATTCCGGAATTGGAATTGATAAATTTTGAATTTGAAGTTTCCTACAAAAAATGAAATCCAAAAATTAATACACCATTTTTACAATGTTAACACTTACATGTAGTGTTACCAATATACTGGAACCATAATGATCCAGAGCTTTGGTTCCTTATATATATATATATATATATATATATATATTCAAATATGCACACTGACTGTGGCACCACACATGTGCATTTAACCAATTAAAATGGTCTGGATACATTGGGCTCCACCCACAACACGGTGACACCACCACATGGCATGCCTGTATTTTATATATATAGAGATATTGCTATTTAGGAATTTACCACCTTCAATGTTTAGAACAGGCAAAATTAAATTAAATCCACAAATTAATTTACCATTTAATTTTTTAATTCAGAAATATTTCTTCCATGACAATCCTACTTGGAATATAAACTACTCGGAGTATGTATTCCAAGTAGGTACTCGGAATATCTACTCATGGTAAATAATATTAGGCAAAAAAAGAGTCAGAAAAAAACGAATTGTAATTGTAATTGAAAAAATTTGGAATTGGAATTGACCAAATGGAATTGAGTGGAATTAGAATTCACAAAATGGAATCGACCCCATGTCTGGTCCCTATGCATGTCTCTCACAAAGCGAGGCCTTTTTAAATAATCTGGTGTTCTCGATTGTAAATTTGTCTGATGACGCAATTAAGCGTTTCAATTAAATTTTCCAATACCAGCTAATCTATGCCTCAAGATTGATGAATTTATGTGTTCATTAACTCTAGTTTTAGGCCATATAGGTTCGATATGTTTATATTGGTATGTAGCACTTGTAAGGCGAAAACAAAACTAACTCCTATTTGCTGGTGGAAGGAGCCGAATGAAACCGTTATAAGCATTACCATAGCTCACCTCTTTACAGAAATGTGGGGGCATCGTGCACACGCACACACACACACACATACACCCTCCTTAGCGCAACACAGCTACTGAAGCAAACACATGTATATAAAAGATATACCGGAGGTGGGAGGACAGGAACATCAGAACTACAAATGTCGCCAACTTCAAAATTAAGCCATTTGGGAAAACAGCTATCTCATGCTCACGAGAAAATAATAAAATTCGAATATTGGTCGATAATATCTTAGAGCTTATATGTTCATTCTGGCCGCATTTTGTCTCGAGTAGATTGAAGAATGATTGTTTATCACTCTCTGTCATGGCCTAATATCATTGCAGGTCACAAGGTAAATGGGGGATTAAACACATTCCATAAAATTCCACTAATTAGAGTGTGTACTCTTTCTCGTTAACAACTATCCTATAAATGTTCTATTTTATTTAATCATTAAAAATTATACGACGCTTTTCTCTACGTGGTGCTTCCCTCTAGTGACCAAACGTTGCAAAATAACTTTGTAGTCGCTAGAGGGCATTACTATATTATCACCTACCCGAAGAATACGCTTCCCGGTAGAAAACAATTTTAATAAATGTCCTCTACTTGGTGCTGCCCTCTAGTGGGCAAACATGGCAAAATAACCTTATAGTCGTTAGAGGGCAGCACTATATTATTACCTCGCCGCAAATTACGCTTCTTTGAACATGAAAAAAACGCTCGCAATCATACGCTCTGTTTAAGCTGTGTCAGGATACTATATTCTTCCCATTAGGTATTGGCATAGATCTAATTTTGTAAAATTTGTTTGTCTAAGACCCACTGAAGACGTAAAACACTTTGGCAGGGTATATTCGACTCCAACTTTCCGTACTGCTCCCCTGCGAGTGGTGGGGGAGGCGTGATTTCTCAACCACTCCAACGTAGGCCTGTGCTGAATAAGCGACGGCCTGGGGATTCTTCCCGAAACACAAACCAAACCAAGCAGTTGCAGTTTAGTAGCAGCAAAGAACCTATATGTAGTAGTAGTAAATTTAGCTTGTGCTCATTTTCAGTGACACAATAATTTGAGAAAAGCCCATTACTCGAAGCTGGTTTAAGAAAATACAGCTACAGCATTGTGTTTCCCTTCTTATAATACCCGTTTCCTCCTCCCACGCGAATCTCATAAGCAGTATAGACAACAGCTTTCTCTCTCTCTCTCTCTCTCTCTGTATTCGACTATGTAATGTATTCTTTCTGGAAATAATTAGCTCTATTATAATAAGGGTCTACCCGTAATTATCTTAAAAAACCGTACGCAGATTAAGAGAGCTTGACGCGAACTTAGGCCCTTTAATAGCTCGCTCACGTAGCCTCACACTTCGGGACAGGTTGACCTTGAAAACGACTACTTGCGCCATCTTTCGAATACTATTAGTGAGTCCTTTTTTATAGTAAAATATATATTTTGAAATAAATAATGTTAAATTTCAACATTGAAATGTGTACACATTCAATGGTGTGTGTGTGTGTGTGTGTGTGTTCAGGTCTCATCACTTTCATTTTGACAGCATTCTTATGTTGGGGGGGCGCACTTTACGCCACTAGTAAATGATCACGGCCAATGAAAATAGTTTAATAGCCGATTCGGTATGAACGGGTTTATGACCATTTAGCCTACCATGTGCACAAAAATGTGGCCGCAAAACAGCATTCATCATCATCATCAATCATCATCACCACTCTGATATCATAATGATGGAAGTGTTTGATATAGTGTGAGCTGCCGTTAGCGAGGATATTTTAAAGTAGTCGATATGAAGAATTAGCTTAAGTGTTGTCAAAACATTGAGGCTTTCACTGGATTCGTGTTGTATTCGTACGACAACAGAACCCCCCACCCCACCCCCACCCTAAAAATATTGCGATATTATGAAGTCTGTGGCTTGAGTCCATCAAGTGATAAGATTTTGATAAAGACATCTTAATGCAATAAAAAATATGTTTAATAATTTGTTATATTCCAGTAGTAGTAGTAGTATAGTTCATTTGAGTTGTTTAGCCGAAATGGTGGTCACCGCCACAAACATATGACCTGACCCTGTTTAACACAAGACACCCTACCCTCTTTTCTTTTATTAAATTTTTTTATGCATCTAATTTTTTTTTTAAGTTAAGGATTCTATGATAGAAATACGTGAAAAGTACTATGTTTGGCATTAGTTATATTTAAATACTATGTAATACTATGATCTCGGTTGAGATACAAGTTCATCAAGTGCAACGATCAGATCTCTACAAAAATTTATTTTATTTATCCGGTTTACTGAAATATTGTCATAAAACGTACTTTAAACGGAGTAATGTATTTTCGAATATAAAACAGAAAACAAAAAGGTGTTCGACCATGCAGTGTAGTGCTCTACACGAAAGACAGGTTAAAGTTCGGATTCAGAATATATATTTACCTTAGGTATGTTTAACTTTTCCTTCAGCCTTTTCCGGGCAAACTGTCAGCGGCATCTTTCACCCGTCGCGTAACCGGTGGCTAGCTTTGATTTGAACCCATGGTCACCATTCGTCCGACTGCGGGCGGGAACCACCCAGCCGCAGCTGTGCAGCGAAGGGCATAGAACGAAATAGCTGACAGCCGTGTGTTCTTGTTTCGGTTTTATTCCACGGAACAGATGACGGTTTTGGTATAAGCATTCACGGTAAATAACATCCGGAATCTTACCGTTATGACCTCATAAATCAGGGGGTGGTCACGGTTTTATGGGGCGCTTACGTTTAACCATCTGCTAGGGGCACGACGCGGCGGATTTTCTGATCCAGTCGGCAGCGCGCGCGTTGCCTGGAGCTGTAGATTGTTTCATCCTTCAGTACGGAGTTTCGACCCGATTCTCCCATTTTTCTGTAGGCAGCAGCTCCTGGACCATATGTTCCAATGAAGACCAGCGCCGAGATCAGCATCACGAGTTTATGGCCGCCTAACGGAGTCGTGCTACAGAAAATATATTTAGAGTGTGACACGAATGGAAATTAGGTCAGACGACTAACACCCGGCATTGAGGTGACGCCAAGGCTGGACAAAGAGTGAACACGTGACCATCATATACCTAGATCATTGGCTATGAATACATTTTGGGGTCTTTTTTTTGGGGGGGGGGGGGTGTCACGCACAATGTCACATGATTCTGGTTCATGGCGATAATTTGATAACCGACCATATGCACTATTAACGACCGAAATATAATTATTTTCATGCCTAATTTTCTCGAATTTAAATATTTGCTCATAATTTCGGCTGTACTACATGATTGATATGTAATTTTGTTTCCGTTTGAGCATTAGCACAAAATGTTGTTATGGTTTATTCAAAGCAGACGAAAATTACACATTTTCGGCGCAAAATCAACGCATTTAAGACATTCCATATATTGGTTAGGGAATTATATAGTACTTTGATAGTGTCAGTTATTCTATAACTAGATCTTTAATGAATAAATCGATGTTTGGTAAACCTTTCTAACTCAGTAGTAAGTGTGGTGAATTAGTAAATAGGAGTTCCTTGGATCGAATCCACCAATTAAGCAATTAATAATCTTTCCAGGGCGGTTGAATCGGCCACAATTGGGTACCTGGTTCGATTATGTGAATTGTCATATTTATTATAATTATTATTATTATTATTATTATTATACACCTGCTCATGGTAAGTCGAAAACATATGCTCCACGCAAAGGATTTTGTAGAAACTTATACAAAATATATATTGGCGGGAAGGGGTTGTCTCAAATTATCTAACGCTACCGCAGGGCAGATAGTATAGTCACGCCTTCACGAAATTAGATTGGATCTTATTTTATGAATCACGACCTTTACGAACTTTGACCTGGTCTACACTTTATACCGTCGGATAATGTGTTGCAAATTTTGAAGGTCAAAATGTTATAACCGACGGTACGAGACAGATACGATCATGGAATATATTTGTTGTCAATTTATAATTGTCCTCGCACCACGTGCTGTTTGTTGTTGTTTTTTGGTTGTTATGGTTGTCGTTGTTGTCTGTTGTTGTAATTTTGCCAAAATCATTGTAGCAGATTCTAAGTCGGAAATGATTCATTTGACAATGACTTTGAAATAGTTAAGTCCAGGTTGAAAAGAAATCCTTATTAAGGACCACTTACGTGCAGACCTCAGGTTAAAGAGACCGAGTGAAAGATGAAACATCTTAAGAAAATATCTATACCGGTCTGAAGGTCTGTATCCAAATGCTTAGGCCTTGCAGACCTCTGTACCTCGAAACCAGCTCTTACATTGACATACGTTGTTTATTTTAATATTTTTACAGCGGGTTCTGGAAGACGACCCTAGGGTCAAACATCTCCTGCAGCATACTTAAGGATGTAACCATTATTTAATTCAGTTGTATGTGTTGTGGTATGCTGGAATAAATGCTTTGACTTCTGCAACGAACTTTATTCCACTTTTCCTATAATTTATGTCAAAGATGAGTTTAAATTTCGGGTGTTTCCTGATTATTATCGACATCGCACATAACACGGGGGATTATTTAATGTAAATATATTTATTGCCAAGATGAAGAATAAACTTTACGTATTATTAACCAGACATGGGGTCAATTCAATTCCTGAATTGCTAATTAAAAAAGGGATTGGAATTGGAATTGATAAATTTGGAATTGGAATTGATAAATTTGATGTGGAATTGGAATTGACTAAATGGAATTGAGTGGAATTGGAATTGACAAAATTTAATTGGCCCCATGTCTGTTATTAACGCAATGGTTGTTTACAATCATGAGGGTATAGTGAATAAAAGGAAGTGGAAACGTTATTATCATAACGTTTACATTAATATCCCGAACCTTTAACGTTAAACAGTTCTCTCTCAGATAATATGAATTAAAATATGCGACGCTCACAACAGTCACTCAGAACTCCCCCCCCCCCCAATAACAGTAGGAAACTGTACCATATATCATAAATATAAGGAAATAATCCAAATTACTGGAGGGTCCCCTTACGCGTTCTTCGAGTCGTCGCCAACTCGTACAGCGGGAAGGAGGAAAAAACTACGTATTGTGACGTCAACGTGCACAATGATCACGTAGACGTCTCCATCCAGATCAAGTCAGATAATGGATGCTCTGGCTCAGCCAACATCGTGAACCTACCTCCCCCCCCCCCCTGCTGAACCCGTTAACTTCGTGCTATAAGATTACAAAACAAACTTCGTAAAGAATTTTACCCTATAGTTTTGCTTAGCCATTATTGTAAATGAAGCTGTTTGGTTTACAATACTGTAATATTCGTAAATATGTTTTTGTTCCGAAATTCTATGGTTGCCTGACACTTGTTTATATAATTATAGCTTGTACCCAGTGACATTTTACCTCATGAGCGTCCGATGTGTGTTTCCACTTCAAAATGGCGGCGCCCGTAAACGACTTTCGGTTGATTGGCCAACCGTTTGAAATGGATTATTTAATTTATTCATATCTGTATCAGTCTGGAAAATTTTAAATCAAGGTAGACTATTCCATTAATCACAGGGCGCTCCCAGAAGTCGCTTTACCAATTATCATTTGAATAAGTTATAATTGGTAAAGCGACTTATGGGTCAGCCCGTGCTTCTTTTCGGTTAAAGATGGCTACTTGCAAGTATTAAGCCAATATCCCGCCATATATGGCACGTAACGAAGTATTCGCAGGTGTGCTATTCCAGTAACAGGATCCTTGAGATAGTTTCTATGATATTACGATGATTGTACAGTTCATCGAATGACCCCTACTCGTTTCGTGGTATAAACCAGCAAGCCTCAGATGACATTTCGCCGTCGTAGAGTTTTCTAAGTCACCAAGTACTTAGCCCAAGGCTTGCAGTCTATAGAGTTGGTGCCTTTATTAGATTGACTAAGCGAGTGTTGGATTTAGTCCCGGCACTGAACTCACCGGAGAGATACGACCGACTAATTAGTTTACTCCGGAGACCGGCCGAAGCGTTTTATTGGCGAATGAAACATCTCACAGGCAAGGCCGACTCCGACACAACAAACTATTAACACAGTCCCAGGTACACAGACCCAGGGCCTACTTAACGGCATTATAAGCGCCCGGGCAAAGCAGTGCAGTGCACAACCACCACCCACAGCGAGTCACAACACGCATAGATTGGCATGGGGCCCCTATGCCCGCGAGGCCCCCGGGAAACTTCCCAGCGCGCCCATGCGTTAAGACGGCACTGGTACGACCGTCCGCTAGCTGGGGATTATAGGCTTAGGAACAACAACAGCTTGTTCCATAGTTTTAAGTTAGACCGGTGACTTATAGTGGTTTTTCCACGTAAGTTCACCCGATCAGGATGTAAACATTCATCAGCCATAACGCCGATATATGAGGTTTTATAAGGCATTCCATTTTAAGGCATTTATTGAAAGTAACTTATCTAATGTAATGGTTTTATAATTAAAGTGACATTTAACGAAAGGCATTTAATGATGGAAACAGTTTTGATACAGACTTCTACTACTACTTCTACTACTACTATTACTACTACTATTAGTACATTTACTGCTACATCATCGTCATATTCTACTACCACTGCTACTGCTGCTGCTACTCTGTCTACTAGTACTACTACTATTACTACAGACAACAACTATCGTCTACTTTTTTACAACTACTAGTTCTACTACAACTACTACTACAACAACAACAGCTACTACTACAACTACTTCAACTACTACTCTTACTACTACGGCTACTACTACTACAACTACTACCACATCAACTACTCCAACAACAACAACTACTACTACTATATACTACTAATTATTTTTGTAATCGGACTGAAAACTTACGTACATGAGTTATTTTTTTGGCAGACATAGACATAGAGATAGACATAGAGATAGACATAGAAATAGAGATATAGATAGACGTAGAGATAGACATAGAGATAGACATTAAAATAGGGATAGACACAGAGATAGAGATATAGATAGACATAGAGATAGACACAGAGATAGGGATAGACATAGAGATATAGATAGACATAGAGATATAGATAGACATAGAGATAGGGATAGACACAGAGATATAGATAGACACAGATATAGGGATAGACATAGAGATAGACATAGAAATAGGGATAGACACAGAAATAGAGATAGACATAGAGATAGACATAGAAATAGAGATATAGATAGACGTAGAGATAGACATAGAGATATACATTAAAATAGGGATAGACATAGAGATAGAGATATAGATAGACATAGAGATAGACATAGAAATAGGGATAGACACAGAAATAGATAGACATAGAGATAGACACAGAGATAGATATAGAGATAGACATAGAGATATAGATAGACATAGAGATAAACATAGAAATAGAGATATAGATAGACATAGAGATAGACATAGAGATAGACATAGAAATAGGGATAGACATAGAGATATAGATAGACACAGAGATAGACACAGAAATAGAGATAAACATAGATATAGACATAGAAATAGGGATATACATAGAGATATAGATAGACACAGAGATAGACACAGAAATAGAGATAAACATAGATATAGACATAGAAATAGACATAGAGATAGAGATATACATAGACACAGAGATAGAGATAGACATAGAGATAGACAAAGAGATAGAGATAGACATAGAGATAGAGATATAGATAGACATAGAGATAGACATAGAAATAGGGATAGACATAGATATAGAGATATAGATAGCCATAGAGATAGCCATAGAGATAGACATAGAGATATAGATAGACATAGAGATAAATATAGAGATAGATATATAGATAGACATAGAGATAGACATAGAGATAGACATAGAAATAGGGATAGAGATATAGATAGATATAGACACAGAGATAGGGATAGAAATAGAGATAGACATAGAGATAGACATAGAAATAGGGATATACATAGATATAGAGATATAGATAGACATAGAGATAGACATAGAGATATAGATAGACATAGAGATAGACATAGAGATATAGATAGACACAGAGATAGACATAAAGATAGAGATATAGATAGACATAGAGATAGACATAGAAATAGAACATAGAGATAGACATAGAAATAGGGATAGGCATAGATAGACATAGAAATAGACATAGAGATATAGATAGACATAGAGATAGACATAGAAATAGGGATAGACATAGAGATAGAGATAGACATAGAAATAGGGATAGATATAGAGATATAGATAGACATAGACACATAGATAGAGATAGACATAGAGATAGAGAAATAGATCGACATAGATATAGACATAGAAATAGAGATAGACATATAGATAGACATAGAAATAGGGATAGACATAGAGATATAGATAGACACAGAGATAGGGATAGACATAGAGATAGACATAGAGACAGAGATAGACATAGAGACAGCGATAGACATAGAGACAGACATAGACATAGAGATCGGCATAGACTTAAATATAGACATACACATACACATAGAATAGACATACTCTTTTATTGACCCATATAAGGCATACTAATATAGTGACTACCTTAACTAATATACAGACATTCATAGCACTTATAAATCTGTTTGATTAATATCATAATAATGACTGGTTAAATATTGGGTAAACAAATTAATTGAATTTGTGACAAAAGATTTCCTACCCGTTTGTGTTTTACACGGTAAGGCTCTTAATTAGCCTTGTTGCTGATCCCATATTAGAGAAATACTTATGAAGTGGATCAGTTTCCATGGAAACAACGCGCTTCACTTTCTTGGGGACATATTTCACAAACAGATCACCAATACTCGATATGTCTTTTTTAGGGATCGTTGTTTATCATAGGATGTTCATGGGTGATACCACAACGTCTAAAATCAAATATAATTGCCTTTGGTTTTAGCAACATTCGACAACCAATTAAGTGATTGACACCATTGAGAAACTTCGTCAATCTGTGTTTTATAGTAGGCTTCATTACTATTTGTAATCAGTCCGACAATTTTATCGGTACACGATGGTCAAATCGAGAACGTAGAGCATTGGTATATATTATGAAAAGTACAGCAGATGGCACACAACCTTAAAGGTCACCTGTATTGGACTTCAATTACCTTTTAAATCACTTACGGGGTATTTACAGACATATTATTTGGGGTATTATTATATTACATATTATTTGTACAGCCCCCTTGAATGGCTCCTGCTGGTAAGGGCGGTTTATTAAATGTACGATATTATTATTATGGATGATAAGAATATCAGATAGTGAGTGTGTCGGTAATAAGCAAACGTTGTTTCCTGTTAATGACGATACCTAGTATGAATTTACATAGTATTGATGAGACATTCAATTCAAATTCAAATCAAATTGTTTTAAAATGGTGAACGTGGTATCAGGCTGTAAGGTGTTAAAAGCCGAGCTGAACTCGGTAAACGATAACCAGACGTAAGCATTGTCGAGGTGTTCGACAATACTTTTCTTCAATAACAATGTCTCATCCTCAGTGTATCTCTTTTTCTTGTAAGAAAATTGACATGGGTCGAGATGCTCGTCAGTTTCTGGTTAACACTTAAATGGGACAGATGCGAGGTCAAGTGGCCTGTAATCGTTATTTTGTTTGCCTCTGGTATCTTTGGAACTGGGATTATAACAGCTGATTTCCACAAATCAAGTGTACTTAAATCGATGCATTGTTGGATGATGATGATGATGATGATGATGATGATTGGTGTTTTACGGCCACGTTTATGCACGTGATAGGCTAAATGGGCGGAACGACCTCCATAGGTAATGAAGCGAAGTGAAAGATGAAACACCATTCAGATATGCCTACGCCGAGATTCGAACTCAGATGGTAGTGGTGATATGTGATCCAGTTAGACCACGGAGGCGCCCTCGGTGAATTGTTGGAATAAATGTTGCTATATACATGCACGCCTTGACCATAAACGTTGTGACACGATTTCTATAATAACATCGAGAAATGTATGATCGAGCCCAGAAACTTTCCTGGAGTTCAATTTCTGAAAAACAAGACGCACTTCGTTTTCCGGGATGGTTATATCGTAATTATTGTCGTTCACGGGAGATTTAAGTTCATGAATAAGATCGGAATATTCGTCCCTGAACCTTGCGAAAAATTTGTTCAGATTTGTACATAGTTCTTCGGTCTCGATAGGTATTATGTCCGTACAGGAGTTTGGTTTTTTTTTCTTTGTGTCCAATTATTGTTTGGAGACCTTGCCATGTTTGTCGTGATACCTGTATAAGAAGAAACCCCAGTGAAGTGTTTATCTCTGATTGCTAGATTGCTTTAGGGCGAATGCTGTTCTGTACCGATGCAGAAAGGTTTGTTGGCTTTGGCGAGAATCCCCAGGCTGTCGCTTATTCAGCACAGCCTCTATGTTGGAGTGGTCGAGAAACCTCCTTCCCCACCACTCAGAGGGGAGCGGTACGGAAAGATGGAGCCGAAATACCCGAGGGTGGTCACTGCCATGCTGTGTTTTACGTCCTCAGGGGGGTTTTAACGTCCCCCTTTATTTTAAATTATTCAGTGGAGACTGCAGCGCCATTTAACGTGGTCAGCCACCCACGATGTTGTGAGCCGAGAAATTCATCTCTGGAAAAGTTTCGACCTCTTGCGGGGTTCGAACCTGTGACCGTTGGCACCAAGTGCCGGGTGCTTAGCCGCGAGGCAACCGGAGCCCATTGGGAAAAAGAGGTGTGTTTTGTGCTTTATATATATATATATGTGTGTGTGTGTGTGCTAAAGGGTGTTTCAGTTCGTGCGAGAGCCTCATATTTACACACTACGATAGATCTATACTATATTATACGTAAATCAACGAGATCACGCCCGGACTTAGAAACCTTAAATAATCCACAAAGTTACCCAATAGTCTACCCATATAAGGCGTTGGTTTGCTTGGACACATCCAGAGCTATAACGTGTGCGCCCTTTTCAACGGATCCGCTCCCGATTTGCGGAGATATTCAATGATCAAATTGGTGGTTTGCTGCTCAGTTTTACGAGCAGCGAGCTCGATGTAGGTCGCGTTGTATACAGATGTGTTTATGTAGGCCATTCGTGACGTGTGACATAGGTCATGAACTGAAGAACTGTGGAGTCATGTGACACAATCAAATGCTTGTTTACGTCAGCTGGAAGCGTTTGTTTTTTTATAAATCGTGAACCATGGCTTCCATTTTTTCGCATGTATATATGTGTGTATATGTGGGTGTGGAGACATCTATATCTGATATTAGATCCTGGCCATTATAATTATAGGCTTAGTACTTATACTGCAGTTTGTTTTAAATGTATTAGAACATCACCCCACCAAGATTTTTCAAGTGCCTGGTATTTAATTAACACTTCTAGAATAGTAATTAGTTAAGGGCACTTGGAATAAATATATAGATATCTGAGTTTACCCGGTTCAAGTTCAATATTCAGGTAATATGTGTGTTGATAATTGAGATTTATACCTGAAAATTGCAGGTAATATACATATTACCTGATTTTACAGATTATAGCTGTAACATATATAATGGCGGAAAATGGAAGTTATATTACGTGGCTTGGCTACTCAAATGAGGGAGAGGCATATGGTCTGTAATGTACTGGTTCACCATGAGGACCAATTCTAAACAAATTTAGAATTTACAATAAATTCTGGCTGTATGAAAAATCCCTACTATAGTACTACGGCCGGGATTCAAACCTCCGCCCTCCCACACCATACATAAGAAGGTCCCACGCTCTAACCCATGAGCCAATAGGGCCGTTATATATATATATCTTTTTATTGTCCGCCAGTGAATTGTTGTGGTTTATGTATGTTCCTTGACTAGCAGTGGGGAATAAAACTAGATATGTCCGCAAGGGAATTGGTTATGGCTCTTACCAGTATAGGTACAGATCAGGGAGCCAAGTACAAGCCTATGAGTACTAGTCTATGAGAGCCATGTAAACCTTGGAACAGTGGTCTACGTCTTGGATTATAAGCAGATAAATTTTAATAAAAATCACGATCTTGTGTAATATAGAAATTATTAATGGCCTGAAAGACAACAGCCATTATAATAATATTATCTTTATTGTTACACTTAAGAGAATCTTATCTGTAATTAAAGGAACCCCCCCACCCCTATAACTTGGGAATAAATGACATACTAAAACTCATCTCTCTATTACCAGTACCATTCCCTAATTCACCCAGTAGGAGGGCTGTTGTTGGAAAATATTATGCAGACGTGGTCTCAGTGCTTACTAAGGTGCACTCAACATGTAAAATCAATTCAGTAATGTCATAATTTTGTTCAATAACAATGTTGCATCCTCAGTGGATCTCTTTTTCCCATAAGAAAGTTGACATGGGTCGAGATGTTCGTCAATTTCTGGTAAAAGACATTTCAGAACAATCCTTTCCAAATACTTAAATGGGACAGGTGTGGGCGCAATTGGCCTATAATATGATCAAATTCTTTGTAACTGGTAATATGACAGCTGATTTACGATTTGGTTTGTTAAAGCAACATACACAACTAGTTTAAAACGGATTATATTTTCATATTTTATTACAAATTAAAAGTGAAATAAAAACATAAAGTCATCCATAAATATATGTATACCTATATTTATATATTAATTAGCATATCTGATATATGGCAACATGTGTTAGCATTTACACATTCCTAGTGATGTTCTTGTGCTATGTACAACTACCTTGACTAGCTAAGGAAACCAGGTCTCATTAGACGACAAGTTGACTGTCTCAATTTGTTCATAAACATACAACAATAATTATTGTCATTATTGGAGACTACAATTAGAGAACTGAATATTCATTGAGCATCAAGACTCCGTTAAAACATTACTGGTTTACAGCAAAATATAAATGCACCGAATCGAAACGGCCGACTTTACAACACATAACAAAACATTTATTTCTGTCAAAGACCAGCAACACTAAACGTCTCTCTATAATACTAGACAAAATACTCCGTACACAAAATATCTAGTAGTAATTCCATAACCTTGCATAAACTGTATCACATAGCAGTGTCTATGAGGTGAAAGGTGCGTCACAGGACAAGGTTATCAGGCCATCGAAAGGTTTGTGGAAGGCTGCTTAAAACGCACAAGTGTAAAGGATATGTGAAATATGTTGTCGCACAGGAACTTGTATAACGTAAATGGCGTTCCACCCAAAACCGACACGTGCACGCCCCAACAAATATTTAAGTCATGCTTACACGCAAATTATTACGAATAAAAAAGCATCGCAATGATGACATATTTTTTAATATTAGAAGTAGAAAAGTTGCACACAGCTGGCAATATATTACAGAAACACACAGGTTGCAGTTGTAAATAAGTGCACATAAAATAAGCTATGGAAGCACATGATATGAACAATTCCTGATGGTTGTTATATTTCGTTCTGGAGCCGCCCCATATTCTCTAACTTACAGGAAAACAAAACCAAAGCTAGTGATTCTACAATAACAAGCACACACATCAATTGGTACATGTGTGTCCTACCATCTAGTTGCAACTATATAACAACAATTGCATATTGCACAGGTGAAATGATACAGTTAGAAAGATTCTTTAGTTTTTCTAGCTCCCCAAATGAACTGTACATTGAAAATGCACAAGATGTTTGAGAAATGGCACAAAAAAACGATGCCAAAACATTTAGAGGACAGATTATTGGACATTTTATCATTATGACTATGTTTGCTTGAAGTGAACTGCCACGTTAAATAATATTACAGCGCCATTAGAGTGGTGGGCGACGAGAGATTTTCTGAACTGCTGCTGCCGTCTGTTGAATTTCTCTGGATCTGACTAGCACAAGAAGGTGTTCCGGTGATCGGGGTTAGTCCTGTATGTCCATCGAGCATGCTGTCCAGGCCAAAATTGAACACGCTGGATGGAGTCGTTATTGAGACGCCTGTCGCATCAGTCACTGAACACAACGACTGATTCTGCGGCCTTGTGGGAATGGGTAAAGTGTTGGGACGAGTGCTGGTCGCGTTAGCGAGCGAAGAGGTGCTGGCTTGATATGTCGATGCGCTGATGCAGGAGGTGGATGAAATAGAGCTGGAGTAGGCGATGTCGGATTTCTCCGTTTTAACCACAGCCGTGGTTTGGCTCAAGGAAACGTGGGCTGAACAGACAGGTTTATGCGCTTCGAGCAAGAATTCCAATTGTTCTTTCTGCTGCTGAAGCATCTGAATTTCATTTTCCAGTTTTGACTGTTCCTCCTCCAGGCCTTCGGATTCCTGACAATGTAGAAAACAGATATATATAATCCCACGTACAGTCCAAGAAACAGTAATAAACTAGTCTAAGATAGGCCCAAATAGGAGATTTTATGTAACTACCTCAAATGAGGGAAACACAGATAGTTTGTAATTGAATTCTCTACCGTGGAGATGATTAATATGTAACTGACCTCCCTACAACTAGCACTAATAGACGGAATTTAGATATTTGTATCACAAGCTGTACTCGGCTACTTACCACAATGAGCTTGTTTGTGAGATCAACACGTCTTTGACGACACTTTGCTGCTGCTACCTTGTTCCTTTCCCTGCGGATGTTCCTTCTTTCCATTTCTTCAGCTGTCAGCTGAAATGGAAGATGACATGCACATAAGTGGACAGGAAACTATGCATCATAAGATAACCTCAAATTGACATAGATCTGTACAAGTCTCACACACACTCACATGTGTGTGGAACAAAAGTATACGTCTGTCTTACTCTAGAAACATCTATAATCAACAGATGCATATACTTACGTTTTCGTCTCTCAGTCGTCTACGTCTGTTTGTTGTCGTACCCGTGGATGATGATGATCCAGGACTATAAGGCTGGATCACAATGGCACTCGATTCGTAGCGGGAACGTTTGCCACCTGGGGGAAACCACTGCGTATCCTGCTCCAAACTGGAGTCGTCGTCGTTCGTAGATGAAGTCCGAATATTCTTGTTTTACCATTGGTGCAGCAGTACTCTGGACAGTGTTCACCACTGGAGGTATGAATCCACTCTCGCGGCTTAACTTGGAGGAGCTAGCTTCTTGTATGTCAGCAAGAGATTGTTCTAAGCTAGCCAGGGTTGTTGGCGTGAGAAGGTCTGTCGTTGAAGTAGCTGTAGAAAATATGCTGTTGACAGTCTGAAAAAAATAATAATACTAACAATTAGCCATACAAAAGCACACAATATACATACATACATTATCATATGCAGACAAAAACATACATATATTACAAACAAAGAAAGATGTTTCGGTGGCCCAGTATTATTGGCGGAATTCCTAGAAACAAACGGGTCCACACTAGGGTGACCTAGCACTGCTTACTTAATAAATGGCTTCCAACTTATTAGTCAGTGCTGATCGTGTACTGATCATGACATCTCCGATGTCACAAATTAACAATAGCGAGCTATTCGAGTATTTCAGAATACAGGAAACGAACCCGGTCATGTTTAGCACGGTCCATCGAGAAAGTTTGTTTCGTCGCCACAAAACGATCGCCACCTATCGATATATCCTGTTTAATATGCCAGCTTCGTTAAGCCAACCAGTCGCCGAAAAGGGCATTCCTTTGTGTGGTCAGAACAGACGCTCTGTCACGCAGGCAGGCAAAGCTTTGGCCGGCTCGCTCGTTTGCATTCTGAAGAGAGGCCAAGCCTAGAGTGCTAGATCTACACCGCACACACACACACACACTCAACCCGCCACACACAAAAAACCCCATCCCACCGACTCCTCTTCAGACACGAGATAGCGACATCAAAGAGTTGACAACGAAATTACCACCGCGAATTATCGGTCAAATACTAACTACGCTACGAGTTGGCCGGATCGGATCGTCCACGAACGGATAAACGTTGTGGAAACGAGCCGTGCCCGACATCGCGTCGGCATTACTAAACACTGACGGGAACTGAACTGCGTGTCAACTTACAGTCGGAGTGGAGGTTTCTCCACTGGCGAATGATGTCAGAATGTCGGCCACCGCGTACTTGTATTCGTCGCCAGCAAACGTTATCGTCGAGGTGCTGGTGCCGTTAGGTTGCAACATGTCAGTGCGTCGCCGTATAAGTCTGAGAAATTCCCGTTCGGTCGTGTGGCCTTGGCTCGAACGCCTTGAGTCAGCGCTTCCGCTTCTTCTGATAAGAGGCGCTGGTGGTGGTTATCGACCCGTTTCTACTTTGGAGCTTCGCTTACTTGCCGTCACTTCGCAATCGCTTGTTCTGACTCACCACGGGGATACCGCCGGCTTTTATACGGCCTGAGTCAGGCACGCGATAATCGCCCGAAATAGAACCTGACGTCGTGTGCTAAAAGCGGTGATTCCGCGAAAGGCCGGTGACGTACAAGGAGATTCTCGTCGGAGGCCAATCAGCGAACGGGACGACGGCTGATATCATTTCTAAAAATAGATCGATGTTTACTTGCATATTGGGTCGGGACTTGAACTTTGACGTGGTTTCCTTTTACCGGTTCAGCTGCACCGAATTTCTTCGAATCTTGAAATCAAAGCGGCCGATTCCAAGAAAGCGCCACCATGATCATAGAACGATCCACTCGGTGTCTTCTTTTAGCCGTTTCGTGAAATTATTATTGGGAAAGTTTCACAAAGTCAGAATAATATCTGTGATAACGTCTTAACTAATAATTAACATTATTCGACGGTTGTCATAAAAACGGCGGTTCCTTTGCAGGAGTTCTAGATGCGGGCGTGTATCTCTCTGTCTGCGTGTTTTAGCTGTGCATAATAAGGCACAGGCACAGAGAATCTCGAACCGTGAATTCAAACTCTGGACGTTTCTTCAGGGGACTGAATCCAGAGTGGCGACTTTTCTTGCTGAGACATGTGTAATGTCTCACCAGTCCCTAAAGGTTATCTAAACAAGTTGACTACTTTGGTGACAGGTCTTCCTAAACGGCTATAACTCAATGTAATACGTAAGAAAGTATTTTGTACCTATTTTTTGGTGGGGAAATCACACGCGCGCGCGCGCACACACACACGTAAATGTACGACAGCTCAGTACAGTGCGACTGGTAGTCGACTTCAAATTTAAGTGTTCCTCGGTTCGCCAAAAACTTTACAAAACTTGATTTAATCTTGACACACACAAAGCTCTATTGTCAGTTAAAGGTGCAGTGGCAAAAGACAATGATTTCCTACAATAACCTTTAATTACCGATCAAATCAGTTTTATCCGTGAGATTTCCTGTTTTTGATTAGCATACGCATATATTCACACGAGATGATATCCAAGATCCCATTTACACAGAGACAAAGGGAAAATAAAGGTTCGTACGAGCAGATGGAGCCATTTCGCTAACCCTAGTAGCAGCAGTAGTAGTTGTTGTTGCTATGTGTAATTGTTGTTCTTTTGCAATTGTTATTTTAGAAGTAGCAACATTAGTTCCACAGACTGTACTGGTATATAAAATATGTTATGATGATTGGGGTGGTGTTAGTGAAATTAAATAATAAATAGTTCAGGACCAATCACATCTACGAAACCGAAAGAAAGTAATTGTAAAATAGGATGGAACCACACACACACACACACACACACCTGATCTGTTACGGTTCGAAAAACCCGAAGTGAAACAAGGATGTAGCCGTTTTAATGCGGAGAAATTTGCATTTTCAACGCATGGCAGATTTAAGCAAGCGCCAAAATAGCGTACTCATTAAAGCCGGTGTTGTTTCAAAACTCCTCATCGACGACACAGCCTCAAATAAAAAAAAAACAAGAAACAACTGATCGATCGCCAAATTGGAGGAGAAAACAGAACCAGTTGGCTGATTGGAGAGGCGCGGAAGAACCAATCAAGCTCGGGCAGTTTCTGTTTTTGCTCGCAACAGGATTCGACCAAGGCGACGTGTGTAAAAGGAATATCACGTACGTATTTGTCTAAAATAGTGGAATGAAAGGAAAGATACCAAAACAAATTCCTGTTTTAACGTCTGACGAAGTACTCGATACCAGAGTTGTGTTTTCAGTGATAAAAATTAACCTTTAAAAAAGTGTTTTAACAACGTCGGGTGTTTTCCATTTGTCGACTCCAGGCTAATGTTAGGTCCCTTGCTCGTCAGTGTACAATTCTTCCTCGTCTGAAATTTGCAGTACTGTGACGTGTCATCGTTGGAGCTTGATTTTTCCATTTCCACAGAAAATGTGAGAATATATATATATATATATATATATATAAGGTGTGGAAGACCAAAAAGGGTACATTTCTATAACAACCGAGATATTTCCAAATTCTAGGCAGATCATCGCATTTAGCATCCTGCAAATCCGTGCTCAGTTATCCCCCCACCCCCAAACAAACACACCCATCTTCATTCATTACTACTGACGTAATCGTGTGACGCGCCTCTTTTAGCGGTGATGTCATCGAAACGTCAAATAATACACTGCGCAGTAAACGTCGCAGTTCGGCGTCGGCCTGAATTGTTGCCACCACCTTCGTTCCCTCACGCGGGATGGGAAAGGAAAAAGCTCACAACCTCGCCGTTCCCTACGGGGACTTGGCTGGCTGGCTGGCTGGCTGGCTTACAGCCTGACGCACAGTTCCCTTGGTGATAAGCCCTCAATCAGCCCAACTATACTGGGTATTTTAATGACACGAAGAAAACATGCTCCGTGTCACGATCCGTACAGTTTCCATCTCAAATGGGGGCGCCTCTGTGGTCTAACTGGTAGCGCATCGGCTTACAGATCGCTACCACCCGAGTTCGAACCTCGCGGCGTGGGCAAATCCGAAGGGTGTTTCATCTTTGAATTCACTTCATTACCTTTCGAGGTCGCTCGGCCCATCTAGCCTACCCCGTGGGGAAAATGTGGCCGTAAAACATCAATCAGCATCACTTCCGTCTCAAAGTAACAACGAGTTCCGTTACTGACGTAATCGAATTATATTTATAAGTTCACCCCTTTAGTCACGGTTCATTGGGTGCAGTGATGCTCTACGTGCTGTTAAATGATGATAATGATGATGATAACTAAATATTATCATCATTTGTGTTTATTTTCTCTTTATATTATCTGTTGACCAACAATTATATAGGAATCGTGTGTTGTGTGTGTTTGTGTGTGTTTTTTTTTATTAGTTTGTTTTATGTTACATATAATAAACGCGTGGGCTCAGGTTTTCGTGATGTTTATAATTCTTACAGAATTATGACCAAACGACTACTACCTAAATAGAAAACAAATTGTATATATTAGTACATATATAACGCAGCTATAACTGGAAATAAAGCATATATATCAGTACATATAATATCTACTAGCACGACTAGTTTCGGTTATAAGAAACCTTTATCAAGTGCATGTGTGTGTGTATGTATGTCTGTCTGTCTGTCTGTCTGTCTGTCTGTCTGTCATATATATATATATATATATATATATATATATATGTGTGTGTGTGTGTGTGTATGAAGTCACTTATCATAGTAGCACCACGATTGTACTCATGTAATAATTAATTAATTGTCAGTACGATATACCGTAAATGATTAATTAAATGTGGTCACGGTGTTACAGGTTGACGTATAGTAGTCGTGAACTATGGCAGATAAACTGTCGGTGAATAAGCCGATATTTTGCGGGCATCAGGTCACGATCATCTGTCTGGTGTGACCATTACCGGATAAACGTCGATAATATATAACATTTGGCAAACCGGATTTACTGATCGTTCTTCACGGATTGTACACTTTAAACAAATTAATTTATAGTTATTTAGACGTTTGTAGTCCTGAGATAGTTCTGCAGTCGTGAGGATTTTAAACTTTTCCAAAATACAGATTTTCTATTACGGGGTAAAAATTTGTTTATGTTAAGACTTGGCGCGTTTTTATTTTCAGTGACGGATGTTAATATCATCATTATACGAACGAAATCAATTACTTCTAATTGTGTCAAATTGGAGTGTTTCTACATTACGGGCCTTTGAAACAAATTAGCATATGCAAAGTGGGAGTAGGCGTATGATTGGCTTTAGAGATATGACGTCATATAGCAGGCATGCCCTCGCGTGTTGTCATCGTCGTCGATGCTGACGTCACTCTCCTAAAGTAGACCAGTGACTCGGTGTTTGTGCGTGTCTCCCTCTCTCTCTCTCTCTCTCGGTGTGTGTGTGTGTGTGTGTCGCTCTCTCCCCCCCTCTCTCTCTCTCTCTGTGTGGGGGGGAGGGGTGCGCCTGCGTGGTCTAGCGGTACTGTGTTGGACCACAGATCACTACCACCTGAGTTCGAATCCCGGCGTGGGCATTTCTGAAAGTTGTTTCATATCTGTCTGCGTGTGTAGTTTATTATATATATATATATATATTATGTCTTGCTGTGTGTTATTTGTTTTCACACTACTGACAGTCTGTAAACTTAAATTTTTTTTTGTTCCACATAGAGCTGGTTCTCTAGTATTCCTCCAGCAGCCGCTGGAGTGTATCAAGTGTATGTAGTGTGACAAGAGACTGCTTTTTCTTGCCTCATCCGAAAATATAAATTTATAATGGGTTTAAGATGCACCATAATTTAACGCTCTTGTTCACTTGGGGGCTTTACTAAGTCTACATTATTATTATTATTATTATAACATGGATTTTTAATACAGAGACAGACAGACAAACAGACATAAACAGACATACAGACAAACAAACAGATATATAGACAGACAGAGGGACAGACAAACCGACACACACACACACACACACACACACACGCACACGCACACACACACGCACCTAGTTCATTTCGTTTCCACTCTACTTCCTTGAATTAAGTACGCAACGATAAAGCATTTAATATTACCCACATGACAATGACAGACAACCTCAGAGAATGTGTAACATTAAACTTCTAACATTAGGCAACTGACTCAAAAAAGAAATAACCCACCATCGGTATCGATCGGTGAATCCTTCAATAATTCTTTAAAAATCTAGAGGTGATTTTTGAGGGGAAAATGGTACCAATGGGAACGAAGACGTCACACATTATGGCCATTCACCGTCTAAAAACACAAAATCCAGCTGGTACCGTTGGGCCATATACGTCTACGGTATGTTTCACACGATATACCATCCACGCTCATTATACGGCATCATATCTGGTAATGACACAATGGCCTACTGCGAATTTAGAACGTCGTAGTTCGTAGCTTGTAAGTTACTCGAAACCACGATCTTATCAGCTAGGGCAATTGCTCTCTCTCTCTCTCTCTCTCTCTCTCTCTCTCTTTCTCTCTCTCTGCGTTAGTTTCCAGGTAGGCGACGTTCCTTTTCAAGATTTTACTATTAACTAATTAAAAAACAGTACGCCTCAATAGTTGTATCGTATTAACTGGTTTCCAGTAACAGAGCGGCTTCGGAAATTCGGCTCATCCAGTTAGATAGTATTGTACCTGGCTGTGTATTTGTCACATGTGGTGATTGTGTATTTTTCGGGTAGCAGGCCCCACTTTGTGGAAAACGTTACCTGCCGAGATTAAAAGTGTGTCGTCAGCGGAATTGTTATTTTTTTCTCTTCATTTCTATAAACTTACTCCTTTAAGATCATATAATAATATTAATGGCCGAAATGGCAGTTTTTAACGTGGCTGGCAACCTGAAATGAGGGAGACGCATATGGTCTGTAATGTACAGCTTCTCCACTGAGACTAATTCTAAATAAATTTAGAAGTTAGAATAAATGACATGTTCGATGGAGAAAACCTTGCCAGTTGCCTGGCTGGATGAAGAACTCCTCCTATTATAGTGTCACGGCCGAGACGCGAAGCTGCAACCTGCCGTACAGAATGACCATAGCCATAGGTAAATAGTCCCGCCCTCTATCTATATGGCCAAAGAGACGATATATATATATATATATATATATATATATATATATATATATATGTGTGTGTGTGTTTGTGTGTGTTTTTTTTGTGTGTGTGTGTGTGTGTGCGCGCGCGCGCTGTGTGTGTGTGTTAGAGTTAATCTGTATAATCAGTTAATATGTATAATACCTGCAATATTTTCCGGTAATCTATATTAAACCTCAGACGTGTTACCTGAAAATTTCAGATTTATACAGATTAACTATAACACACAGAGCCCGGACCTGGAAGTATGCGTCGCTGTGGCTTGTTATTAGTTTTTTAACAAAATAACCCCCCCCCCAAAAAAAAAACATTCGTTCGGACAAAATCTTTATTACGTGATGCCAAGTTTGTAAAGTGTATATCCAGCCAGAGTTGTGTCCGGGAAATTACCATATACAGTATATCAATAAAACGCTGAAATATGTATGTTTAGTATAGTCTAGTATTATAAGTCGGTTACAATACACTCCTTTTGCCGATTTGCCTTCTTCCGGATCTAGTTTTAGGACGTGTTTTTGTTACATTGTATCCAGGTCGATAAATCTAACAGTTTAGTAATTAATGTTAATTTATGGCTAAAGGGAAGAACTGTTAAACAGGAAGATTTTTAGATATTATCAAAATTATTATAGTTTATTATTATTATTATTATTATTATTGTTATTACTATTATTATTATTATTATTACTATGTCGACGGGTTTGTCTCGTAAATATGGATAATTGGGGGCGGGTGGGGTGGGGGGGGGTGTCGTGCGAATAAGAAACGAAGAATGTGATTATACAGCATTATACATGGACGCACACACGTACTTACGCAGGCGCGCACATAGATACATACAAATTCAAAATATAGATGTAGGCGATTGTCTTTTTCGAGTATTGTTGCATGACGACTTAATAAACTAACCAAGACACAATATGGAAATTAATATTCGCCACACTCTCCTCTCTCTCTCTCTCTCTCTCTCTCTGTGTGTGTGTGTGTATGTGCGCGCGTGCGCGCGCCCGTATGTATGTGTGTGAGTGTGCACAATTATCATTAAAAAAAGATTAGCCTAGAGGCCCTAGACAATCGAAAATATCGACCACAATACCCGGACGATTCATCAGACAACCTAATTATGACCAGCCACTTACCTGATAGCACGTACAGCGTCTCTACGGCTGACTACGGCTGCTCTGTAATTAAATACGACTGACGGGAACCCGATTTTTGATGTTTGAGTTGTTTGTTTTAGTTTGTACGTGATGATTTCGCTGCTTTTCCCAACAAACAAACCACGCCACCCCCCGTATGAATTTAGTCGGTGGATATCCGTCCAATAATGTTCGCCAAACTTCGCCTTTTCAACGGCGGAATATGAGAAAAACTAAATAAAACTTATTTGTTCCATCATCCGATAGCTTGTTTGTTTTGTTTTGTTGTTCGGGGAGAATCCCCAGGCTGTCGCTTATCCGGCACAGCCTCTATATTGGAGTGATTGAGAAATCTACTCCCCACCACTCAGAGGGGAGCAGTACGGAAAGATGGAGCCGAAATACCCGAGAGTGGTCACTGCCAGAGTGCTTTACGTCTTCAGGGTTTTTTTTACGTCCCCATTTATTTTAAATTATTCAGTGGAGACGGCAGCGCCATTTAACGTGGTCAGCCACCCACGATGTTGTGAGCCGAGAAATTAATCTCTGGTAAAGGGGTTCGAACCTGTGACCGTTGGCACCAAGTGCCGGGTGCTTAACTGCTAGGCCACGGGAGCTCACATCCGATAGCGAATGGGTCAGTTATATTAATGAAATACATTTAGCGGAATGTGTCAGCTTCGTGCCATTAAAAGAGGCAACCTTGGAAGTTTGACCCACAGATCAAACGTTTTGGAGCATAAATAGCAGGACTTAGATGCCATTTTCGAGTGACATCAATGGCGATTTTGTTTGGCGAAGAAAATCACATAAACGCGGCGGAAGCGTCTGAAGTAACCGAAAGCTGATGATTCGCGGAGGAATCTAAAGGTTTTGGGAAGAAAATCTGAAACACCCTTCAGATATTCCCGCGCCGAGATTCGAACTCGGGTGGTAGTGAACTGTAGGTCAACGCGCTACCGGTTAGACCACGGAGACCGCCAGGTTATCTTTACGATAAAGACATGAAATAAGAAGTAATTTAACGCCGTTACTGGGCGGGGGGGGGGATAATAATTGTAACCAAACGTATAATTTGATTCATATAACATTTTCGGAAGAGAAACTTTCGGAAACCCTACGACCTCTCACACATCAAGACCGACCACTAAAAAGGGATCCTATATGTTAACTGACCCGTACAAGGTGTGAGATATTTAGGATTAAATATATAATATTAGATTAAATTAAATTTCTGTAATGATATTTGGTATTATTGTGTACTGTATTGAATATAGTGATGACTTATTTCCTGGAGATGAACATTGCTAAGTGAACCAATGGGAAGCGAAGCGAGATGGATGACCAGATGAAACGCCCAACAGACGTCGATAACGCCGAGAATCGAGCTCGCGTCTTGGTGGTCTGCAGCGCTACGCGCTACCGACACTGTCACACGAACGAGCATGCCCTAAAAATAAACGGGGGAAGTGCCGATGGAGCAAATTTCGGGCTCGAAAATGTACCCAGTTTAGCCAGACGTGTGAAGAGTCGAGTAACCACAGGACCCCCCCTCTCTCTCTCTCTCTCGAACCATTGTTGAGGGTATATTATCGAAAGCTGATATTGAAGTCACCGAAACTTCATCAAGTACCATTCATCAGTGGTGGGTTAACAATATTCTTATTTAACATAATCAATTCGAACTTGACCTAACATTGTTTTAATTCTAATAGAATTGGCGTCATTTTACCAAGACTAACTGTAAAACGGTTTATTTAGAGTATTCACTGGTGTATAAATAATGTGTGCGTAAATATGGGATTTATGCTTTGAGTGTGTGTGTGTGTGTGTGTGTGTGTGTGTGTGTGTGTGTGTGTGTGTGTGTGTCTGATAAAATACAGCAATAAAACGGCAACAATAAAAACAACAACGACAACGGGATCGTGTATAATTCCTCTTGGAAAAAACGTTTTTAGCTAAACGTCATTTCTATAATAAACCTTTTCGTTCTATGTTAATTTTTTTCTCGACATTTATCTAGCAATGTCACGAAAAATAAAGTACCCGGGATACCATACCAGACAGTATTAACCAGATCCTCCGACCTCCCATCAGGGAATGATCCAATGGAACGACCGAACTTGCGCATGCGCGAACGAACGCCTGTATGCAAACTATAATTTGGAGGCTAATTTCTGTCGATGGCATGCATGTCTTCAAATTCAATTCAATTCAAATTGTTTATTTCAACATTCAAAATACATAATTTTAATGAAAGCAAACGCATATAGAGTGTTGAAAAGGAGGATGCTTGAAGCACTGCTTATATAATGCATCCCCCTTGACATAACATCAAAAAGACAAATTTAAAAATAAAAAGATGTGGAGTAGTCAATAGACGTAATTATATCTTTATGAAACAGCAATAAATCCATATAAGTTCATTTTGAAATTATTAATTATTGTGGCAATAGCATATTATTGTGTATACAATATCATAATTATGTTGTATTTGAACAGTAAATAAAATTACGGACATACACCTCCAGTCATATAAAGAAATGAACATATTCTTAATTATGTGCTTAAATTTTTAATTGCGACACCTGCATCTAATTGGTTCCATAATTTGACAGCCATTATACTACTTGACCTTAACTTTCTTTTCGACCATCTTATAAAATTTAACATTAAAATTTCCCTTTTCACTAGACTTAGTATCATGTGAATGTATTTCTTCTATTTTTGGCTCGATAGATTATAATCGAGGTTTAAAATTTTACAATATCCAAACAATTCAAAAACTTGTATTGTCTGTAGCTGAAATGTGAGAGCCATCGCCAAGTGTGTATATTAAATACTACTTGGTGACTAATTCAATGTCGGACGCGTACGGCAACACGTACGGCGAAAACAATGCTCTCAAATATGGCGGCAAGTGTTTGCAGGTGACAGAATCTAGATCAGCGCTGACAGTAGATCGGCTAAGTAAGCATTTTATTTGGCGCCTTCATTGATATATAATGATTTAAGAGGCAGCAATTGAACGATACGTATTAGAGTAGTCACTGTTATATTTCGCGTTTCAGTGAGTCGGTGGTTCGTTCAATCTTGACGCTCGTCACACTGGGATTCGGACCCGGGCTTTGTTTGTGTGTAGCCCGATGTTGTGATCGATGTGGTCGCTAATGCCCGCTATGCCTAGTACTGGTGAGCTGGCATTGGTGTCTGTGGTGACTGGTGAGGCATTACCACGCGTCTCAGCAAGAAAAGTCGCCACTCTGGGTTCAGTCCCCTGAAGAAACGTCCATGTAGTTTGAATTCACGGTTCGAGATTCTCCCGTGCCTTATTATACACAGCTAAAAAAAACCAACACATACACCACACACGCACACACACGCACGCACGCATGCACACACACACACACAATATACATCATGACGACGTGACGTGATTTGACATGACGTGACGTCATGTGACGTGACTTGACACGGCGAGACACGACACGACACGACACGACATGAAATTGCATAGCAAGGTATATAATAACATAGCATAGATACATTAACTCCATTCTACCTTGTTATAGATCCCTTATAACCATGGTTTCCCATAGCCGATCTTCTAGATTAATTAACATACCATTAGACATTTACACATCAGTTATCCCTTTAATCTAAATTCCCGACAAGTTATGGCCAATATTTTGTTGCAGTTCCTCGTACGCAGTAACTGGTATATGTCAATGTATGTAGTCTACATGTTCTGTCGATAATACACCACGACATTGATCAGCGAAAGCTGCCAATTGATTTCTGTATAAATTAGAACTTGCTCTGGTAATTTAGTTCACTATGTAAATACGCAGTGAGTGAGCGATTGGATGGGTGGCTAGGTGTTTGTGTTTGTGTGTGTTTGTGTGTCTCTGTGTTAATAAAGATAGTTAAAACCCTGGCACAGGAGTTATATTTTTATTCAAAAGGCAATTACGACTCACTCGTTCTATGCAACCTGATAAAGACTTGGATAGGTCGAAACCGGTCGTTGCTATTGGGTTGAGTCGTGGATTGGGTAGTTGGATGGACACTTGGTTGATTGGTTGGTTGAGTGAGTGAGTGATTGAGTGAGTGAGTGAGTGAGTGAATTTAGTTCAAAGCCTTTTATTAATATGTTTTCCATTGTAAAGCACTTTTGAACATGATATATTTTATGAAAAGGGTGCTATATAAATAAGGTATATGATATAATATGGTATATAATATACCATATACCATATTAAATAAAAAATAACAGATGAAACATCCCACAGTCATAAATGCAGGATATACATACGCACCCATGGATGCATACTGTATATTTATGACTGCTACTCGGTTTTGACAGTTTTTTAATTGTTTGTAATTAAACATGAAAATATTTTTTTTTGTATCAACTACTATGGGGTACTTCATTTGTAACCTATATATACTAAATATTACGGGCACTGTTTTTTTTGTGTTATTGGCTTTAAGCCAAAATCGTTTATAAATGTTACCATCCTGAAGGCAGCGTTTAGCTATAAATCATGTATTCGTGACATTTATCAGTGTATTCTTCAAACCGAGCCTACTGGTTCTTCTCTAAAAGCTGTACACTTCCGTAATGGCGACACCAGCCGATCACCAAGTCCCAGAAGTGAACTAGCCGGTTGTGTTTATAATCTGAGCTCTTCCTTCTTATAACAATCACGGTTATATATATATATCCACTATAAGCTGACTAAGCAGTAAGTAATAATACCGATTTGGTAATAGTACTTTATAACTTTGAACCTGCCGGCCCTCACCTCCGCATAAAGCGGAGTCACAATGACGTCATTGGGGAAGTCCAAAGCTAACCAGATCGTACTTAGTTTGTCTGTTACTTTGCCATTGACCGCGACGATATACGAAGAGTGAATAAGTTCGCTGACTGGAGTTCGTACGCATTTATAACTTGATTAGATATACAATAGAATTATCCGGTTTCTGTCCGTGTTTAGCATGTATACCATGGGCGCTTAGCCAGCCAGCCATGCAACCGTGTTTTGCACGGCCAGTTTTATTAAAATACGGCCAGTTTAATCATGCCGGCCCATGCATGTAATCCTACTTACTACAGGTATTTGTTTCTGCACTTTTTTTTTTTTTTTTTTTTTTGCACACCCAAAAACCTTCATTTCTGGCTAAGTCTCTGATGTATGCCTAAAATACATTTAACGCCGTGTCTTAATTTTACTAAAAAGGAGATATTTTAGCTCATGTTCTGAGATAGAGATACGTCTATTTATAAAATCGCTACTGTCTTTATGCTCGCTTAATTTAATCATATTCACTTTAAACATAATAACAATAATCGTGTTTTAACATCCGAATGCTATCCGGTGTATCGTATTAAGCACATTTGTATCATACTATAAACAAACAAACAAACGTATACATTATTGTTTATAAAACGAAGTGAAACTAAGATTTAATTAGCACTAGTTATCTCATTGTGAAAATGGAGTTGTGCTCAAGATCGAGCTGAAGAAAACCCGAATGCAGTTAATTATCTTAATGATGATGATCGATGCTTTACGGCCACTTTTGTGCACATGGTAGGCTAAACGGACCGTAATTATCTTAATGGTAAAACGTAAAAGAACAATACCTATATAAGGCGATATTAGCATAAATGGGTGCCCAGCATTGGTGCCCCTCTGTCACAGACATGTTGTCAGCGGATACTAACATCGACACTTGATATGCCAGGGGATGACTTCCATCGGGCGCCTGCGTGGTCTAACTGGTAACGCGTTGGACCACAGATCACTACCACCTGAGTTCGAATCTCAGCGTGGGCATATCTGAAGGGTGTTTCATCTTTGACTTCGCTTCATTACCTTTGGAGGTCGCTCGGCCCATTTGGCCTAACGTGTGCACCAAAGTGGCCGTATAACATCAATCATCATCATCACCAGCTACCAAAGTATACACGCACACACGCACGCACGCACGCACGCACGCACGCACACACACACACACACACACACACACACTGTTTACATCTATATTCATCCACGCTATTCTATCCTGTATAATAAAACACATAGTACTATTGCATAAGCTATCTAAACATTTAGTCAGAACAGTGGGTTGTTCGAATCTCAGGCACTTCTAACAAAAGACTGTTTGAACGGTGACCTCAACTCCAATTGTACTGAATACGGTGTTACTATCTTTCCCAATAAGTTAGCACATCAACAACATGCAGTAAACACCCGCTATGGTATTATATCTTCTCCGCATCTAACTACAAACCAATATCCATGTACTCTTGGCCCTTGTCACGGATGAGTTTAACAAGATAGCTGCTATATTGTACGACGGCATTGTTGTCTGATTAAATGCATAATCAAAGTCCAACCTGACTTGGTAAATACTGAATGAGAGTTTAATGAGTAGACAACTACAAGTGGCAGTAAATAGTTATTATATAGTGCGTGCTGTTAGATAGGGTCCGCTTGTCACTGGTTCTCGGGCACGTTGCGCTCTAGCTTAGTTTACACCCAGGTGAGAACTAAATCGATCCAAAGATTGTTGGTTAATGAAAATGCTTTACTGCTGTGTCGTCATTGTTTCGCTGATGTCACGTGACATAGTAAAAACTTTAATTGGTGCGTATTTTGCATCCGGGAAATACATCGACAGGAAAGTCATGATGCGATCGTTTTCTCTGTCCGCAAACTAATTGGGGCGACGTGAACGATCGAAGCGATCACATTCGATGTCCGACGAGAGATGAAACTGTCTCTGACCCAACCCTCCCGCCAAACGAAAGTAATTTCGTCTGATATCCGACATTGACGTTCTGAGAAAACCCCTAACTGAAACGGCGGCTGACCGGTGAGTGGTGGTCCTCAGCGTAGGTAACATTTTTAATGATAAGCCTCGTTCACAGTGAAGAGCAATGGCGTGATTATTGATATATTATTAAAGGGGAACTTTGCTCTATTTTCATATCAATGAATGACGTTTTTCTTTACACTATATTGTCAATCATTAAATAAAAGTTATTATCAACATGTCGGTCTGATATTCTGCGGCAACTGAGCTTCGAAATTGGCGCCATTTATTTTCTCGACCTTGACCTAGCTTGTGACGTCACCAGTGCTTAGCTCTGTGAATCAACTCATATATCCTTGTACGTTTTAAGCAACAGAAAAACCATCAAAATGCTGACTTGTTGCGCACCAAACTGTCTGCTTACGGAGAAAACAAATCCTGGATACTCCTTTTTCACGCTGCCATGAGATAATAAATTTAAATTGGATAGTTGGTTGAAGAAACTAAAATTATATCAACCCCCCGCAAGACAAGTTCGGATCTGTTAACGTCATTTCAAGCCTGATTTTTTCACATTTTGTTATGGTTACATAGATGGCCATCTTTGTAGTTGGTTTCTCATTTAGGTAACATGGACACATTTGTATTTGCCACATAATGTTTGCATTTTAGTTATAATTATTGATACAAAATCACTTGGTGCCTAATGTGAAATGTAACATGGACTATTTAATTATCTGCCAACCAATTTAGCAAGATACATCTGAATTAAGTTGATTATTTTCAGCTACAAAATAACTTTTAGCAAACAAATGCTTCCTTCTTGAATCTTAATTGGGCTAAAAGCATTAACGTGTAACACCTACATGTTCATTTCACAAACTAGTGAAATATGTCTATTTCAAATAAGAAATTATCTAATTACAACCAATAAATGAATCACACATTGCTATTGCATGGGTATCTAATTCATGAAAATTGGGGTGGGGTGGATTATATGGATAATGTGTAAATATACAAGAAAATATTGCTTTGTTTTGTGCAACTTGCCTCAGTAGTAAGTTATCTGTATGTATTAATTACCTATATTCAGCCCGTAATTAATACTCCTTTATGATATATGGTTGTAATTAGACAATTACATATGTATGAGATTGATGCAGTTCAGCCCATCTTCATTGCTGTGTTTTCAACATACATGTCATTGTATGTTTTTATTCATGGACTAAATTAGTTGTAATATTGATTGAACATTGAAGTGGAATTATTTGAATTGCCTTGAAATATACATATTAATCTTGTAACCTGTGAAAAACTAATGACTATAGAAGTTGAATGTTTTGTCAAAATAACTTCACTCTATAGACGCTAGCTGTAGGCATTGAAACACATTGCTCGCACGAACACCATCCTGAAATGACAGCTGTCAGCTCCGACTCGACGTTGATTGTTCTCGGTATTTATGAACTCTGTTTCTGTGTCACTCTTAGTACTTTCAGTAATTGATAAATCAGAATTATAATATACTGGTTCAAAATCATAAGGTGAAATATTTGAGGCCATAACAGGGTAATTATGACAATATACAAAGTAATCCAACACAAGAATCCGGTATGTTTACATGTTGGAACCATAACCAGAAGTCGGAAGCTAAGCACTGGTGACGTATCGTTCGCTGATTGGCTGACAAATCTTGGAGCTGGAGATTAATGGCTTCAAATAATACTGATAAATCTTGTGGAATTTTCCTATAAAATATGCTTTCTCGTTGCTAAATGCAAAAAATGGCAGTAGTAATCGGTAAAGAAACCCATACAATTTAAAATAGGCAGTATACATTGGCAATAGCCAAACCCGAGCAAAGTACTCCTTTAACCATGATACCCGAGAAAAACAATTCAGCTAAAAATCGCCTATTTAACTAATAAATTATCCAGGTCGTTTGCTCGAAAACCGCATTCCAAAACTGGACATTTTTTATATTTTCATTACAATTGATTAAATAAATATCAGTTGAGAAATCCCTGAATATATCTGTAAACGACAGAAGTTCGTTTGTTAAAATGACTTGGTTTATTTTATTGGGTCGTTTGTGAGGATCGTAAACCTGATAAATGACTGCGGCAACAGCTGATGTTTAATTCCTGGATTGTTTATAGCTTTGATCCCAAATGAAGTTCGCTTACATAGGATCCATCTGAAGGTACCAGCTTGCTATTTAACATCACCGAGCAAGTCAGAAACATTTATTATCTGGTAAACAATTTACAAAAATGCACGAATCGATCCGAAATAAAAACAGTAATTTCATTGACTTTTTAATTAGTCAGTAATAAAAATGATAATGCATACAATGAATGGTCCATATTAACCATCTGTCCGCCATCATTTGACCGGCCATATTTGAGGTGAGCCATATAATCTATATAATGCGTTGTCTGCCGGGTACCCAATCGATATTTCTGATGTGGAGTTTTCCACGATTTAACGTCTAGTTGTAGTATTTTCAGTCGTCTCTGCGTAATTGTTACGGTATATTTCCCGTTTGTTTTATATGTCTAATACATCTTTGAAATAAACGAATGCGTGATAGCTTAGTTATAATATGTGAAGGCCGCGTGCGTGCGTGCGTGCGTGCGCGTGCGTGCGTGTGTGTGTGTTTTAGCTGTGTATACTAAGGCACAGACACAGAGAATCTCGAACCGTGAATTCAAACTCTGGACGTTTCTTCAGGGGACTGAATCCTGAGTGGCGACTTTTCTTGCTGAGACATGTGTAATGTCTCACCAGTCCCACACACACGCACGCACGCACGCATGCACGCACGCACACACACGCACACACACACACACACACACACACGACAACCACATGAATAGAAGCATGTAGGCAGTTACAGATAATCAGCAACTAATGCAAATCAGAATAAATCTTACTTTGTACAGCAATTTTCGTTATTACTGTTTAATGACAAATAAATTGCACGGGTCTCTGAAATATTACTGATGAAATGTGTTTGATCTGCAGATGGTGCATGACTATTAAAATTATATATATATATATATATATATATATATATATATATTTGCGACTTTTTACATGTAACAATATACAATTTGCCGTCTGAGCCCTTTACAGTCACTCCAGTGTAACAATATAGTTATCGCTCGACTAAGTCTCGATTGACTAAGAGAGTCTCTTCTTAGTTAAAAGCCAAGGGAAAAGAAAATTCATATTTCGAAGTAAATATAACGTACTAAATAAATATTTTATTCCCTATCAGATGCACTAATTATAACCACCAGCTATCGTATTTCTATTAAAATGTTCCTTAAATCCTTAAATCCCGAAACTTTCACGAGTGGTTGCTAGTGTGTACTACTCGCCATCTTTGACACGTATCACCTAGTGCCATATAGCTTTGTTTACAAGCGTCCTGACCAGTTGACAGACAAAGCGCCAGATTCCGGCGAACGTTTTGACCTCCTTGGGGATAACGAGCCCTACAGGTTTGAATCTCTCCCGAAAAAGGTCTCAGACAGTACCAATTGTGAAGAATTAGCTGCAGCAAGTGCATACGTGAATCCGGAGCAGCCACCCGTGCCGCCGACCCCCGGCCCCGGTCAACAACAAGAGTTTGGTGTGTATTTGTTCGTATTGGTATAAGTTTAATTGACAAGTCAACATACTGGGGGCCCGAATGCGAGTATTTCCCTCTTCCTAGCAAATAACGAAAGTGACATTTGTCGGTTCACGCGAGCCCGGTGGATGGGGGTTCTCCCATATGCGTCCCATAAAGGAATGTGCCCCACTCGGCTTGTCTTTTGAGCCATTTTTTAAGAAATCATTTTCGGATGGTATATATCAAGCCGGGGTTTGGGGGACTTACACGTCGGGTATAATCATTGATATGTTGTGCATGTTTCTCTTGGTACATTGTGGGTTGATCGTAAATTCGTTCAGTTATGCTCCGAAGATTACTCTATTATCGCTCATGCATACCCGTTTTCTATTTAATTTCTCCGTCATACTGCTGTTTCGTTTCGGCTTGCTTAGCATCACGCTGTTTGACAAATAAGGTTGGAATGACATCTGTGAGCCTGACACTCTTCGCGTACGTCATGTCCAATTGATCGTGCTCAAAACAATGAAATAAAAAAAAAATGTATTCCTCAAAGCGTTTCCCGCAGAGCTCGTTGTAGCAAGTTGGGTTCTACTGCAACTGCACTCGTTTCACGTTTTGCAGCCAATCATGCAAACGAGTCGGGGGGGGGGGGCGAATAAATACTCCATCCACTGGCAGATCCTTAAGCGGCACAATACGCCATTTGGTACGTTTAACAATGACAATATCGAATTCGTAATACAGGTTAAACTAGGCCACGGCGAGTGTTTGATTATGTTTATAAAAAATTATGTCACATTCCGAATTTTCCAGAAGATTCTCGATTAAAGCTGTGGCAAATTTGTGAGATGCTAGCAAAGCAAGATTTAAAACCACTACAACTTTATTTTTAGAATAAAATAAAATATATGATTTTAATAAATAACACTGACATTTTGACTAATTTCCTGTGAACTTTAAAATACTCACTAATCAGCATGTAGTAAGGAGTATATATATATATATATATATATATATATAGTCTAGCTAGAGTGGCGTAGACTAGTGACAGACTAAGGAACTAATGAACTTGACGTACTATAATGACCTATTTCGGGATGATAGCCAAATATATAATGGGCTCTTAACCAAACAAAACAAGCTGAAACAAGGCTTTACTCGAACTATCGAAATTGCATGTTTAAAATGCGTCAGCTAAATTGTATATGAAACGCCACAAACGTAAAGAACATCTTAACTGCACGAACTATGACGAAGCAGAAAATGAAGTCGTAAAATGGCGGGCACTTAACTGAGAAGGTAGAATATTTAACTTTCATTATTTTTTCACATTATTTATTTTGTGGTGCCAACATTTTCAAGCGTATATCTATTTAAAATGCAAAAAATCCCGTGTTACTCTGTGAAATGAAGATCTTAAAAAAATATACTTTGACACACGAATAATAAACAAACAACCATCACTCCACCCCCCCCCCCACCCCCACCCACCGGACTGACGTAAACACTCAGCTAGACATCACACAAGTCATACATCACAAATGACCTAGATCTATAAACAGTAGGACTTAACAGACGACGTCCGCCTATCAAACATTACAGTAAGTTGATTTGTTTAATTCAATTTATCCGTAAGTTAAGAGTGGATCAGTTCAAGACAAACATATACATTTTTTCTGGATATGTTCAATCGATTGAACACAGTTGTGTGTGTGTGTGTGTGTGTTTGAACAAATCACTACTATGTAAACTTTGTCACGCGCAACCAATGACCTACATATAACACTATATTCATTCATTAACAACTATATTCATTCGCCTTTCCCGTAAATTAGAAGTGACGCAACTAAAACCAAACACATATTGTTTTGGACGTGTACAGGCAAATGAACAACTATTAATAATAATAATAATAAGCTATACTTAATAAATCACCCTTATTAGCAGGAGCCATTCAAGGCGCTGTACAAATAATAACTTTAGAAAAACATACTTATACATCCAGTTTTGTACTATTACATGACAGTAATAACTCTGAGTGAGTGAGTGGGGCTTCACGACATATGGACAGGAATAAAAAGGTGTGTGTGTGTGTGTGTGTGTGTGTGTGTGTGTGTGTTTTTCCTGATACATTTTATTCTGAGGAAGAGACGGCGTCTATTTTCAGTTGGTACTTTCAATAGAAATTATCATCGCCCTGTTGGTTAATCTTGCAAAGTTATGTATACAGATCGATTCCAATCATAACTATACTTTATTGGCAGGTAACGATATAGATCTGTTTTAATCAGAAGAGGAATGCTTCTGACATACGCGTTTGACTCAAGAAATGGTTTTCGGTAGTCATAGAAACGAAGCATATTACTTTATTGAACGTTTATACAAAATATATATATATATATATATATATATATATATATATATATATATATGATCCAGCTAACAAATATGTGATTTCAAATACTTAGGGATATTTTCTTGCTGGATAACAGAATACAACGGTCGATTTATACGATCTATTCCCACATCTTTTTAGTTAAGTAAGTAATTAAGTAAGTAAGTATGTAAGTGCTTTTATTCCTCCATATACTGTACATAATTGACATGTATATTACAACATTTTTTTCATGATACAATATACAGAGAGGTAACACCAATAACCTTATAGGTTGAGAACCCATGACAATAATATACATTATTTGACATTCAAGGCGAGATATACACTGATATTGGGTTAGGTGTTACCTAAAAGAGGTGTGAGATTTGTTTTAAAATTATTATTATTAAAATGAAAATTATATATAAAAGTGCAAGACATGCGTATCGCAGTATTATAGACGCGAAGACCTATTAGTGAAACAAACAATCTATCAATATAAGGCACACATTATGGAAAAGTTACAGACCATCAATGTACACATTTTTGACACTACGAACAAATAGTTTTTATAGTACCTATATTTTTTTTTACTTTAGGGTGCAAATTCCCCCCTATTGCGGGACCTTGGTGTAATATTGAATTAGAAGCAAGACAAGTTCGGCGCTTTTTATATGAGGTGCGTGACTTAGTGGTGTATTGTAATCGTGATATGCAGTTTTAGTGTGAAGTGTTCCATTAAAGGTTTTGGTAATGTTTTGTGTATACAGTCAAAGATGAATTTGGCTGTTATTATTCGTACATTGACGTTAACGTCAGTATGTTACATGTCTTGAAATGTTTGGCTGTATGAGTATTGTACTCACTTTTGTCTATAAGCCGTACAGCCTTTTAAAGCACTATTGTTTTCTTTAAATATGATTGATAAGTAGATCCCCATAAATTGATACCGTATAGTATATGAGGATGAACTAAGGTATTGTACAATATCTTCAAATGGTGGCAAGATATAATTTGTTTTACACTGCGCAGGATATAAAGTGCTCTAGATATTTTTAAATTAACATGTTTAATGTGCTCCTTCTATATTAGTTTGTTGTCAATATGAATTCCCCAAAACTTCACAACATCTTTCCCTTGAATCTTATCAGTACAATACAAACACTAAAGCAATTGTTAGCATGATCATTCCCATACGGGAAAAACATGTAATTTATTAACCTTGAATCAGTCACATAGGCAATCTAAATCATTATTAATTCTGTGATAAAGTTCGTCAAGTTGTTTTGAAGATGCTTACAGTGTGATGTCAACAGCAAACAATATGGCTTTAGTATATTTAAGAAAAAGTGGCAAGTCATTTGTGTAAATCATGAAAAGTAGAGGTCCCAAAATGGACTCCTGTGGTACCCCGCATGTGATACACTGCTTATCAGAAGATATACCTTTATATTGTATATATTGAATTCGATCAGATAAATAACTTTTAATCCAGTCCAATGATTGTTCCCGCACCCCATAATATTATAATATATTAATTAATATTTTATTAACTATCGTATCAAAGGCTTTTGACAAGTCTAGATATGTTGCAAGTGTGTGTTGATTATTTTCTATGGCTTTGATGTTATCAATTACAAAATCAGTCAATGCTTGGGCTTTTGAGTGACAGTTTCTAAAGCCAAACTGACCCTTGTACAGTAAATTGTGTGTAAAATCCGGTAATAACGATATAGGCCTATTGTTACAGAATTGATTTTTAACTTTTTATTTACAGATAGGCACTACTTTAGAAACTTTGATAAATTTTGGAACCATTCCACCTTCAAGTGACTTATTGACAAGCATGCTAACTGGTAGGGATAGTTCATCTTTCATTTCTTCAAAAAAAACATTCATGATATAGCGTCACACCCATGAACTCTCCTTTACTTCCATATTTGTGATAACTTTGTTTATTTTAAATGGGTCAGTATGTCTGAGGAAAATTGAATTTGTGTTTCTATGTTTCAGGTAAGTGGTATATGGTTTCTTTGGATCGGGAATTTGAGATGCCAAATCACGTCCAACATTTTCTATAATATAAACAAGAGCCTTCGCTAATATATTTTGGGTTAGTTACTTTTGTGTTATTAACAATAAAACAATCAGATTTACCGCTCATTTTTCCAATAATCGATTTCAACACTCGTCATATCTTTGATAGGTCACCCTTGAATTTATATAATAAAGCTCCATAATATTTCACTTTTGCCTTTCGAATCAGCCTATAATACAAATTTCTATATTTCTTATATAGTTACTGTTGATTTTAATGTTTTTCCTGAACTTGTCTTCTTCATTTTGCTAAGTGTTATTGACGATTTCAAGAGCCCCATTGGTCATCCACAGTTCCCGTATAATATATTTAGGTGGAATACGAACAGTTTTTAAGGGTGCATGTATATCAGTGTATTCGTGTATAATATCAACAAACTTTACATATGGTTCTTCAATGCCGATATTATGAAGACCTGACCAATTAGTGACAAATAAAAGCGTTTCATCTAGTTTCCGACATTTGAACGTGAGCGGCTTTGGTTTTCTTTTAGTCTTACTGCCCATGTAAATAAATATTGGCAAACGATCTGACAAGTGAACGGATAATATACCAGACAACGTTTCATTAAGTTTGTTGATTCTTACATGTAAATTATCTATCAACGTTGCCGATGTATGTGTTATCGTTGTTGGTCGTGAGATAGTAGGAACCATTCCAACTGACAAAAATGTGTTGAGCAGGTTAATAGCATGATTAGTATCAATATTGAGATAGTTTATGGTCTGATCAGTCCCGATAATAAGATCAATATTATCATCATTAGTCCTGTTCGACAATGAATCATATTTGGCAATAGATTATTGATAGTTTGCATTCGGAACCCGATACAACTCACCAATGGGGGTTTTATTTTTGACATTTGTTATTTCAACTGTATGTTCCTCAAATAAAGATAAATCTTCTCGAACAACATATTCGTATCTATCACTCACATACATGCCGACACCACCAGCTTTCATGTGTTTTTACACACAAGGTTGTACCCCGTTATGTTGTACAGATCAAAATTAGTGTCAGTCAAAACTGTTTCGCACAATAATATGAAATCAAATTTTATTTTGGTTTCCTCTAACCTTGCAGGAAAAGGTTTAAGTATGATAAAATTTTCAGGCAAGCTCCGAATATTCATATGTCTAGCACTATATCTATCATGCAGTTGGTGTGACCCTTGTAAGGATATAAATTGATCAAGTTCATAATAGTTTCAGTTATCACGTATAATAAAATGTTATCACGTATAATATTTTTTTCAGATCCAGGTTGTGGTTTTTTTCTCTCAGTATTTCATTCATTTCAAATTGACTAGCCATTGTAATAGTTGGAATCCTATGCTTCCAGAAGCCATTAGCAAGAGCACAACCTTCCTGGTCGTTTTATCCGATGAGTGAACGTCATCAAAATTCTATGTAGAACCATTTAGTTACAATCACAAACTAACACACATGAAAGTTTATGAACCCGTCACTCGTATTTTACATCTGATTCGTACGTTCGCAATAGATTTAGAGGACGCGGAAAAGTCGTTATCTGCGAATCCGTGGATGATGATGATGATGATTGATGTTTTACGGCCACTTTTGTGCACATGGTAGGCTAAATGGGCCGAGCGACGTCCAATGATAATGAATCGAAGGCAAAGACGAAACAACCTTCAGATATGTCCACGCCGAGATTCGAACACGGGTGGTAGTGATCTGTGGTCCAACGCGCTAACGCTAGATCACGGATCCGTGGAAAATTTACATACCTGGTAATATTATATAATAGTTCACATGTAATGCTTTTTCTTATTGATTGAAAGTAGAAGACAGCTGTTAATTGGTAAGCAATAACAACAACAACAACAACAATAATAACAACAATAATAATAATAATAATAATAATAATAATAACAATAATAATAATAATTATAATAAAACTTCCCCAATATCCTCGAAAAGAATCGAGCTTGAATTGAGAATTGGATACAGGGATTGGGCAAACGCAGATTAAGGTTCAAAATTGTGTCACTCGGCGAGAGATAGGATAGGAATGGAAAAGTAAGAAGTAAAACTGATAATGTAAATATGTCTAAATTAATCGATTTACATTATTGGTATTGGAATCACCCTCATTGGCGTAAGTTCGAAATATAAGCTGAAACGCGATATTAATGATAATCACTATATCTGGCATTACATGGAAACATTATCCAATTCAAGACAAACTGTCGTCTTCCCAAACTGCGGTTAAAGTCTCTCGTAGAGATTTACAACTTGTTGGTCAAGTTCGGCTTCCATAGTTTTAATTGCATCGGGTGTGGACTGTTGAGACGTAATTATAATGCAATATAACTGGTTATGTTTGCATTATAAGATTTTAATCTACAATACTATGAACCAAACGAACTTGTAGAACAAACCTTTTAATTACACCGTTATTGTCGAGCCGTGATAGCGCAGTTAGTTAGAACGGTTCCGGGTTCGAGGCTCCGTGAGTTGCAATGCCTTGCGCCTATAATGGCAGCGTGCGTTGTATGCTCCCCTGAATAGGGCGCTATATTATTATTATAGTGAATTATGTTTATAACCACCAATGGTACAATTTACAACTGTAACAAGAATAATATATTGTTCAGTAATAACATACATCATACAAATAGGCATACTATTACTACTACTAGTAATAATAATTTAGTATAATTGCATGGAAAACAGGTTGATGCATTACATAAATAAATTGCCCATGGAAAGTTAAACGCGTGTAAACATCCATTGTATATTAAAATACACTCAATACAGAAATAAATTAAGTAGGTGTGCTTTCTCAGCGGAACTAACGCCCAAGCTATAGTTAACGTATTATATCAACGTTAATAACAATCGGCCACATCCGCTCATGTGATAGGTCTATTGCTTTTACGCTGTTTCTCAGTACATCTCGTTTCTCGGGGTGGTGGTGGGGGTCTTTGGTGGGCTTATTATAATGGCCGAAACGGCAGTTATTTTACGTGACTTAGTTACCTCAAATGAGGAAGACGCACATGGTCTGTAACTTACAGCTTCAACACGGGGACTAATTATAAATAAATTTACAATAGATGCCATATTCGGCGGCGAAAACCTTGCCAGTTGTCTGGTTGGATGATGATGATGATTGATGTTTTACGGCCACTTTTGTGCACACGGTAGGATAAATGGGTCGAGCGACCTCCAAAGGTAATGAAGCGAAGTCAAAGATGAAACACCCTTCAAATATGCTCACGCTGATGTTAGAACTCGGGTGGTTGTGATCTGTAGTCCAACGCGCTACCAACTAGACCACGGAGGCACCCGCCTGGTTGGAAGAAAAACTCCTCCTACTATAGTGCCACGGCGGGATTCGAACCTCCGACGTCCCGCACAGTATGACCATGAGTAAGAAAGCCCCACGCTCTTAGCCACTACAGGCCTTGGAGGCGGTTTATTAAATGGAGGAGGCAACTATTAGTAGCGCCGAGTCGGGGATTTGGGAGTTCCTCCGTACTGATGTGTATATGAAGATTAAATTAGATAAGATATAAATGCATGCAAGTCTGTGCGCTCCAAAAGTAAATATATTGAGCAGATATGACAACAGCCGTATATACACTTCTGTCGAAATTTGATTTCGTAATCCTTCGACATTCATTCGACATAAACCCATAAAAAATAATTATTGTAGAGAACGGCGAATGTAGACATGTAGACAATAATTTTGTGTCAAAAACAGAGGTCAACGAAGTTAGCGAAGTGAACTATAGGAAAAAGTATTATGAAAGATGGATCTACTTCCGAAAAGGGGCGTATACCCCGGATTATTAACTGCCATAAATGTACGCAAGTCAATATTAATGAGCCCCCCCCCCTTCCTAGGCTTGGTGAAGCCAGGTCAGAATGGATACGTACGAAACTGAAGAATCCTTTTTCTGTGCGAATGCCGAATCCGATGTTCTCAGAGCATGCAATGACTGGATCTACTTGGATCTCACCGCGTTGCTGTACCACTGAAGACACAACAAAAGCCAGCTCTTTCGGCCTATTACATCAGACATGGATGTCCGGATCCGGGCTTTGAGCCGTCTAATAAGAAAACGAAAACCTCGTTCATACATAAATCTGTCAGGAGGAGTAACGTCCGATTTTCTGGAGAGTTTCAGGGGAGGCATCTGCCTCAATAGTAGCCATAGGGGACTGCATACATAATTTTGAGAAATGCTGAGATGGATGGATGTTGTTTAACGGCACATCGGCACAATTTAGGCCATTCAGTGCTGAGATAAATGCATATGACAAATGCATTATTAGATACATCGTATCTTCCTGTGGCCATTTGTGGTTCTTTCCACCAAAACTATAGTTCGTATAAGGCAAATTGGATCCTTAACAGGTTGTATATAGGTAGAATCTATACAGTTTTAGCTATTTATTTGCAGTCGACGTTGTGTTGATGTAGTTATGTTGATGTGTAAATTTGTGGGTTGTGTGAAAATCAGCATACAACGTATCACTAGGAACTTTTGTAATAAAAGTGCTGTGATAATGATGTTTGATGTTTCACGGTTACTTTTGTGCACAAGGTAGGCTAAATGCGCCGCGCGATCTCCAAATGCAATGAGGCGAAGTGAAAGATGAAACACCCTTCAGATATGTCTACGCCGAGATTTGAACTCGGGTGGTTCAGATCTGTGGCCAACCGCCCTAATAAATAAAAGCGCTAGCTCAGAAGATCCCTTTTATAAATATCCATAGTTTAAATTTATAACTTTTGCTTTGCAGCAAAGCATCGTTGTTGGGTTTTTTTGCAGTTGCTGGCCCACATCGAGTCGGTACGGTGCGACTGCACGAACAACACATTTCACGTACTTGCAGGACAGTGAGATATCGAAGGAAATTAAGTTACACGACGACCAAACGTGTTGTAACATCTTCTATTTTGATGACGCACACACACACACACACACGCGACAATCTTCGTATTATTTCGCCAAAACAGTGCACAAAACATCTGATGCTATACCGTATGATACCAAGGTGTCACAACGTCAACACATCCAAATATGTTCCCCGTTCTGAAAGTCGTACAAGTAGCGTTTGACAAAGTTGACTATCCAATCCAGTCAACTATATCCAGTCAACGATGTCAAACGCTACTTGTACAACCAGCTCGTGCGTATAAGAGCAGACGATCTTTCTCGTTCTCGATCTTTCTATTCGTCTGTTCGTGTTACATCCAGTCTACGCTGACGGAAATATAAGGTTAGTCTGGGCTATGGTTATCATATTCGCCCACGTTTATACGATTATGGTACATAATCAGCAATAATTTATTAAAAAAAGTAAGAAGAAAAAAAACAAACAACTGTGTCATGCCGTGTATGCTCCAGACCTGGGTCAATTACTTTGAAATGTAATATATTACTATTACTTATGAGTATTTCTATTACTATTACTATTACACTTGATATTGAATGTAATATATTGCTATTAGTATTACATTTCTTACTATTACATTTTTGCTTATGCTATTATTATTATTATTATTATTATTATTACGGTAATAATAGTGCTGGTAGTTTTATATGTTACTGGGTCACTCTCATCATAAAATAATACAACACAAACCTTCATTTACATATTAAACCAACAGTGTTCAGTTGACCTTACCTAGTTACACCTTAACAACTAGTAAATTCCCAATAGGTGAAGAATTTCCATATATGCCTGTCATGGCTGACTGAGCATGATTAGCAAGATGGTATATACAACAATACCAGGTAATATACCAATTGACCCTTGCATAGTAATGTGAATGCGCTCTCATATGTTTATAATAGTAGATTACGGTATGTGTTTACTGTTACATGTTGTCATTTTTCAAATGTGGTATATAATAATATAATAATAATACATGCAATATAGAATATATTATAATCTACAAATAAATACTGACCTTCAAGTGTGTGGTGAAGTTGGAAGTAGTCTTGGCTGAGCCTAATATGCTTGAACCACATTGCTTACATTTGGCTTTGTAGTTGACGTCTCAAAATGACTCAGATGTGATACCTCAGCCATTGTGATTTATACTTTTTATGTGGATGTCTATATTATTGATAATATCCTAGATACAGCATAACATATATTAAAAATCAGATTATGTGTATATCAGATGTAATGCAGTGATAGCAGCTGTAAGATATGGCGTGGATCTTGCTTGTAGTTCGGGGAGTATCCCCAGGCTGTCGCTTGTTTGGCACAGCCTCAACGTGGATCTGTAAACTAGGGAGTTTATATATGAACAGTGGCACAAGTAATGCCAACATTCACTAATCAAGGATGCCAGATATAGATTCTTAATTGGGGATAATTGGGAGTCCATGGTAATTAACTTGGATTCGGTTAATTACACAGTGATTAGTCTGTTTCAAATGGAGTGGCTTCTCAGTTACAGAATCAATAATGAACAATATTATAAATGACAATTTGATTGAGCAGCCAATCAGGTGACAGTGAGATTTGACAGTTGCAGTGACATATCTGTCAAAAAGGGTTGTGTGTCTGACAAAATGTAATAGCAAAATAATAGTGGATTACTATTACTTTATCAACTATTACAATTACTTTAAAAATGAGATTTACCATTACTATTACTGTGAAAAATGCAATTATTACTATTACAATTACCCCAGGTCTGGTATGCACGCAACGGATTTACTGTCCGGGGCGTTTAACATGGCTTTACTGATAGCCCAGTTGGCTACAGACTTTGTAGCATCCAGTTTCAGAATCCGACCTGGCTATGACTGAAGGAAGTTTCATCTTTCAATACACCCATTGGCCTTTCTAGTTCATTTCGCTCATTTAGCACTTACCTGTCCACGAAAGAGCCCGTACGATAACAATGTTTCGCATTTCACTAATTTTATAGCGACACACAGGCAACATTCACTCTTACGTACACTTTATTCTTGTACAATTAGTAATGTTTTTCTCTACGAGTGCTAATTATTTTAATGAGGAGGAAGTGCATCAAGTACAACTATTGTGTAACCCTCGATAAGCGATCCGGTTGAGGGGAAGAATAACACAGTTCTCGTCTGCTAACAAAGCCCGCTTTATTACGAAGGACTAATTTTTACACAAATTGTACGAAACGTTTGTAAATACACCAAAGTTACCCGGAAGAGTTACCTTAGGAACTCGACCATCGACCACATCTCCCTAGTGTGACCAGTTGTTGATGCTGTCAACAACTAACAACTCGATCGCTATAGCCCATTATATCCGAACTCGGTAGGTGACTTCCGTTTTGATATCCGGTGTTATGCCACGGTTTTCTACAACGATAGCATTTCTTAAAATTATAATCTGGTTTCGGGATTTAAACACTTCCCTAGAACCGTATTCCCCTCTCAACTGTCCCATAGCGCTGCTGTACCGCGTTTACAGCTTTGCAGACCTCGAGGAGTCGTGTGTGTGTGTGTGTGTGTGTGTGTGTGAGTGTGTGTGTGTGGCCCTCGGTCGTATATCCCTGCTGTAATCGGGTTCCGGGCTAAACGAGCCACTCGCAGTAATCGAGCAACTGATGTCGACGTAGTCGGGCAAACGACGCGATACACGGGTAACAGCCCCGAATCGAATCTAATCGAATCGATAACATCAAAATCGATAAAAGCGCCGAACGTGCAGTCGAAAGCTGGTTAAACGCGTACATCCGAGCTGCACACGTTATTATCTAGTAACGCGATATTGGAATTAATCGAAACCAATAACGACAAATATTAATATTGGCTAGTTAATCTAGATTTGTTGGTGTCTCGTTTCGTGGAACATTTGGAGGGGCTAGATAGGACGCAATAATGGGAATGCTTCATCGCGGCCGAAACGCGGACGATGACCGGTTAGATCATCCGATCAAGTGATCGGTTAATACGTTCATTCATTCATTCATTCATTCATTCGTTCGTTCAGCTGAATGTTTGTATTACTTGTGTTGAAGAAGCGCTATGATCCGATGTCGCTCGTTCAGCGATGACCGCTGCGCCATGGATGATAAACCTTACTAGAGGCGTAGATCGTAGATGTTGTTTGTTATAAGGTCGGCGCACTAGGTGATATTTTCTCGATTATAGCTCCGCTGTGAGCCTTCGATCAAGCGCGTAACGCGAACTGCCAACAGCGCACCGTTGAGTCCATCGGGCGATGGAGGGTGGCCGCGTGTTACAACGGTGCCGAACGTGACCGCGTCGTACAGATAGCGATCGATGGGGGGGATATTGCGGGCAAGCAGCAGTCGTCGGTCTTCGGTCGATTGGCTCTAGAAGAGCCCCGCGGCATTTAATTGGCTAGAGCCGATTGATTGACGCCGTTGAGATGACAATATCGCCGGTCGAACGCCGAACGTTGTATGATCAGTGCCGCACGCCGAGGTGCTGTCAGGAGGCTGTCATGTGCGTGAGGAAGATACTGAAATGTTCGCACACGCTCCCGGTGTTGTGCATCCTGGTGTACTTCGCGTGGCTCTTTTCGGCGAGAATACACGCTGGCAGCAATCTCCGGAGGATAGCCGGTTCTGAAGCGGCCGACTCCAACGGCCGACTACACCGAAGCGGCAACATCCTGAACGAAACCCGCGACATAAAACGGCTCTACCCCGGGTCGTATTACAGATATTGCTGCGTGAATGGCACATGGAAGAGGCTACGCCAGGAGACGATCCCGAATCCGAGGCGGCCCTACCGGATTCCGCACATTATCCACCAAATTTGGGACACGGACAAGATTCCCGTACGCTTCCTGCCGTGGATTCGGTCCTGGATCGAACACCATCCGAATTGGGAGTACTGGTTCTGGACGACGAATGACGTCCGGGAGCTGATCCGGAAGAACTATCCCAAATATTTGACGACGTTCAACGACTACGGATCGGCTTTGATGCGCGCCGATGCCTCCCGATACTTCATCCTGCACTCATTTGGAGGCCTGTACGCCGATCTGGATACGGAGAGTCTCCGGCCTCTGGACGAGCTCGTCGATCGGCACGCGTGCGTCCTATCCGAGGAGACATACGAGCACGCGCATCTGCTCTATTTCCGGAATCCGCCGAACCTGATGACGACGATCATGGCCTGCCAGCCGGGACACGCGCTCTTCCTTGTAGCAATCCGGGCCCTGCCCTACTCGCAGAAGCGATTCCGGAATCGCGTCCTGCACTCGACGGGGCCATTTTTCTTCGACTCGATCTATCGCTATTTCCTCAATCAGAGCGTCGGCGTCACCGACGTGAAAGTCCTCTCGCCCGAATACCTCCTGCCCACCTACGATCCAGGCCAGAGCTATCAGTTCGACAAGGTCTGTTCCGGATTGGGAGCCCGCTCTCCGCCATATTTGAACGCGACGTGCGACGGGTGGAACAGCGAACGGAGGTTGATCAACAGACCGACGAGTCGATCGTACGCGAACCACTTCTGGATACACGTCACGATGAGAGAGAGCTACTGGAGAGGGATGAAGTCTCTTCCCATTGAAAGCGTTTTGAACGCGAAGCCAAAGTCTTCCAAGTCTGTCGCGGCTCGTCGACGGAGAAGCTTGATGCGAAAGGAGGAAATGTTCGGGTTAAAAAGAAATCCTTTCATCTTCGAGAACCAAATTTAAATGTTATTTGCTCATTCCGATACCTCAGTCGGTTCATTCTGTTAGACAGTCAGTCAGTCAGTCGTGCGCGCGCATACTGTTGCCTGCGAATCCCTTAACGAAATGACACTACGTAATAAACCTATAAACTAGCTCACAAATCAAATATCGACTTGGAAACCTTCTAGACTAAAGTGATCTTTTAAATCAGATTGTAAATGCTGTCCTAATTCTGGGTTCGAAGCCAAGTATTACCCGTGTTCGAAGTGTTTCATCCTCTTATTTTCCGATGGAGTTGCTCCATGACAATTTAGTTCCAAGTGTGATTAGTCGTGGTCTAGACAAAATACGCGCGTATATAGTCCCTATGAACCACAGATTGCTACATATCGTTCGTGGAAGCGTTCTTCGATATATATATATATATATATATATATCATAACGTATTATGAGCTGTTATGGTTGATAAGATAACATTATGATTCAAACTCTGGATCATGAAAATTCGGTTGACATTATACGGATATTATACACGTGAAGATAGAATACATCAATATTGTATTATATTAATATTGTATAGTGCTGTTTGTTTATTACTGTGAAGACCAGTTTGTGTGTATATATATATATTATATATAGGGGTGTGTGTATGTATACGGTATATATATATATATATATATATATATCATATATATATACATATATATTTATAATATACATATAGGGTGTGTGTGTGTGTGTGTATATATATATATATTCGGCGTGTGTGTGTATATATATATATATATTTTGTGTGTGCACGCTTTATAGCTTCCATGCTTTATCTATGTCAAGATCGCATGTCACTGAGCGAATAAACTTGGTTATTGTTAGTATCTGATGCCACTTCATACGAAACACCGACTTCCAATGAATTACTTTTTATTTATTCTTCTCACCAGCTTTAAATACGGAGGAGTTAATGGAAATATTCGAACAAATGTTGTTGCCTAATTATGATAAGAAAATGCATCCTACTGTTCTCGACCCGTCGTCCAAATAACATCGTTAAAAGAATAGCATTTAGAGCAATTCACCTACAACATCAACTCCTGACGAGTTCGCTTCGTGGCCGAACATAATTACACATATATTCAGTTAACCCACAAAAGCTTCGTGTTGAAAGAGTTGATATAAAAGTGTGATGCAAAGTCATTGGAAAGTGTGTGCGTGTGTGTGTGATCGCTTTGAGAGTGTATTAAAATCCCAACGTTATAACAACGTGTATATTTTTTTGTACAACTAATAAACAGTAATGATATGTCTATAAAGTGAACTAACATCATTCTGTTCATAACCGATTGTAGACCGACTAACAAGAAAAAGGCGATACAAACCAACGAATGAAAATGCTTTCGCATTCGACGCGAAAAAGCAATTTAATCGCAGGCATGCATTTCGCACAATTAACATTCTACCAGCATAGCGAATAAATTAAACGATTAAATGAACAACTAATGGGTGCGACTAAATGGAGACGTGGGTTCGTGATGCACGTTTTAATTACCACGGAAACATTCCACCTCTAAGTTGTACTACTAACACGCAGTAAAATGTGTCGTTTTTCTAACGGAAGAAGACGGTGACCAAATTGTAAACTATGAAAGAACCTATAGAATTAAGTAGCAAGATCACGACAACGACTAACATAACGGAACTCTCTAACGAACTTGGTCACAGTCATGCAGAAGAACAAACAGGTGGCACCAGCGAACAGCGAAACAAGTCCGGTGCCGAGCATTTCTAAACAAAATATAATTAACAAAGTTGCATTAAAAAAAAACAAATCTTCACCAGTCGGTGTGTATAAGAACAATATGTATATGGTTTTACAGCGGGATAAACGTAACCGATGCACATCATAATTGGTAACGACATAGTTGGATGCGCTCCACGCAATGGAACCTGTCCCCAAAGTTGCACAGTTACGGATTCAGATCTCGAATTGTACGGCATAAAATTAAGTGCATTTATTTCAGCAGCACCGGTCAAAGCATGATTACTATTAATGTTTTCAAAACCACTCTCTACAATTCTACGGCTATACCAGTGAAAACAGATAACAACACGACCTGCTTAAACTGATCTAAAACACGGCAGCAAACCATTTTTCATTTTATTTACGGTGATGTGTAAACAGCAATGAAAGATTGAACATGCAGTACAACGTGAAGCTAATGATCCAGGATGCGCAGGTTTCCAGAGACTATTTTATTTTCCAGAATGGCACCAGTGGGGATGTCTATGCGATCTCCGTGGTTGGCAATTATAATTACCGTGCCCTGAAAGCAAAACAGTTGTATTACAGCATCAAATATAAAATCCAGCCAACAAATTAATTCTCCGTTATATCAGAAAAATTTGCCTAAACACTCGAATAATTATCATGAAACAATACAACAACCATCAGGATCCTATAAATTGCTCTTTCACGAACTGCAACATATCGAGACATACTGCGACATGCTACGGCACTTTGTGACAGACGACGGTGTACTACAGCTTAGCAGGGTTATATTAAGACATACATGAGTGACTGACTCACTCACTGACTGACTCACTTTCCAAAAAAGCACATACCTTAAGCGTTACACCTTTACCAAAGGTGACATCTCCTGACACAGTAAGATGATCCAAATCCAACATGTCTGGGATGCTGGCAAAACGAGCGAGGAACTCCTTCACCTAAGATGGACAAGATAGGCTATATTAAGTCTCTCACACAGACACACACACACACTGATTCTGAACTGGTAATCTGCACAATTTGTTTGTGCAGAGGTCATTCGGGATATTAATGATGCCAATTCTTGAAAAAGCGAGACCAAAATGGAAACACACACACGCATACCTTTTTAAAAGATGTTCCAAGTTTTACGAGTGGTACTGAAGGAAAGCTGCGTTTTGGATTCATTTCCAGAGCACCAGCCTTTAAACTGTAGAGATTACTCATAATAATCAACAGGTCTGAAGTGGTCTTCACTGGCAGGAACCGATGTCTTGGAACATTAATTCCTGAGAAACACGAACGACGTGTCAATATTAAACATAAAGAATGGAATACGTAATAGAATGACATTCAAATAAAGATGATGATGATGATTGATGATGATGATGATTGATGTTTTACGGCCACTTTTGTGCACATGGTAGGCTAAATGGGCCGAGCGACCTCCAAAGGTAATGAGGCGAAGTGAAAGACGAAACAACCTTCAGATATGCCCACGCCGAGATTCGTTCAAATCTATTGCCTTTATATTACCGATATCTAATCAATTACTCAACTGGATTTATGGTACGCAGTGAAAGAATGCTTAGTGAAAGAATTTTGAGATTGCAACATAAAATGCTGAGAAATGAAAAGTACTGCTGGGGGTTGAATCTAAGGTATTCCCATGACTGTGCGTTCTTGTCAGGACAGACGATATTCACAAATAGCACGACATCTGGTGGCAACCAATGGAACTATACTTGTGGGTCACAGATGACGTGCTTTATCACAACCAGCCCATACAAAGTAGCTGGCGGTGGGAAAACAGTAGCTGAGGTAAACACTCCAGAGATGCTTTTGTTTCCCGGTGTTATGAATTATTTTTAGATCATAATCAGTCAAACTTCTGGATAATGAACTCCTCCGTTAAACAGCCAAGTTTTTGTCTCATATTTATTGGCGGTTTCAGTTCTGAAAAGGTTGAAGCATTTAGCACTAACTGTTCTCTGCGGTTTGGCTTCACTGAGTGTACAGCCACAAAGGCCACCATGATAATAGTGATAATCTGTTTGATATATTAGTGAAAATATCAAAATTGGCCATTGGAGAAAGCTTGAGAAATTTATAAGTTAATACTTTAATCACGTTTAAATACATATATTGCCAAATGAAGCAATTATCACTCAGCACATTTGTGCACATCCCCTGGTTTTTGCAGAACAATTGCAGTGTTGTGAAAATCCTGTATTATCACCCACTGACATATTCTCACATGTAAATAGATTGACTATATATAATATATATATATATATATATATATATATAAAATTAATCAATATTTAGTATGTTGTTTATATATTTGACTCAACATTATCACTTTATAATACATTAATTAATAGTGGATTATATTTAGAAAATAATGAAAAAATTCTACAAAATAAATAAAATCCAAACCATTATTACCTGTATGTGTATCTTAATAAATCTCAATAATAATGCCCATTTCAATCATTATAACCTGATTTTATGTTTGGGAATGCAATTTATACATATCAAAGACTGTGAGATAATTATACAGAATCTAATGGTAATTTTGAATTCCCTAGTTTTGTTTAATTGCATTGTTTGATGACATGTTTGTCTTTTTAAGTTTTACGTTGGTTCAAACATTGTTGCAGCATATTTAGCATTTTTGCATTATTTGATGTCTGCTTTCACTATTTTTTGTGCACTTTGAATAATTTGATTTTGCTGTCTTTGCACTGTTGATTTGTTTGCTGAGATTGTATAATGTTTGGTGTGTGTTCATGTTGTTGGAAGTTATTCTGCTTCATTTCAGTTTATCTGTGTTTGCATTCATTTGTTTTGTTAGCTTATAAGCTGGTACAGAAGTTGTTATTAAATATTATTATGACAACTTGCCTATAAATATTCATTGCAGGTTGTTGTATTTATGATTGGTGGTGGTCATGATATACTTTGATGATATGGGATGCAGATTTTCACTCTTCAGTTTTAGATAAGGCTTTGCCGAACCTCATTATCATAATAATTCAAGCATAAATAATATCTTAAAATAACTTGATATATTATTATATATCTGTATAGCATTGATAAATAAAAAGTAATGCTATTTCGTATAAAATTGGCCTTCACATGAATAAATGAAATATGGCATTGAAATCGGCAGATCATTTTGTGCTAGGGCCAGATTTAAGAATGACATAACCCCCCCCCATATATAAGATAGAAGCATATTTCATCCATCAATGTATTTCTGAGTGCAAGACCCTTCCAGTGATATACAGAACATGTATGATTTATCTTTAAAAATTAAAATCATCCGTCATTGCTACACAAATGAAGATTCTTCCTGCACTGGAATGGTCAGGACCAAAAATCCCACATAATAACAACATACCTATCGCACCATCGAAGCTTTTAATTGCAGCTCCAACAGCCGTCTCAAGTTGGATCACATTAACACCGTTGTCTAGCGTCTGTAAATTAAACAACATAATTACAACATTAGAAATTGCAACAGAAACCCACCACTACCAACAACAACAACAACATGAAACATAACAAATATTTGCCTTCTGTTTTTTTAATTCTTTTACATAATCATAAAGAAGTAGTCATGTTGTGACCATGACGACAAATGTTGTTATGGTAATACAAAATTATCGGCTATTATCAGTTTATGGTTTTAATATTTTTGTTACACACATTTTATGAATAATTAATTACTGACACTGTTATCTTTGCTGCACTGTCATGAGATCATGCTGTTAGCAGTGACATAGTACAACTGATAATGTCTCATATCATAAGACTTGTACAAATTAGGACTAAAGCATAAAATTTCTACCAGTGTTAGTACATGCCATAAGCTTCATTTTCAGATCGGGGGCGGCAAGGCAGATTTGACCCCTGAGGACCGTGAGAGGTCGATGACCTCAAAGTATCAGAATATTGATGTTTGGCGTCATTGATTAATGGCAAACATGTTTATGGTATACAGACCATGCATTTGTGTTACAATAACAGTGCCTACATATTCCACAGAGCGTTGGTCATTATTTACAGGTGTCTAACTTTGACCTTTGAAGACAGTGAGAGGTCAATCACCTCAAAATATCAAATATTGATGCCAATGAATGCAAACTGTGGTGGCTGGTATTAACACAATTGTTGTTCTTGTGTGTTGCATGATCCCTGCCTGATTGTCCAAGATACAAGCATCCCAGACCTGATCGTCACTATGGCAAAGTGTCATATCCTCATAGACTCAAGTGCACTGCATTATGTACATGTTTGGGAGACTGTCAGGTGCAATCAGACACCTTGACATTTATGTGTCTATATGGATAATGCGTCTGTATTACATGTACTGGTATGTACTATACATGTGTCTGAGGTCACTGACCTCACTGTACTTTAAGCTTATAGCCTTTGTTCAGTGCACATTAAAAATTAAAGCACAGCAGATAATCATAATATACCTTTCTAATGATTCCCAAAACAGACAACTGCACCAGAATCGTGAAAATATTTCAATTTCAATGTAATTGAGGTCACTGACCTCTCACGGTGATCAGAGATCAAATCTGATTTACCTCCTGATCTTAAAATGAACCTTATGGTATGTACTAACACTGGTAAAAATATCATGCTTTAGTCATAATTTGCACAATTGTTATGATTATCCGCTGCACTAACGACATGTCACGTACCAACTATAGTAGTGTGTTTAACATCTGGAGCCCATACCTTCGGATTGACGATGATCTCCATGTGCAGGGAACCATCCTCCAAAATGCGATGTATAGCCTTTAACCTGATCCACAAGTTGTTGGTGTTGAAAATCCTAACAGAAGAAGAAATCATTAGAAGTTGTTAAAACTCTACTGTGTGTGTGTGTGCATCTGCGGGACAGATGAATAGATAGATGAATGAATGACGCACATATACACACACCCACACATACACAGAGAGAGAGAGAGAGAGAGAGATGCATGCATAAATCATATTAATACATTATCCTTGTCCACAATCTGATATTTAAATCTACACTGGATAAGAGTTAAAAAGTGAATGATTTAAACTACTCGTATTAGAAACGTTTTGACAACTACTAAATACTGATTAGAAAGTAAACAAGTCAGGTTTCAATATAGATTCACTATTATCACATGAACGAATTAAATATACTAAACAACCATTTGTTTTATAACATTTAGTACTGAGAAATGAATACAATTTGTTTGTGGATATCCCATTTACATAAGTCCAACATAACTAGCGTCACGCGAGATGAATAACATTGATTGAATCCCTCAATTACTTATACATTAACAGATGCAGCAGAGACTGTCACAGATGCTGACAGAGTGAAACTTAATTCGTTGTCGTTTTGCCACGTTTTTGTCACATTTCAGGAGAGACAAGGAAACAAATACTTGATGAACAAACACACACCAGACAGATTTAGGAACATGAGCGGACAGACAAACAGATATCCCAAAACTCACTTAAATTTGCTGACACTTTTAAATTCATCGACCTGCAAAACAGAATGAAAACAACAGTCAAGTCAGTTAGGGTGACGATCAAAATTACCGTTTGGACAATGGTATTTCTCCTGTTAGATAATACTATTTTTTGGGGGTCTTTATTCAGTAATATGTTCATTCACAGATTGCTACAAAACAATACAATACCACATTTACAGTATTATAATGCACATACATTATATTATCTGATTGACTTATCGAAAATATGATTTCAAGTTCAATTCTAATTTAAATTTTGATACTCCTTTTTTTAATATTTAAATGTTTGGGTGCAAATGGCACAATCCTCATATGTAACACTGCAATCAAATAAACCATGTCTTTTAATGGATTTCAATTTAGTTAACAAAAAAATGTTGGTATCTAGTTATAATTAGCAATTGTGATGAACGTAGCATATTATAAATAAATAAATAAATTATCAATAAACTTATACAAAAAACTTACCCTATCTTTTGGTACTTGTGCTATTTCAAGTAAGCGCAGTTTACCCTCATAAAGGACCAGGGTACCTCCCTTGAAAGTGATGGAAAACAACACATTTAGTAATAATGGTTAAAACCATATATATCTGTGTGTTTGCTTGTGCACACACACACACACACACAGTGTTAAATTAATCTAGGTAATACTAATTTGATTAATTTATTAAGTTGTTTCATCTAAAAGTTCTATGTGTGTGTGTGTGTGTGTGTGTACATATTCTCTCTCTCTCTCTCTCTCTCTCTCTCTCTATATATATATATATATATATATATATAATTTATAAGCTTAACACATTACCAAGCACGACAATGTTTCTTTCTTTGAACTATGTCAAAGTAACCAATAAATAGATAATATATATCGACTTTTTCCAAGCTTCACAGTTACAAAAGAATTGTTGTTTGTTTGTTTGTTTGTAAGCGAGACATTACCTTCACATCGGCTCTCGTTTTGTCTGTCACTTCCATAACAAACTCTGGTGGAGTGCCTTTCTCGGGGCATGCCAGAAAATTAAGAATATCTTTAAGAGATTAAGGAATAATATTCATGACATTTATCGTCATGATGCACGCTGTAGGTGTCTAGCACCATGCTATCAATGGTCGGTCTTTAAAATGTAATGTAAACGAATACTAACCTCTCAAAACGATGGTAAGTTCGTTTAATATATCGATGGTAATGTTCAATGTTTACTCTCTTTGGTGTGTTTGATAAAACTTTACTTTATAACGCTACTACTGTAACTACTACTACTACTACTACTACTACTACTACCACCACTACTAAATTAACTACTATGTGCACTTTTATTATATTAACATATTGTATGAAAGGACTGATAGGAATAAACATTAAATTAACTGTGGAGGTTATGTGTCATTAAACTTTAAAATCGCTCATTCGTTGTACAACAATAAGATGATGATGATTGGTGTACAACAAGAAGATGATAATGATGACTGACGTACAATAACAAGATGATGATGATGATGATTTATGTACAACAACAGGAAAAAAGAATGATAACAATGATGAAGATAATGACTATAATTATAACAATAACTATAATAATATAAATAATAATAATAATAATAATAATAATAATAATAAAAAATAATAAATTTGTATATTTTATCTCAATTTGAACTCGGGAATAATGAGTCGTGTTTTAATTACAGGTAACCCTTCCTAGATGCGATCTAGAGGTCAAGGATACTGAGGTCGACCTGGGCTCCGAGATTATCGATGTTTGAGACGAAGACGAACTCCTTGCCCTGCTCTAAGAACTGCGACAGAAGTCCCGAATTGCTGAAGCTCTCGTAAACGTCACCATGTCCCGGAGGATAATAACTGAAGACAGAAATAGGTCACGGATCAGACAGCTGGAGATGTGCGTATCGTAGGTAGATGTAAATGGGAGAGCAACACCTGTTTTTAGTAATAATAATATCCTGTATCGGAAATATTTTCACTGTTCCACACAAATTATTTATTATCTGCAAAATATCACCAATAATAAACAAAACCATTTTATTCCGTAATTTTTCTACCCTATAGCTAGATAGAAAAGTAGCCATCACATGCAACCAACAAAATACCTGATAATACGAATAACTTCATTATATAAATATAGAACATGAAAATATACTAAATATTTGTATTCCTATCAGTAATACAGATTGGGATGGGTTCAATAGTTTGTGTGGAAGCAGGTAATGTATACACTATATATGTTGTTAGATGTGTTTTATCCACTTTTTTACATACAACTAATATATATATATATATATATATATATATATAAACAACATGTGATGCATAAATTTTAACGAAGGTTCTTCCGTCTTACCTTATTTACCATTTATTGTAACCATCGAGCAGTAAGTATTTGTTTTAATCTAATTATATTATCTATATTAATTACATGCCTTATGTGAAGAGAGTATAATCCTTTGCAGTAATCGTAAAAGATAAGAACGCATGATGACTGGACAGCATCGAGTCAAGGAATTATACAGCTAAACTATCAATGTGTCCCCATGTTGGTGACCTGTACTGTAAGCATATCAATATACCAGTGTTTTACTGATTTTAGTACATGCACATATCCAGCCTTAAATAATTGACACAGATGCACACAAATGCACACAAATTAATGGATCACTGGGGTGGGCCTAAAGCCACATGATCCTGTTCTCTTTCTGCATGTACAAATGGAATTCCTGGCAGTGGGCCTGGATGGATGGACACACACACACACACACACACACACAATATATATATATATATATATATATATATATACACACACACACACAAACACAAGACACCCAAATGCAGAATTAGAAGAAATAAATCCAATATAAACAATTAAATAACTAAATTTTTAGCAAAAATCTGTTCTTAAACTGTTTTACACAACTTTTAGGTGTCAATAAAACATTGCGCACACACAGACACACACACACACAGACATGCACCGCACGCACCCACACACACACACAGATAAAACTGCCCTAAAAAGCCAAAGTCAAAAAAATGGTTTAACACAAAATTAAATAAAAAAAACTGTTATGCACAATTAACACCACATGCTATTATTATTAAAGAGTTACTTGGAGCAAAAAGTGTTTTGTTTAGAAAACGGAAACTGTGCAGTGGAAGAATATGCAAAGATGAGTAATGAATGGTTGTCCAAAATGGCAATATCACCAAGTGTTGGATGTTGGTTAGCACACTTCAACTGAAAAGAAAACAAGACCAACAAGGCCCTTATAATATCAAACAGCTTACGTAATGTGCAGCACTTGCTTACCAATCATTTATTGTCGAGCCCAAACTACCTGAAATCCTAGAAAGAAGCCGAAGTGATGAAACCTCGTAAAATGTTACTGAACATGTTGAGATAAACACGAGCCATTTCAATACCCACGATAAGAGACACTCTATACTACGTTAAGCCTGCTTATAGATATAGATTCTGGTTAACATGAGAAAAAACTGTCGGTATTTTATTAATGCCAACCAGTATTCATTGATGAAGCATAAAAATGTGAAATACTAGTTAGAATAATGCTGCAGAAATATTAAAATATTCCGTCTAATAATGATGTATGATATCAATAATAATGACCTGTCCAAGTCATCACCAAACAGATGTTCAGTAATTCAACTGGGTGATCACGAAAAGGGAAAACTGGACCTGAAGCTCCTTGTATGTGGTGACAGGTAAAGCAGACATCAGTAAAAGGAAATATCTTAAATAAAAACATTGTGTTTCAGAGATGCTCATTTTCAACACTCCCCAAATTTTTTGCTACGGTTAAATGATGGTGAACGAGTACAGCTAGGTATCTTTAGCCTGAATGGTTGTGAATATGTTACAGGTTCAAATGATAAAAAAAGTTTTGGTCAGGTTTTATCATAATTAAGGAATGTCTTTTCTACAATAAAAACAAACGATTGATTGGTAGATTGATAGAAAGTCCAGACGACTACCCGATGCAGACCTGCCAATTTCCTAGCTACGTAGCTAATTATGTCATTTAAACGGACTGAGAACTGTGCAATAATAATAGCGAAGTGAAGCTGAAATCGTGTTTAACTTTGACATTCTGGATCAATGTTATGTCTTAGAATGGCAGGATTGGAATTGTATTCTGTATTTGTTCAGATAATTTTAACAATTAGCGGACTGGTCAAGAACAAAGCATACAAAATAAAAGTACAACTTTTAGGTGATAGTCCGCATTCATATGATTCCTAATCCAGATACGGAACGGTAAAGAAATAAAATGAACATCCTGACCCATCAATTGCATTTCTGTTAAATCTATAACTAGCATTAATCCAGGTTATTTTGTTTACATTAGTCTCAATGAAAATGGCCCAATGGTAGTCAGACACTGATATAAAACTAGACTTTTAACATTTCTGAAATATCGGCTAGGCATCCTATTTCATGTGCATTTATGCAGCACATGGCCAATGAATTCCTAGTTAACTGGGTGTTTGCACAATTATTGATTTATGCTCGGCGATGATGAAGATAAACATAGGACTACAACATCAATGAAATTCAATAGGATGAAACTGAATCTGCAGCTAACACAAAATGGCAGATGGGTGGAAAATGTTGCCTGATCATTGGCATCAAAAAAGATATAACCATAAAAGTAATAATAATAATAATAATAATAATGTAGATTGAATAAAGTTACATTCAAGGACGCCACACATTAAAACCCTAACACAAATCAGTTAGAAAGCTTAGAGGATAAATATTATTGGTCCCCCAAAAGAAGGCAGTCTTCAACGACTGAATCATAAGAATGGATCTAAATCTTCAAGAATGTAGACACGTCTAATATTCTACATTCACCAAATTGGGGCCTGCTTCATATACCGACGGTACAATTACCGCAGGACTTTAAACAAGAAGTGTAGGCCAGCAATGTTATTAGTGTGATGATTTCTAGTGGCGCATAACCCTCACCTTTCAATATGGTTCCGCGAAGGATGACCGATTTGACAAATTAAACACCAGATGTGAACAGATGATGATGTTGTTAAAGAATGCCTGTATTACCTAATAGAAATTCTTGTCGGACCAATACTTGTAAATACCACAACAAGAAAGTAATGGAGGATGATGATTGCTGTTTTAAGGCCACTTTTGTGCATGTGGCAGGCTAATTGGGCCGAGCGACCTCTGAGGGTAATGAAGCGAAGTCGGAGATGAAACGCCCTTCGGATATGGCCAATCTGTGTTAAACAAGAAAACGTTACACTGGATATTGGCACTAAATTAGAAACATCCATCATTAGCAAGCAAATGATCCATAACAGTGATCATTAGCCAATATGGGTCTTTAGCTAATTACAACTGAAAATAGTACTAACTAATTGACTATAAACAACAACAACAACAACAACAACAACAACAACAATGATAACTACAAAAGACAACAACACATGCTGAACAACAAACAGCAGACTAATCTAATCAAGCTGAATCAAAACTTCAAGCCTTTTCACGGAAGCTACTCATTGACGTAATAATGAGGGGAAGACATCCACACACCTACAAGATAAGACGTTCCCATGTGAGACTCCCCCAAACCACTACCCCTACGCAGAGTTGGAAGGCAACAAATGCCAGAATCAAGACATGAACTAAATTAGATTCAACTGGCAAAGTCAGCTACGGTAAACTCCAAACATCAAAGTCGGCTGACGTCACAAACCTTTCCAAATCACACGGAGCAGATTTTAAAAAAATCGATTGTTTGACTCCCCATAGCTTGCCTACAGAAACCAGGAAGTGAAAAGAATGTGTTTGTCCAGATACTTTTTTACGCTTCATCGAACAAGAATCACTTACGCTTCATGGTCTGTTCCACTGACTGTCTTGGCTATAGGTAACAATGATTCTCTGTTTATTCTTGGATACCTAGCAACGACAACAACAACAACACCATTATCAACAATATTATAAACTGATGTGCCATTAAACTATTAACTGACAGTCCTGTATAAGGTGGCTGAAAAGTGGGTGCAACGAGCGACAATCCACTGAAAGAATTTATTTCAAAGGCGGAAAAAGAGCTGGTGAATAGACGTTAGCCAATTATAATGAAAATACTAATATCAGACATAACCATTACACATTTGTTACGGCTATTGTCTAGCAATGTATCGTCCATGAACGAATACCTGGACTGATTGAAGGTGTAGATCTTGACCTTGACCTGAGCATATTTGCGAAGGATCTTGTCCGTATCCTCGTCGGTGTTAAAGGAGTTCATCAGAACGAGAGGTACATCAGTATCATACACCTTGTTTAGCATCTGTTCCCCCAAAAAAACACATTAAAACAAACACATTTCAACACATCACCAATCACAAGCAGGAAAACTTGCAGTCTATTCTGTATTTCTTATCACAACATTATTACTAATGGGCAGCAATTTATATTAAAATAACTAAATTAAACATTGTGGGAGTGGATTAAGATTTTCATGCTAATTTTAAGGATTATAAAGGTTTCCCTGTAAATTAAGGTTTTCAAAAGGTTTGGGGGTGGGGGTGGAGGACAATGAATGACAAATATGAACAATTCAATAATAGTACTATTCTGTTGGGACACTATCCTTTAGCAAATAACAGAGAGGATTATCGCGAATGCATTATTTTATGGGACACTGCACTATATTATAAAAAAAAATATTATTCAATTATTATTTTTTATTCAATACTCGTATTTACGTATTGCATTATCTTCATCAAATGCTCTAAACCACTTTAAATCATATATAAATCATACAGCCTGGCCGCAATATATATTACACTCAGTACGTAACAACTGACTATGACTAGCATTGGATTCAATTAGTAAAATCTAATTTTAGAAATAAGTCAAAATCACACTTTTTCATTACTGTGTTGTATTAAATCACAATCAAATTTGAAATACATGAATAAAATCAAGATTTCCACCCCCCACCCCTAATCAAAACTATTGATTAAAATTTTTTGGAGGATTTTATTTAAATGGTTTTATTGAAATTAAACAACCCTGATACATAATTGTCACTCAATTATCATGAGGCATACCTCAATCTGCTGCACTGTAAGATCAAGAAACGTGAGCTCGTTCCGCACAGAGATCAGTGACTTTGGACCTGTACAGCCCATACTAGTACCAAGACCTCCATTTAGCTTTAACACAACCAGCTTATTCAGTAATGACTGGATGGCCAACTTATTCTCAGGTGTAGGCAACTCAGTGTATGGCTTTACCTGTAACGAGATTAGAAAAAAGAATGAAAAAAAAACAGTTACATAGTGTTGAACATAAACATGATTTATATACATGAAAATTATGTTAAATATTTTTTGGGGACAACGGTAGCTTGATCTACCATTAAATCTGGCCCACAGTTTAGCAGTTTTGAACCTAGAACCTGGCTGTCTGTGGTCCATTATACAACCAGATGTCCCTGAGTTATAAAACCTAACTCTATTAGAATCCTGTGCGTAAATGTAATTTCTAATTTAAGACTTACCGCATCTGGTGGTAGTAACTTAATTTTCTCCCAGTCAACCGAAGGACCGGTCTCGTGAAGAAATCGGTCGAAGAGTCGCTCGAATCCATCAAATTCATTATGAACGATCTACAAAAGGTAAAACAGAAATCACCAATTTAATATATTTAGATGGTTTTTTAGTATTATTAATATCTTTATAATAATTAATAATAATTATAAGTATTACCATCATCGCTATTAATATTGGATATTAGTTGTATAATATGCCATTAACATTTATGATGAGGACAACAGCTGTGGATGAAATAGACTATTTCTATATATAACATAATGTACAGTCTACAGGCCACATTAGAGAGCTGTGATGGGGGTGTTCTCTATATAATAATAATAGTAATAATAATAATAATAATAATAATGCATGCTTATATAATGCCAGAACCAGGTTAACACTATTCTGGGGCTCTGCACTGTATTATTATCCCCGACTCGGACCTGTTTCCATCCAGCACACATCTCAACTCACAGGGGAGCATCCAACGCATGATGCCATAAAGGCGCAAAGCACATAGCATCAAACACATAGCCATCACGTTATGTCACGTTCTCATTTTTATGGATGAGTGAACCAGTCGGCACATGACGGTATTGCAGCTCCTAGAGCCTCGAACCTGTGATCCTTTGGCTACGAGTCCTATGCCCTAACTCACTGGGCCATCACGGCTAGACATGGGGGGGGGGGAGGATATGCCATGTGCAGAAATAAGGCCTTGTACAGATGGTTAAAACACCCGAACGGACAAGACCAAAATATGGACTCCACAATTTATTATTCCCGAAACACTCGCATCACAGCCAAATATGTGTCATTACAGATTGTGCTATCACTGCTGCATCCGACGACGATACTATTAAGAAGATGGGTTCTACAACATCATCTACCAAAAAAAAGATGAGAGAGGGAGATCAATTATAAAGATCGCTTGTTTGGAAATGAACAGATGATTCTCAGATACAATAAATGTGCCCCTTTTTTCAGTAACGGCTACAATTCAGAAAACAAATCAATGGCAGCTCGTAGTATAGACTGACAATGAGGCCATCGTGGCAAAACATTGCAAACATCGCGCCTGCACCAATCAATTCCCAACTGAATAAATAGGGACATTATTGCCATCATGAAATGTTATAATAACAACCTGATAGGTAAAAACTGTGATCAGTGTAGTTCATTAGCCAGTTAGTTGTGACAATTAGAATTGACATAAATCTAAAGATGGTATATTAACATCAACACGATGGTAAACAACTGGTAAACAACTGGTAAACAAACTCAAACGAGTTTATATTTGACTACTTCATGGACCTTTAATTTTTTTACTGCACCGTATTTATGTGGTTCCCCTTTCGTGTTAAAGCCCATTCAAAGATTGGGTGCAATTACACTAGAATAACGAAGCTGGAAAATCGATCAGAATCATGATGACTGATGATGATTCACGTTTTACGGCCGCTTCTGTGCACATGGTAGGCTAAATGGGCCGAGTGACCTCCGAAGGTACTGAAGCGAAGTCGAAGATGAAACACCCTTCAGATGTGCCCACGCCGAGATTCGACCACGGGTGGTAGTGATCCGTGGTCCAACGCGCTACCAGTTAGATCACGGAGGCGCCCTGGATCAGAATCAAGAACCTTCCAATTTCCAGCGTCCTATGTTCTAATGAATTATAACTCATATATCTTGATGTAAACTATCATTAGAGAGTAATGTTTGTTTGCGTATGTTCAATAAATTCTTCGGCGAATAAATTTTGTTGTTATTATTAAATCATCATCATCATCATCGTCATCATCATCTTTTCTCTTATTGAACTGCTTACAAAAGATAGTTATAAAGCCATTCATACAAATGCTACCCAAACTTTGGTACGGTCTGTGTCCAAAGTGTTAAATAACATGAAAAACACCCAGCTCGAAACAGCAGCTGGCTCAAATGTGTGCATGTGTTTAAGCATGTTCTCTTGCTCTCTCTCTCTCTCTCTCTCTCTCTATCACACACACACACACACACACACACACACACACACACACACACACACACACACCATGCAAGTCACCATCTAATATTCAGCAACCAGCAATACCAGCCGTCACTCACTAATCAGATCCACCCACACAGCTTTCCTGAGAACGATAAAACTTGGGGATTATGGATAATCACAACATGCAGTCAATGTTACCAAACTCATACTACATCACAAATTCCTGCATAATCTAGGCACATCAACATAGCCATTGTCTCATTCCAATTCGATAACCCATTTTACAAGCCAGCCATACCAGTATAAACACTGATCGTTGTTTTTTTCAGTTTTATGTAAACCAGTGTTTTTATAATGATGATTGACCCGATAATTAAATGTGTTAATGTGATACTGTTCCAACATCCCACCTTCCGACAGCCTCACATCTTGGCACTCCAATATTGAAGATGGACGTGTCTTAAATAAATGTTTATCTCACCGCTTTGCTCGAAACATCCCACTTTTAAGAAGAGAAATGGGGTGGGTGTTTGTCACCGTCATGTCAGTGCCAATGGTGCACAATGTGTGATCAGATATCAGGCTTAAATGGTAAAGGATGTTCCTCTTCCATCTACGAACATCCTTGTCTGCCATCACGTGACGGCCTATGCGAACGTCTCACCGCTAAAAGTCTCTTTTCAATTAAAGGTACCAGATCTGCTGTCGCCACCTTCATCTGGTGCAACTTAAATGTATTGTCAGTGGCTGATGATGTCCACTGCTCTGAAGCCACAATTTTAACGGAAACACAAATTATTTAAATATCAACCGTGTTCTTATTTATTATTCAAATCCTGTATGGGGCCCTTCAATAAAAGGCTCAAAACTCGACCATCGTAGAACTATGTGCTGACAAAATTACTGGGTTGTTGGAATATACAGGTATGACCCCAACTAGACACCCTTGGCAAGGAAAAAACCTTAAAAGCAAAAAAATGGATACAGTTACCAATCGGTGGCAGGGTGCCTACAGGGAATCCCAAATAAAATTCCCTGACTAAAATAAATAAATTTGCACACATCAGAAGTAATTTTTAATGTATTTTTCTATCCAAACGCAACGGACAACCTTTCAGTGACAATTCCAAGGGTAATACAAAGCCATTCATTCGACAAAATATGAAAGCAATCTGTCAATAGTTATGACTTATATCATGAAGACAAAAAGGTCTACTGTGTGGTGCAACTCTAACTAAACCATAGTACTACCCCTGTGTACACTCATGTGGGGGATACAATTATTGCTGAATCTAACCACAATCATGCCATGTTTACAATATTTTAATGGAACGCCTTTATTTTCCCCTTATAGTTTTACCTCATTTTCAAATTCTCTTGGTTATTTTCCCTGACTCTGTGGACTCCTCGAATGAGTGAGAAGTTTCAAAGACAAACACACATCAAGCAATCAACTGACCTTCTGTAGTTCTGGCTTGGCGGTCTTTCGCAATTTTTCCAGTTCCTTGTGCAGAGATTCACGTGCATCTCGGAGGGTCAGTTCTCGGAACTCGGCATCACTCGGCGTCCGATTGTGACCCTTGACGAAGCCTTCCTGAAATGGAGGAAAAACACCACCAATATTAGACAGGAAGACGATGATCGATGTTTTACGGCCACTTTTGTGCACACGGTCAGCTAAATGGGCCGAGCGACCTCCAAAGTTAACGAAGCGAAGTCAAAGATGAAACACCCTTCAGATATGCCCACGCCGAGATTCGACCACGGGCGATAGTGATCTGCGGTCCAACGCGCTACCGCTAGACCATGGAGGCACCCCTTATTATATTAGACAGGAAACAAACGTGGTAGAACATCGGCTAACAAAGTGTGTCTATGGCTTGTAGAAAAAGAGAATCGACAACTTACCCTGGTCACCAAACATTCCATTATCAAAAGTGGACAGAAGGACTATAGCCGATACTAGACTGAGAGAGAGAGAGAGTTCCACTAGGACAGCTAAGATAAAGATGTTTTTATTGTGAACATTGATCCTCTTAAACAGTATCTTTATAAGTAGTACAGTGCATGCCAGTACACATCTACACATAAACAAAGGAGAGACTAGTGTGCACACACACACAATATACACACATAAGTACATGTAGTATATCACACACACACACACACCCACGCACTATTGCGTGTGAAAATCACTTGTTTTAGACGTGTAAATTGGATAAAAAACCAACTAAATAAAACCACTTCTACAGCCGATAACGTGGTTTCTATACAACGGTGATATCTTAAGTTAGATCATCAAGATCGGTGTTTATAATGAGACAAGATAGGTTTTGGGAGGTCTCTTAATACACCCGCTTAATAATGAATGCTTTGAAAATAATAGTAATAATTGCATTAATTAATAAGACTATTAAATAAGAAATAGTAGTTGTTGTTCTTGTTGTTGAAAATGTAGCTGTTTTATGGCCACTTTTGTGCGCTAGGTGGGCTAAATGGACTGAGCGACCTCCAAAAGTAATGAGGAGAAATGAAAGATGAAATGTCCTTCTGATATAGCCCACTGGGGTTTGAACCCAGGTGCTACAGATATGTGGCCAAGCGCGCTACCAGTTAGGCCATGGAGGTGGCCTGTTATTGTTGAGTTGATTTATTTAGCATTGATGCCAGTTACATCAGGGACATATGGTTGAGGGGGGGGGGGCGGCGATGACTCCCTTAAGGAAATAAATCCCAACAACCACAGGTATAAGCCAGATTTGAATCCACAACCTGAAGGTTTGCTGCAGTGCAGTGCACTAACAGCTGCACCATTGGAGCTTTTCATGTCACGAGGTAAAAATAAATATTTTATTAAGAAAAGAAAAATCCCAACCAAGAATGAAAGCGAACATATCAGGAGACGACAGTAAAGTGAACAACTTCGGGGCGTGATAAAGCAGGGATCGAAATAAGTGATCGTCCATCGGTCAATGACAAACGAATGACGAGAATTACCGACTGAAATAATCAGCAGTCGGTCCAAATGATAATTAAGATCCTTTGATATTCCGCAGTTGACCCGATCACGAAAATATTCTGTTTTTGTAACAATATTACTTCCTCATTGGTCAGATAGTGAACCTTATTACTCTTATCAGCCAATCACATTTCGCTTTAAAACATGCCTTTTGGATTTGGCAGTAAAATGATTACAATTCCTAATTTCTTTGGTGGTCCTACCATTTACAGCGATCTCCTCCCGCAACCGATCAATTTTGCTGGCTCGCTTTAAGACGCTTTCGGTAGAGGGTCAGCGAATTTTAGGAAGGACCAGAACACTTTTGAGGTCAGTGACGTCTACGGATGAACTGTGACTGGCCACCAGGTGAACACCTCATCGGATGCAGGCAGTGGTTGGGACAAAACCCGCAACCTGGCGGCTTTGCTTTGCTTGTAGTTCGGGGAGTATTCCCAGGCTGACGCTTGTTTGGCACAGCCTTACACCTGGCGGCATGCAGTGCAATGCTCTCTATCTTCTGAACCCGTGCCTCTCCCCAGGAAGCACCAATTGGGAACTAATTTCGCCACTTCGATTAGCGGCATCTCTTTTGATGCTGTGAAGCGACAGCTTCTTCAAAACGCTGATACGGTTCAATTAGCAACGGTGAACTGGACAGACTGTGCAGATAGCCATCCCTCAGCATGATTACAAACCACTACTGCCCGAACTCTGATTCGAGTAACAGCTGGCTCTCTCCGATATAAAGTCATTGATTAAACACATTACATGTAGTACTGACAACTGGCCCCTGTACACGTAGAGAAAACAAACAGTGTCCCAAAACTCCACCACTCAGTTCTAGCCAGGACACCGGAGCGGTATACGGTGAAACGAGCCTATTGTGGTGTCGTACAATTGGTTGGACTGGTGCAGCATGCTGGACAGAAGCCAGATTATTAACAAATACACCAAACCCGCCAAAAATTTACACAATCAGATGTACCGGTAATTAATAAGCATATAAATATTCATAGAAATTTGGGGGATCAATGTAGTGCGAGTCGTCTTCCCTTCGGCCCGATCTTAAAGAGAGAGATAGAAAATCGTGAACTCGACATTACCGTTACTTGCCAGAGGATCCCACAACTTGCGCTTTTTATCATGCTGTGATGAGCGTAAGATCCCATTATGGGTCAGACTTCAGTTTCACTTTCCAGCCATCTAACTAGTTGAGCATTCAGTTCGACGTGTGGCAGCCGAGCCACATCAATGAACTTTTCAAGTGTGCAGAGGATGCAATGCGATCAATAAAATGCGAGCAGTCAGAATCAATCGACTACACAGCCATATCTTGGTGCAGTAGGCGACAGCGGCAGCGGTGATGGGTGGTGCTGGTGAATGGGAAAGATGTCAAGTGAAAGTCATTCGAATGATTACACTTTATCATTAGCTGAGAGCACCAGTGTGCGATAACGATCTCCTATGCAAATGATGGCTGAGCAGCTGCGAGGTATCGGACAGAAGTGTCGGCCAACTCGGAATGCAGACTCTACGTAAAAGTTGTAGTACGTCTACTCGTGTATGCACTTGTTGGCAGACGAGTTCCATAAGCTGAAGGATTGGGGCCGGACGGAGGCGGTTTCAATAACAAACGGATCTGTGGCTGTGACACAAGTATAATAACACAGTGACATAAGAGTTCGATCGACAAAAGCCTTGAGCAGCATCAGTTCAAGGTCGCGTAGCTTCATCCATTGATATAATAATCACAGTGGGTGCTACTACAAATGTCTGATTTTGTTTGACTTCTTTCAGTTCAGCGCAGTATGCTAATTCGCCACTTACCGACGTGAGCAAATCGTTCAAAGCTGGAATCAACCCCATGACATCGTTAACTTGCATGCAAACCTTGTGCGTTTGTGCGATGAGCAGGAATCCGTTTAGGTCGTTTGCGGCCATGTCAGAACTGATCATCGATCACATATCCTATACTCTTGTTGTTATAGTCGTGGCTGGTTACGTTTGATGGGTGTGAACGAATTACCTATCGGTGACACCGGATTTCCGAGCACGGCCCATGGGCGTCACCGCACACAGACATACGCACTCCACTAAGACCAATCCTCGGCGAGGAGCCACGCCAGCAAGTACTCAATGTTAATCACTGCTCGCATCAAACCACACAAACGGTTCTCACGTCTTCTGGCATGCGCAGACCAAAATAAAAACCACTGAACCAAGCCACCACTGCTAGGCTCCTCCGGTGTATTTCTCACTACCGTAGTCACCCATTCGGCGGATACACGCCTTCAGACCAAACAGTTGAGGCGCGGTATTCGTGACAAATGACTCCCAGGGCAAGGACGATTCTTGCCGAAGCGGCGCACGTCTGTCTCGTACCGTCAGCGGACGGAAGTGACTGACCCTTCTGAGTTTCTTTAGCGGTCTGTCCCGTTACGTACTCTTTGATCGCAAAACGTGGGCCGAAGAGTTGGTTCCGTTTAATGTGAAGTAAACCAGTGCCGCTGACGATGATGATGATGATGATTGATGTTTTACGGCCACTTTTGTGCACAAGGTAGGCTAAATGGGCCGAGCGACCTCCAAAGGTAATGAGACGAAGCGAAAGACGAAACAACCTTCAGATATGCCCACGCCGGGATTCGAACACGGGTGGTAGTGATCTGTGGTCCAACACGCTACCGCTAGACCACGGAGGCGCCCCAGTGGCGCTGACAAACGAGCTCGCTTGTCAAGAGACAAACTACCAATTGAACAATAAATAGTCAGGGAAGGACATCGTAACCTGATATGTTAGTGGCCAGAGTACTTGATACTTGTTAATAAATGAGTGCTGCATAAAATAGTAACATGATGATGATGATGATCATCATCATCATCATCATGATAAAGACAATGATATCATCATGATCATTATCATGATGATAAAGACAATGATCATGATGATATGACAATCAATAATAATAATAATAATAATAATAATGCAGAATTAATTACATGTTCTTAATAGCCAAGGCAATCAAAAGTGCCATCCCAAAAAGACCACAACGTGACTGAAAAAAGTGAAACATCTAAAACATTCTTATTGAGTGAGTGAGTGAGTGAGTGAGCTACAGTCATTCAGTAGGGTTTAAGAACACACCGAGTAGAAAAAAAAGTTATTTAGTTCTGTCCCATTTTAGTTGGCTCTTACAACATGAAGTAGGTCACGGTAGGCCTAATGTAAGCTCAGCGCACACAGGCTGGAAAACTCAACTAGGCAATATCACAGCACATTTACCAGACTAACACCGGCTATCTCCTGACTTCGATTCAACCATATTCTAAACTGTGTGTAAACAAACCCTGTCAAATATTCTCGCTGTTAGATATTGCTAAGGCTGTGACAACATAATGCCTGGATTATATAAAAAAACAACAACGCTGAAGTCGGATGCGGCACGGTTGATGATACGGAAAGACAGAACGAAGAACACCTTTCAGTATAGCCGTCAGGTTTTCTTTTCGTGATGCGCGAAGATGGCATTAATGTTACACCGCGATTTCTGACGAACGGCAACCTACTGAAATTGTCCCGAGGTGAGAACTAGCGACGAAAGTTTAGTGATGGTGGCCCTTCCTCCTCGTCCCATCCGGGAACATTGACAGAAATGTAATGCACCCAGCCATAATGAAGAACTTTATTAATTATTACTTTGGATGATACACCGAACATCAAAGAGAATTATATTTTCGTTTTTCTTTAACCCATTCACTGAGTAGCGGCACATACCAGACAACTACCTTTTATAACACACACACACACACACACACACACTATTATTATATAGATAAACCATGCTGAAATTTGTCCTCAAACTATGGCTTGAACATGTTAATATATAGAACGGGAATTCCGCCATAACGGTCTGCTGGAGCGCCGATGTAAATTGTTATAACAGCGACGAGTAGGTCATAGTATTTATTGGATTTGTATGCGTAGGAGGTATTTGACCCTGGTGTAGGTCAAACGCCCTCTAGGTTAAAAGCCCCCAGGACAAAAGCACTCGGGTCAAAGGCCCCCAGGTTAAAAGTCCTCACCTATTATTCTGAAATAGGTAAAAAGCTCTCACATTCAGTTCAATATGAAATTAAATCGATATCAGGAAAAGGGTTTATTTGGTAAATCACATGACGGAAATATGAAATTTAAAATTGACAGATTTTATTTATTTATAATTTGGCAAAAATATTTTGTTTTGAAAAATGCCACTTCTATATTACTTTCAGGGTTTTAAAAAATTTCCCTAGTTGTACTTTTTATTTAAATATTACTAAATTTGGGGGCCTACGGTTAATACCCGGCATGGTGAACGGTCACATTAATCCCAAGATGTAAACTTTTCATGCGATTTTTTTAAAATCTTTGGGGGCCCAAAAATGGCCGTGTCCTTTTTAAATTTTTAAAAGGGGACGAAAACTCAAATGGGGTTTGGTGGCCACATCGGTTTTAATCACCCGTCACCCCCGGTGGTAAGGTCACATTCGAGGCGCGCAATAAGCAAACACTTTTACAGAAAAAATTACAACGGCTAAAACAACATCGTGGCGATGGCTGCCCCCAAACCTAATGGCGTGTGCACTTCATGAATTATTAATATAGGACGCTAAATTACACATGCTAGGAAGAAAAGTACTCTGGCAGACCACAAAAACCCAGGTATTTTCCCGGTTCGAGATTCCTCTGTCCCCTTGATGTAAGGAGTTTCTAACCCTATTAATTATTAGGCTGCGCTAAATAAAATTTACCTCAAACTATGGCAGAGGTGTCATACTCTCTTTGTCATCAAACCAACTGGTAACATAGTACAGCCTAGGTCATACCATAAAACCGAGCAACGTTTTAAGGACATATTGTGTGTGTGTGTGTGTGTGTGTGTTAGCCGAGCAATCAAAGGCCTGAATAGGGTTGCATTTGAATAGACCCACAGGATTATCAAAATAATAAACAAATGCTCCGATTTAATTAACCACCAAGATCCCATTACTCTGAGCAACAGCAAGGCACTATATATCAACACAGCAGTGTGTTCAGTGCACAGTATATACTTACGGCTAGAAAGAAGCTAGTTCAGTTGGAGCTAAGATACATATGACTATCTGACAGTGTCTAATTATAGCATTTTGATAAATCAGGTCATAAAAGCCAACTGAAACGACACCGGAACATCGCTTACCTTCAGACAACCGACTGGAAGAGATTATATTATTGACAAAATCGATTATTTAACAACGATAGAGTGCGTCCAGGACATATCACTTGAGTTAATGAATGAGTGAGTGAGTGAGTGATAAGGCTAAAAAGTCCTGTATGCAGATATTTTTTTTTATTAATGTCAACTCCTTTCAACCATCTCTAAAGACATTGATAAGGACATAGCGAGGCATTGCTAGGCCTTGAACCTATGGGGGAGGGGGGGCAACCATCACCACGGAGAGAAAGTCGAGAAAAACATGTGCATTAATTGATGGCATAATGTTTACCAGAGTTATATATCTAACATCAGAAAGTCGGCATGCTTGACGTTTGGTGTCACACTCTTGAGTGTACTTACAAATGGTACACCCACTTGACTGGTAGGCGGACATTTTGGGCAGCTATCCTTTGAAGATGGGACGTTTTGGGCCAATATTAAAAAATATATATAAAAAGCGAACAAATATAATATCTTGCGTTTATTATCTCAAAAATACATTTGTGACATAAAAGTCATTTCATGTTTTATTTATAGGCATGTGTGAACTACAAATGATTAACAAAATGATCAAATGTTAATGTTTTGGTGTGGGTTCTGTATTTAACTGAAGTGTAATTCTCCATGGCTTCTCACAGTTACATATATATATAGTGGCGTGTCTTAACTTACTTCTGTGTCCTTGTTAATTGTTTAAATTGTATACGGTTTGGGATCCTGATTGTGTATTTTACTGTATGTCTCTTCCGTACTATTGTGCAGGTTATTGTATTCATCACCTAACTGGGAGTTTTATTAATAATATAACAAATAAAACAAATTTGTCCAAATACTGGCCAAAACGTCCGCTGGCCAAAACGTCCGCTGGCCAAAACGTCCTAGATTCGACTGACTACCTTTTTCACTCCAGGTGTTATCCCATTGGCTTACGGCAAACTATGGAAGACACGCTATTAACACTAACAGTGAAGGTTGTCCACTCCAAATGCCCGTTTCAGTTTTAAATAATTTTATAATTATTGAAATTAATGCCATCATCCATACATGTTCCAATTCGTAAAAAGGTGAAGGTTTTAGCAGATTGGGGCCTATTTGAGTCATACCGGTCTCAAAGGTGTTTGGCGTCGGCCGCTTCTAAATATGCAGTAGGTCACCCTTGGGTTAATTCTCAATTCCAAACCCAGATGAAGCATCCCAACAAAATATAACTGCTATCGTACAACCTAGCTGCTGCAGTCAGTAAGACTTTTATGGAAACTGTCACTGTTTAGTGTTTATCGAAATAACATATTTAATATTCCTATCACTATCCCACTAATGTACTGTGTCGGCTGGCCCACTATGTATAAATTTAAGTTGATACGAACACTGAACATTCATCACGTTCGTGTCTTAAAATTCACAAAGCGGTCGAGATTATTTTGGACAGAACGTGTATAAAGGTCATATTAAAAAAAAATTCATATTTAAAACAAAACTGCTTAAATCAACGAGAATATACCAGAAATAAAATAAATAATGACTCTCAATCATGAGACACATAACCAGAGCCATCTCTAAGGTCATGGTTCGGGTCATCTGACAACCCAGTTAATGTTATTACCGTTGTTATTTATCATATCTAGACGGTCGAGGCGACAACACAGATGGGCCAACCGGATCAAGCATAAAACTGGGATTAGAATCCAGACCTATACGTCTGCGGATGGATGGATGGATGAATGTTGTTTAGCGACACATCGGCACAATTTAGGCCATTCAGTGTCCTAGAACGTTTAGACTATACGTCTGCGGCAGACTGCACAACCAACTTAGCCAAACGAGTGAGTGCCCCGGTTGGTTGGCAACGAGCAGCGGGACTTGAAATGTTAAGAGCGGTCGATTTAATATTACAAATCTATACCACTGGCAAACGTTTGAATGAACCAAAAATTAAATCGACACAACCGACTCACAGCAGCTGGCTACTTGGGGACCTCACCAAATGGCCGGAGGTGGGGAGGGGGGAGGCCGGGGGATGCCACGATTATTTTCCATATCCTTATGAGTTTTAGGAAAAGGATCAAATAGAACGACATCAGTGAAAGATGTCGCACATAAAGGGCAGACAAAATTAAATCCTCATTAATCGTACCATAAGTGGCCCCCTCCCCCCTCCCGATAGGACTTTCGCTTAAACGTGAACAACAATGCATCCAGCAATTTGCACCAGAATATTCCGCTGTGTGGCCGCTTTCTTGCACATGGTTGTCTAATTGGGCCAAGCGACCTCCGATGACGAAGATGTATGCAAAGTGAAGGATGAAACACCCTTCAGACGTATATGAACCTGGATGTTAGAGATTTGTGTACAACCACACTACCAGTTAGGTCAAGTTAATGCCAAACTTATGCTTCGATTTGAATTTTTGAAATACTTTGAGCAGAAGTATGATCCAGTTGGAACGGATTCAAAATAACGCAGATAAACTGTGTTTCTTGTTCAATACCAGAATGAGTGATTTCTTTGTCAACCTGTGGAGGTTTCTCATGCGCTGATACAACGTTCTTACTAAATTCACTATCAGAACACACCAAAGAAACTCCAGTGCAGTTTGAGTTGCCTCTATCATGGCCAAACCGAACTAACTCAATCATGGAATGAAATCTTGACATGATAAACAACTTTCCTATGCTGTAGTTATATTACATGCTCTAAGAACCACGAATGCAGAGTGCCTGAAGCAGCCATGAATTTCGCGAAGCGCCATAGAATATGTGTTTGTAAAACAAAACTAGTTTAATAGATATATTTAGCAAATCATCTCAATGGGCCATGCATGATGACTGTACTTGACATATAAGGGCTCGAAAAAGTAGAACATAGAAATCAGAAATGCCCCCCCCCCTCTCTCTCTCTCTGTGTTTGTTTGTTTATGCCTATCAAGTGATGCATACTAATATATTCAATCATGTATACTAGAGTTCTTTTCTGCAAGTTGTTTTCACATCAACTAGATTCTCAAGCTGTACTCACATGCATGCACATGAACGCGAGCAGAAATACACCACGTCCAATATACAAAATATAAGCATTTGATGTTCAATATTATAACTGTGTGAATACCACTCTCATAGTTCAGTATCTATATGGGACACTGAAAGCATGAATTGCAATCATGTCTGATGCTTTCACTGCACAAGGTCAGAATGTTTCACTTTTCAGATTGCCATTATAAGTAATGGCTTCTTGGATTAACGAATTACTGTTATTTTATAGATTAATCATAACAATGGTCTGGCTGTTCTGATTACAATTATAAATAACCCTTCATTCCTTAATCCAGTTTACTTCATATATATATATATATATATATATATATATATGTCAATTAACATCGACTGCAATTGCAATACAGGGTAAAATAAATACATAGATAAAATCAGAATATCATTGTTATTTAAGACATAACAGGTTATTTCACTTATAAGCTCAATGAATAGCTATAATATATATATATATATATATATATATATATATATAAAACTATATAAAAATGAAATTTCCATGGGCTAGGTCTAACAAGTTGACAATGGTTTTGTCATCAGGGAGTTTCGTTATCAGGGAGTTTTGTCACCAGGGTATTTCGTTATCAGGGAGTTTTGTCACCAGGGCATTTCGTTATCAGGGAGTTTTGTCACCAGGGCATTTCGTTATCAGGGAGTTTTGTCATCAGGGCATTTCGTTATCAGGGAGTTTTGTCACCAGGGCATTTCATTATCAGGGAGTTTTGTTATCAGGGAATTTCGTTATCAGGGAGTTTTGTCACCAGGGTGTGGTAAATAGATCAGCTGATATCAGCTGTATGTAATTGTTGGTTAAGGGTCCAGAAAAGTTTACAGCTCGGAAACATCGAGAAAACAAACGAGTTCGCGTAGTAACTGATTACAATCATGATTACAATACCACTCAGATATGAATGTAATGTGCCACTCAGTATGCAACATCTAAATTAGGATCTTGCGTTAAAAAATTAGAATAAGACTCATTCACACGTGTTGTACTGATATAATTAGTAAATAAAAACTAATGGATATATTTAGAAGTATTATTTATTATTAATGGCACTTTAGCCGTTTTAAGCCCTGTGCCAGTAGTGTCAGCACAACATTAACATCAGATTAAGACAGGTTTATTCCGTCACGTCGCCTTATCAGCTAAGTCAATTATCAGTTCAACACGTTCTAGGTGAAGTCATCCCATTGTCTAAATTGCTGATTTCTGTCTGGTAAAAGTGCAAGCTAAATTACACAATCTATGCACACCACGGCTCCCCCCCCCGCCGCCAAACCCATGTGATACATTATGTCAAGTTATATATATATATATATATATATATATAACCTGTTAATTATAACAACAATTTTGTAATCTGCTGAACTTATCTCTCCATGATCCATTACAGCTGGCTTCGTAATGCACCACATACGGCAAGACAGAAGCCACTTAGCTTCTACGTAACAAATTATGTCACTTTAAACATTATTACACTTTATGACACTTTAAAGAAGTGTTTTGTGGCCAATACAGGGCCTACCTTTTTTCGATGTTTCTAGAAACTTTTACACTCACAATTCGTCACTCTATCACGTATATCTTGCGAGTTAGAGGTAATTAGTTGTTGCGGGTAGAGATATTGTTTGTGTTTACGTAGATCACATCGAGCTCACGGCCATCTAATTGATTTCCGATACCGCAGAAGTTTGATTGATTGATTGATATCACAGTCTATGACCATGAAAATGGGATATGACACGAAAATGCGAAAACTTAATTCCGCTGTGGTCCATCTTATTGAGTGGTTATTCACATATCATCCACCGCCACCACTCACATGGAAGTAGTACGGAAAGATGGAGCCGAAATACCGCGAGGGTGGTTACGCCCTCGGGAGATCTAAAGCACCCCCCCCCCCCTAATAAATAGAGTGGAGACAGGGACGCCAATTAACGTTTGTCAACCAATCACGATGTTGTGAACAGATAAATGAATCCCTGGAAAAGTTTCAACCTTTTGACGGGATTAAACCTGTGACCCTTGGCGGTTAGATCAAATTCATCCTTTAGCTAGCAAGTGGACCACTAGACCGCCAGAGATCATTTTCACACGTATGCTCACAGTTGGCACACAGAGAGTGATGACGTGACGTGACGTTACACACACACACACACCAAGCGAAACTATACCAAACCAAAAACGTGCTGAAGATGTCAGCAGAGCGCTCTGCTTAGATTCCACATACGCGATATGCGGCATGAGTGATGCTGCGGTATGCGGCATCCGGTATGCGATTTGTGTGATTGCATATGTACGTGCGTTCCCATGCGTTTTCAGTCTGTCACGCTAAAAATATGGCAATACAACAGAAACACAGATAGCAAAAAAACAACAACAC